>JARHVA010001688.1:1842500-2157500 GCA_037957365.1 Torreya grandis | reverse complement strand
TACATCAAACAGAATGTTAAACAAGTTATTCTAAAGTGATGTGTGTGTTGGGTTACTAGCAGTTCCTCTATCATCCACCAATCATCCCATCTACGCCATCCTCTTTGATGATTCTCTCCCTATATCGTGCTCTGAGGGAGGATCAATCCTACATCTACCTCACAACAAGTAGGTAGTTAGTTTAAGTCATCATATATATCAATAAACGATGCATAACTAACCAATATATATCCATAATGTACATAATAAAAAAGTACAATTGTCACATCATGTAACTAATTAACATATCACTATCCCATAACTAGTATATGTCACAAAGCTCAAATCAAAGCAATAATAATCAAATTATAACCACATAATCCAAAGATTCAAAGGTTATAAAATTTAGAGTGAAATCAGGATGCAATAAAAGGAGTAGCCTAAGAGCTCGATTTGCCAAGTTATAAGCTAGCTGATTGTTGTACTTGCTTTATACACATTGCATGATTCACACACAAGCCAACATATAGGATATAACTACAATAGTCTAAGGCCCTCTTTGGAATATTGGCTATGTAGACAACATCCTTTAATAGTGGGGTCATTGGGGTTAGCTCGACACCATGTGCCCACTAACCAATGTTCCCCCAAAGTCACATTAGAGATGAAAAGATAGGGTTTTGCCATTTCACAATGAGTAACAATACATGATCTAGATTTGAATGCACTAAAGTGAAGGTGAAACCAAACCTAGAAGCATCTAGGTGGTTGCATCTTATTTCACTAAATATTCTATACATGACACTATCATCGGACTCAAACAGTAGTATCGACATAACCGTGTAGGGATGATGTAATTATTTAGATAGTTAGAGGCACCGGATCTCAAATCTGATAAACGTTCCACAATTGTCTTCCCACCTATTTTTAACATGTTCTAAATCTAGAACTACATTAATATCATAATAAGGTAAGTACTTATCTTCTTTATCATTTCTATATCTAGTTTAATTGTAGTTTCCATATTCAGACTATCTCGATATAAAAAAATTAGTGTATGCTTATATTTGAGTTTAGAATTTAAATGGCCTACCCCTTGTGCCATTTCATTTTTATATTCTTAACCCTGAGCTTAAACTGAAAACATATAATATATTTCATTTTAGGGTTAAACATTTGGTGAACACAGTATTTGAACATACAAACCCTAGGTTATGTAGGGATTTTTCTATTTCTTCCTATGTTTGTTTATTGCTTGGTTATAATCATTGTGTTTTTCATCTCCCTTATCATGGATGATATTGATTTGATTACTATGATTATGAATCACTTCAAATCTCCCCCAAGGAAGGAATCAAAATTAACTACTCTTGCCTTCGCCCAAGTGCTAAAACATGTAATATAAAAGCATTAAATGGTGGTAGTTGTTATCCCTTTAATCAGGTCCAACCTCCCACCACTTCAAGAGATGAGTTCATCCATCTTAAGTAAGATACAAAACCTTTACCCATACCTCCTATACAACCATTATATGACTTTGGCATTCGATACTTGCAAAATTGTGGATACCAAGGCCAAGGATTGGGTAAACATGAGCAAGGTATAACCCACCCTATATCCCTTAAACATAGTAATATAAATAGGCAAAGGTTTGGATTTTCACAAACATAATTGATTTGACAACTATTCAAACCAACTAAACATGTACATTTTATCTTAAAAGTGGGTACATGTGACCAAGAGGTTCCTTTATTTGATCATCAAAAATTTGGCAACTACATCAAGAGATTATGGTTGATGTGCAAACAGCTTATAAGGGGGTAATGTCTTCAAGTAAATTCAATAAATCCCCCAACATTCCTACATTTCCAAACAATATACCTTTATTCAAGGGTGATGGTTTTTTCCTACCTTCATTTAAAATAAATTCCATATTAAAAAAGGTGTCTTTACCAACATTTTCCAAAGATAACATTGTTATACCCTTACCAAAGGAAAACAAAACAAATTATTCAAATGGTACAAGCTATTCAAATGATATACCAAATATACCAAAATTCAAAGATCCCATACCATTACCAAAATATCCTAAATTTAGTGATAACAAAATTGCTTTTTTTATACATGAGGATGATGATACTCATATGCCTATATTCAAAATAGGTGGTGGGTTGTAACTAATGATAACACCTATAAAAAACACCTTTATCCCCGTAGAATATCTAATGTCTATGATGACCAATATTGGGTACCTTCAAAAGCAAGTTTACATACTCCAAATGCAAATGACTTTCCATAATGATCATGTACATGTTACCCCATTTAATAATCAACCTCTTGCACAATGTATAATTGAATATCCTTACCCATGAGATTTTGAATTACCAAATTTACCTCTTTTTTTAATAAAAAATGACCCATTTGACCATATGATCAGTTATGTCCATTGTTTTGGTCATTGGGCACAAGATGACAAACTATTGCTAAAACTTTTCCATATGAGTACTTCCAATGAGGCTCAAAATAGGTTCTATAGTATACCAAAGGGTTACTTAATCATTTTATTACAATTAGAAGATGCATTCTTCATGGCTTTAGATATCTAGAAGGTGCCAAAACTTACATTAGAACATTTTCACAATTTCAAAGAATGCGATGATGAGTCCCTTTAAGATTATACTATTCAATTCAAAAGTACATCATATGAGTTGACATTTAGACCCTCAAATTTGGAATTGTAATATCTTTAGTAGAGGCCTTATTTCCCCATTAAAGGAAAGGACATTTCATAAACAATATGAATCATTTACCCATTCAAATAATGATGTGCATAGATATGCTTCCTTCATAATTACTCATTCAAAAAAAATTAACATCTCTCCCTCAAAATACAAAAGCTTTATCCCTCACACATATGATGGAGATAGATTACCTAAGGAGCATTGTGAGCAAAAATGTGATATCCCTAATCTCTATATGACTAGTTCGCAAATGTTACTCGATATGGGGCCAATCCAATGTCCATATCTTATGCAAGAATATCAAAGTGAACGACACAAAAAGCATCCATGCCAACAAGACTTAAAAATCACCTTATACATGGGTGGTGCTTATTTTTGGCATAACCATGTTGATCCTACACAATAAAACACTATTTGCAATGTAAGATGCTTACAACAAATGGGTTTCAATCTAATAAACTTACAAAACAAAGGAAGTTGGAAAGACTCATTGGGAAACATACCATTACCAATTGCTTGTCGTCCTAAAGTAATTCAAACACGGGTTTGGGTTCTGCCTACCACATCTCCATATACACTTACATTAGGAATGCTTTGGCTACACCAAATGGAATAAAAAATTAATCCAAATCAAGAAGGTATTTCCTTTACTCACGAAGGTAAATAAATACATATTTCAAATGATAACATTACTTCTGCTATTACACATGCAAAACATGAGGAGGAACATGCTATGTACCTTTTCAACCTGTCAAATCATGATGCAACCAATGTAAAAGATCCAACTTAAGGTTGTAAGGTTCACAATGGGGGAGATATCTATGACCATCCATCAAACACCATCATAGGATGATTTTTTCTCTTTAAAACTTCTAAAAATACCAAAAAAATCAAAAACATTCAAAAAACAAAAAAACGCTATCAGTACTTAATTGTTATATTAGCTCTTTGGCATCCATGTGTTACTTTCATAGTAATGGACCACATACTCAGTTATTTCTACATACACATATGTGTCACACTTCTACATTGAGTGTGATACAAGCATATATAGATACATGATAAACTCCTCTTTTGGATGTTGGGTTTTCCCTCTACTAATGTCATATAGACATTAGGGGCATCCACTTCTTTGATCCTATTATGCACAGGTTATATGATTCGATGATCACTCTACACTATCATTTTTGAGCTTACATATGTACTTACACATGCTTATTATCCATGATTATATCTTACACATGTACTTCATATGATATACACTTGACATAATTTTCCTAACACATTGGATCCATGGGCCACTATGACATGTTTATGTTGGTTGCTTACGCTTTACTTTATGCACTTGTTTGAGTGTCTTGTCTTGATTATTTGAGCATTTGAATATGCTCATTTACTTTTCCCCTCAGTGCCTATGTATGCTTTCTTTAACATTTACAACATGTCATTATTTACGGTATGGACATTTCAATTGTCATACTTGATTTCATGGAAATTAGACTAAGTCATGTCCCTTCAATTGTACGACATTTGAACATGCCCCTTATTTACAGTCTCTTTGGACTATTACTTGTTGACTTACTTTTTAGTGCTCTTGTGTGTGTGTTTATTTGTTTATTGAGTTTGTACTATTACTATCTAGATGTTGCCATGATATTTATCATGCATCTTAGGCTTATAGATGATCACATTAGTTCTATGCACTTTAATTATACATTTACCTAGACATGTTCATTATATATGCTACATGGTTACATTCACATATTTTATAGTTGTCTTACCCTTTTGAGGTGAGGTAAATCTTAGTGCCTATTTTTACCTCACCTCAAAGGGGAAAATATTAGCCGAGGCATGCTTGGGAAGCATGTTCTCCACACTTGGCATAGTTCTCAAATTCAATGAGGGCATGTTTTAGAAGCATGTTCCCCACACTCATTCAATACGTAGTACTTCTATCAGTTTATAGATTCAATGGGGGCATGTCATAAGGGCATGGATTCCACACATTCATAATTTTAAACTTCAGTGGGAGTATGCTTGGGAAGCATGTTATCCACCTTTATTTAGTATATGGTAGTTATCAGTACACAAATTCAATGGGGGCATGCTTTGGAAGCATGTTCTCTACACCTTATTAGTATTCAACATCTCCAGTTTACAGTGGGGGTATGTTTTGGAAACATGTCCTCCACATTGGTACTTATATTAGTTTTCATATTTATCCATATATAGTGGGGACATGCTTTGGAAGCATGTCCTCCACACTCACACAATTTCTCGAATTGGCCAAAGCACATAGTTATATGATTTAAATTCACAGTTGTGGCAAAATTTTATAACTTGGTACTATTGTTATACATAGTTTTAGTATGAGACATATGTAAGGTGAATATGATATGTAATTTGTGTCTGATATTACAAAATCCAAATCAGTTTTGGATTCTAAAACTCTTTTATGGATTGTTACCACATCACAGACTTTTTTTGTACTGATACCCATAGACTTTTATAGACTTCATCGAGCTAATATATTGCAGTAGTTGGTTCACTTTTTGGTATGGTTGAGATGATTAAATCACTCAATCTTGCCAAGTTTTCAGGTTGGACCTTATTGTATCATCTAACCTCACCAAGTTATAAGTATCATTAGGTGCACAATTGAGCTAATCTCAATTGCTAGGTGGCAACTCACCTTTACTCCAAAGTTGGGGGCATGGGCCTCTCTCTCTCTCTTTCTCTCTCTCCCTCTCTCTCTCTCTCTCCTTGGATATATGCACTTTCAATATTTATATATATTTGTCCTAATCTGAGTTTCAAAGCCTTATAATGATACATATTTTTAAAAATAACTTGTCGATAGGCAAGGCGGTTACATTGACACACATGTGTACTCCTAAACCTTGATCTTTCAATTTCAATCTATTTTAAGTACTCTCAAATTTTAGATTAAACGCATTGATTATACACTATAACATGCTTTTGGTTGCAGGGCAGTCACCAGTAAAGCACTCAAGTTGAGCACACACAAAGACAAGGTGTGTACACACACTCAAGTACACATTCCTTTATTTTAAACTAGTAATTTCATTACTACATTAAGGTGGGGTAAATGTAGATGATATTTATGGATTATATAGCACCTCAATCTTGTAAACTTGGCAAACTTAGACCTTGGTTTTTCTTCTTAGTTCTATAGTCTCCTTGCTTCCGTAAGATTCACATATGCTTTATCTCATGCCCTTTGGCCTGTATCTTAGTTTGAATAGTCTTATATTGATGACACAAATATCATATCTTGCCTAAAATGCTTAAAATGTACTTATCTTCCACCTCTATAAGTTTTGAGCATGTACCTATTTTACTGCTCCCTAAACACTAACATCTGGGATAAAAAATAGCATCAATGTTATTGTCCTACGCCAAGGGAAGTGTACACTGTCCTAAAGTAACCAAATTTACAAATTAAATGTATTCCAATGGTTGGCCTAAGTGTTTTAATGTGAGTTATTACTCCAAAGGGATTGATATAAATACAAGATCAAGCCCCAAAGGGATTGACATAAATACAAGATCAACGTTCTTTTATTCCTCACCTATGAAACCTAGAAAGACCAAAGAGAACAAGACACTTATCAAAAAACACTTTATCAAGCATCTAATTGATCAAGGCTTCCCTATTTCCAAATCAGTCATAGAAACTGCACATCTACAAGTCTGAATTACTAAAGGAGCATCCCAAGATCCTAATTTGCCAAGTTATAAGCTAGATCAATATTGTACTTGCTTTACACACATTGTATGATTCACACACAAGCCAACACATAGGGGAGAACTACATCAGTCTGAGGCCCTCTTCAGAGTATTGGATATTTAGGGAACATCCTTTGACAACAAGGTCATTAGGGTTAACTCAATACCATGTACCCACTAACCCATTTTTTTCCAAAGTCACATTGAAGATGAAAAGCTAGGGTTTTACCATTTCATAAAGAAAGATAGTCCATAACCAAGATTTTAATGCATTAGAATGAAGGTGAAGCCTAACCCAAAAGCATCTAGGTGGTCACATCCTACTTCACTAGATATTTCATACAAGACATTATTATTGGATTCAAATAGTAGTGTCGACACAACTATTCAAGGTTGATTTAACCATCCAAATCACCAAAGGCAACAAATCCAAAACATGATGATTATTTCAGAACTTTCTTCTCACCTATTTTTAGCTTGTTCTAGATTTAAAACTACATTAGCATCAAAATTTCTATATCTAGTCTAGTTGTACTTTCCATATTTAAACTATATCAGTCTAATAAATTTAGTGTATGCTTATATATGACTTTAGAATTTAATTGGCCCACTATAGAACTTATTATCGCCCTTGTGTTATTTCATTTTTATATTATTAACCCTAAGCTTAAAGTGAAAACATACAACATATTTCATTTTAGGGTTAAACACATTGAGGCACACAATATGTGATCACAACATGTCTTAAGATGCATGATGTAGATAATGGCAATGTCTAAAGAGTAATAATACAAGCTCAATAAGCAACCAAAAACACACACATAAGGGTACTCAAAAGTAATGTAAAGAATAAAATGGTCCAAGAATAACTCATACAAGGGGCATGTTCAAATGTTACACAATCAAAGGGACATAACCTAGTCAAAATCAAAATAACATATAAATTCACATATTCAAATGTTCATTCAATAAACAATGACATATTCAAATGTCAAAATAGGAAAGCAGAGGCATGGGGGCCACAATCAATGGAGTATATTCAAATTCTCAAGCATACGACACATTACAAGATAATAGTAAGCAAGGAACACACTCAAAAAAGTGCATAAATGAAATCAATGAATATAGGCAACAAACACAAATGGTATACTAGTTCCTAAACATGTGTTTATTATCAATCTTAAGTACATGGCATATCAAGTACAATGTGAAAGGTATAAGAATGGATATATGCATACTTAAATATACAAACTCAAACATGATAATGGAAAGTGATCATAAAAAAATGTAACTTATGTGTATCATGATCAAATAAGCATATGCCTCCAACATACTTAGGACGTGAGTGGATGGAAGGCCCAACATCTGTATGTGCATATATCATGTATCTGAGTAGACATGTATCACACTCAAATGAAGCAAGAAACATGTGTATATATGAAAGGAATGATATGTTATCTACTAACATAGAGCAAATAATAATCTTATAAGAAATAATACAACCAAGAACAAGCTAATTTTTGGGGTATTTTTTATTTTTTTGAATGTTTTTATATTTTTGAAATTTTGGTTCTTTTTTATTTTTTAGGATTTGTGAAGCTTAATTGGAATGAAAGGAGATGATTCCTCCCATTTAGAAGATAAAATACTATTTGATGGTTTTCCAAGATCATCTTTTTGCAACCAATGTTTATGTTGCATCATTTCTAGTGATTCAATATCATCTAATAAATGAATGCCATATGTCATTGCTATAGGTTGATCATTGTGTCCATCATGTGGTATACAAATTAGTTTATTTTTAAAATTTTAGGTTTGGTGGTAGTAATTTCTATTTTAATTTTGGTTACCCAATATTGTACAAGGAAAAATGTGAGATTTGGTTTGGTATCCATTACCCATATGATGGTATTTATCAGTTTAAGCCTGCATGCTATAGGTAAGTAAATATATCCAAGAGATTCAAGGAATATATAATAATCATACTTCTTTAATAATATGCCCCAATGTAGGTAAGTATGATAAATTATAAAGAGTATCCCAATTATTTGTATCGATTTGTAAATGTGAGTAAGCAACATCATCGATGTTTACGGTAATTGTTAGATTTTAATGCCTTTTTTGCTTTAAAGATTGCTTTTGTGTGAAATATTGAAAGTATTTGGTCATTTTCAATTTTTGGGCAAAATTTTCATATGCCCCTCACTTTTGTATTTTTGAATAAGGTTTTTCAATGCCACACATCAATTTATGTTATGGCTGGTGATTCGATGATAAGCACAATATAGTGATCCCTCCCTAAGAATGAGTTTGTTGCCCAATTTATGTCTATTAGGACGTAAAGGTATCATGTGATGCTCAAGTAACACGTGAAAAATTAAATTTGGAACATCCTGGTTTGATAAGTTTTGAATAATTTATTGTGGAAGTTTTTGAGAGGACTCCACATTATTCACATGGTGTATTTACATTATTTCCTTGTAAGGTTGGCTTAATGTTTTTAGCTAAGATGGATGGATTGAATAACAAGCATTTACACATTCATCTGATAATTTTTCCTTACCCTTATTTGAATGTGGTTTTGTATCTTATGGTGATGAATTTAACTTGTATGTACCATGACTTGTAGGTGTGAATAAGTTATGCAAAATATGCTCAAGTGGGTCAAAACTAAGTTTTTATAATTATTCATCAGTCATATCATGAAGAAGTTCATCATCACTATCATAGTAATCCGAAACATTATCATATTGTTATCTAGTGTTAACCAATAAAGGAAGCTTAGATGTTTGACTTTCTTGTTATTTTGGTATCATTCGCTCTTTTGTAATTATTTTTTCTCTTAATGTACATCCATGTGCACCTCAGCGGTTAGTGCTTTATTTGATTCTTAAGGCAAATGAGTCATTATACTTGACTCACATATTTCATAAGTTTATATACTCTCAAGTGGAATGTATTATTTAGGTGGTACCACTTTAGGTATCCTTTATGTGTTAGAATGTATCATTTTGCAAAATTTGAATGGTTCATCATCGACAAGAATTGTGAATAAGGTTCCATCATGTATAAATTTAGCACAAAAATTTAATGTAGATGGGATGAATTCCATGGCATGTATCCATGGCCTACCCAAAAGTAAGTTTTAGTGCAAAGACTGAGACATTACTTAGAATGTAGTTGGAACCATTTTTTACCCCAATGCAATATCTAATGTGACTTGGCCAACTGGAGGGCTACATGAATTATCAAATCCTTTGATATGCATATTTTATTTTTGAATAATATTGGTGTTAATACCCATGGTGGTTAAGAAATTTGTGCCACAAATGTTTAGGTCATAACCACTATCAACTAACACCCCTTTGAGTCCTTTATTATGCATGATCACGTGTATGAACAAAAACAAATATAAGTGGATAATATCTTTTGATGGTAAATCTTTGGGATCAGATGTAATAATATTTTCATTATTTTTTATATCTTGCATAATATATGTAAAATAAGCTAGTTCAATATCACTTGGAACTTGGGTTTCACATAATGTTTCATATAAGATGTATTTGTAGATAGTAGATTGATTTAAGAGTTCAAGGATTGAAATTTTAGCATGTGTGTTACTCAACTAGTCAATAAGATCATATCCTTTTGATTTGATAACAAGTTTAGGCTTAGGAAGAACTTGTTGTATGGTAACAAGTGGTGGGATAGGTTGGGCATCCTTACCTTTTTAAGTAGTAACAATGTGGACCACACAATCCAATATAAGTCATGGGCAAATAATGGGTGTGGGATGGTAGCTATCACTTGAATAGGATCTAGATAAAACAAAGGGATAGAAGCATGCACGTTGGCATTTGGATATTGGCTCTATAGTATTACAAAGAGTTGTATAAAAATGTTTGATTCTTATCCTTTCTTAGTTGTTTATTTAATTTATCCATGTATGAAACATAACAAATGAGGGTGACTGAAATATTGGAAAAATAAATAAATGATATATGCATATATGATTAATTCCTTGAAAACAAATGAAAATCTGATTCTAAAATATTTGTAGTTTAGAAATCATAAATCATATAAAAACATAAAACCCTGAGTCCACTAGGGTTTTGAGACCAAAGGTCGTGTTCACCAAATGTTTAACCTTGAATTTAGAATATGTGTGGTTATCTAGGGTTAAAGTATTATATTGAGTTTTACACAAAGGTGGTGAACTAACCTAATGAACATGCCAATTAATAAAAAACTCAGACAAATAATATTTTGAATTTATACAACTGAGATTGAAAACAATAATAAAATACAACTATTGATAGAAATTGCATGAATTGTAAATAAATGATACTTAGTTGGTTTATTGTGCACATGCAAATATGATCTAGAATAGGCTAGAAGTGGACTAGAAGATGATCTTAGAACAATCGTCAGATTCTAGAAATATTTTTTGTATGGACTCAAATGCTTATGTTGAATATGGACAATTGTATTGATGCACGTGTCTAACCCTACCATAGGTGTCCTATACAAAATACTAACTGGATATGGATGCAACCAACTAGAGCCTTCTAGGTTATTTTTTGCCTTTCTTTTGATGTCTTTGAATCATGCACATAGGTTGTTGCTCTTTGTCAAATGATTAAACCCTAGCTCTTTACCCTTGAAGTGATTATGCAAACAATTGGTTAATGGGCTCATGGTGTTGAGCCACCTCAAGGACCCCTATATCAATGGATGTTGTCTACATATCCAATACTTATAAGAGGGCCTTGAACTTTTATAGTTATTCCTTACATGTTAGCTTGTGTGTGCACAAAGATACAATTTGTGATAAGCAAAGATATGCAGTGACCTAGCTTGTAACTTAGAAAACATGACTCATTAATTACTCTTTGAATGCTTCAAACCTATGGAAATACTACTCCTATGACTGATATGGAAATAGTGATAAATAGGGTAGGTTTTCTCACTCAAATTCTTGATTGAGTGCTTTTTATTATATTACTTTGTGAGTTGAATATGGTTTTTAAATGTTTCTAGGATTTTGATAGGTGAGGAATGAAAGAGGGTTGATATTGTGTATATATCAGTTCTTTTTGGAAATATCTCACACTAAATCACTTAGGATAACCTTTAGGATTCGTTTATTTTTAAAATTTGGATAATTTTTGGGCACCAGACACTTTGTAGGAAAAGTGGACACTTACATTGATGTAGGTGTTTGTCTATAACACAAATGTTTAGGGAGCTATAAAATAAGTAAAGGTCCCAAACTAGTAGTGAAGGATAATAATCAAGTTTATATATTTTTGCATAGTATATAAGGCTTGATCATTAGAATAATAATGATCATCCTAAATGATAAACAATTAAGCACAAAAAAATGGTTAAGGCAAGCCTTTAAGTAGCGGGCATGCTTATAAGTAAAATGTATAATCATGACAAGTATTTTCAAAGTGTACAAGATTAAGGTACTATATAAATCATATTTTAGTATCTACATATTATTTCAAGTATTTTACAATTTTTTGTGCAAGGTTTGACCAACAATTCATATTATTTTACAAAATAATTATTCAAAGTGACAACAAACGGGGTTTGTATCATGAAACAAGATTGAATAGGATGGAATAAATGAATCTTTATTAAAATTAAAAAAAACATTTATTTTTTTTAAAGACCAAACACATATTGATATATCCAACCATTTGGATAGTCATTGGATACAAAATATGTCACCCTAAAGACCACTTTCACCTTGATTTGTGTGCTCTTTTACATAGATTATCATTTTACAAAAATATGTGCTTTTGTCATATATTCCATGCAAATTGTATACACAATAGCAAATTGTTAACAAGCAATGTTAGAACTCAAATCAAACAAATCAAATATGTGGTAAACAAATTCACAATTGAATACCTTTGATTGAGCAAAAAGGGACTTCTAAAGTAATACCTTCACTTACCAATAAGTAAAAGTGATCCTCTTTACATTGATTTGCTTAATTGATTTGGATATAGTTGTAAATGTTGTGGAGACTACGTGAAGAATTAGACAACATCTCCCCTTAAAATATTGATGATTGGATGGCTTAGATGTTATGATTGGTGTTTAAAGATGAAACACTTCATTAGGCTTGTGATCTTATTTGGCAGTGGAGGGGTGAGCTCCCATTTATAGCTTTTTAGGGTGATTGTGAGCCATTGATCTTGATCTGAGATCAACAATGGGGAACAAGTCCTCTTCGTCACTGAATGAGGGAGGTTGAGGAAAAAATATGGGGGGTTGAGATGTGTAAGGATTTGCATATATGGAGAATGGGCTTGATTACATTGGAATTTTCTTGATTTGCTTTGAAATTTGATGAGTTGATGGAATGATTTTTAAATTGGATTTTATTTGTACTCTTGTCCCCTTACATGGGATTTTTTATGATCACATGGGGATGAGGTGATGATGTCATCCTTTTTAAGGTGATAAATTATTATTTTGAAAAAATATGGAATTTGTACATTCCATGCATTTTTTGATTCAGGTTAAACTAGTTAATTTTGCATGATTAATTAACCAATTAATATTGATTTGATATTTGTGGGATTTTGCATGGTTCAAGAGAAAATAAGATTATCCAATTGATTAATCAGGGTTAACATTCATAAAGTGATGAATTTATATGGGATATAATTGACAAAATTGAGGTCACGAAATGGTGTAATAACATGATTAGGGATGCATTATTAAAATTTGGGACAAAAATGATTAACCGAGTTAAAGATTTAGGCTATAAGAATAAATTAGGGTTTAATCATGTGATGAAGTAGAATAGTGATGGAAATGAACAATTGTAACATCAGGGTGGCAAAAATGGGGTGTATACATTTTTGCCCTCTTTGAAAGGGCATTGTGAGACATTGGTGGAATAATAACTTTTCAAAGAATGAATAAGCTGAAAAATGGGCATATGAGGATGCCCCAAGTGATACAACGAAGACAAAAAATTATTAAGAGTAATGGTTTTAAGAAAAAATATAAAAAATGGGCACATTAGGATGCCCTAAATGATAGGTGATGATGATATGATGCCCCCTCGAGGGGTCAGGCAGAGAAGAAAGAATATGAACAATCCCTCAAAAGGAATAAAAATGTTAAGAACAGGGAAAAATGAGGAAGATTGGTGAAAATGGGGAGAAAATTGATAAAATGGGTGAAATGGAAGCTCAACAGGTGAAAAATAGAGGAAATTTATGAAATTGGGGGCAAAATATTTGAAAATTGTGGTGTATGGGGTATATAAGTAGGGGTTGAGGGGGGGGACTATTCACTTTCACCTTAGCTCTTATAAAAATTTTCTATGGATTTTCCCCCAAGACGTCTTACGAAGATGGTTCGTATCTCATCCGAGAGGCACCAAAATCAACACGTGAGAGAGCACCATCGACCGGTAGGTAAAAGGTTACTAGTAAGCAATTTAATTTTTTTAAAATTTTACATTTTAAAGCCATAAATATGGACTAAAATGCCAATGCAACAAAAACACCATTGATAAATTTCTTCCTTGTGGTAGCTTCACACATGTAAATGATAATTTCACCCCCTAAAATGGTGGTTTTGCATTGAAATTTTAATTTTTAAGCCTTAGGTGGGTTTGCATTTTGTCATTCCACGATCACTTGAAGTCATTGGTGATTTTGTAAAAGGCATAACAAGTTTTTTAGAAGCAGTGATTCCACAAAAACCATGGCGTAACAGTCATGGTGATTTTTCAAGTATTGGCAATTTCATTGAATGTCATAATTGTGGATGAAATTTACATGAAAGAGATGAAGGACAAGCTAAAAAATTCAAATAAAGCAAATAAATGCATAAACACATTCATAATTGAATACCTATGATTGAGCAAAAAGGGGCTTAGAAAGTAATACCTTCACTTACCAACAAGTAAAAATGATCCTCTTGATGTTGATTTGCTTAATTGATTTAGATGTAGTTGTAAATGTTGTGGAGATCATGTGAAGAATTTGACAACACCTCCCCTTTCAAGATTGATGATTGGGCTTGACAGTTGGATGGCTTGGATGTTATGATTGGCTCTTAAAGATGTAACACTTCATTAGGCTTGCAAGCTTGTTTATGAGTGGAGGGGTGAGCACCCATTTATAGCTTTTCAAGGTGATTGTGAGTCATTGATCTTGATCCAAGATCAATAGTGAGTAATGAGTCCTTTACCTCTTTGTTGTTGCTTGGTTAAGAGGGTTAAAAGGGTCCCTCACTTGTTTTATTAAACAAAACCAACTATCACATAAAACCAAAAGAGGCCCAAGATGGCCAAAGATAACTAAAATTAATGTTAGGCCTGACAGACCATAAGTAAAAGCATGACCAATAGGCCAAAGAGACAATTGGCAGAAGCCAAGATAACTTATTAAAGGAAAAGTTACCCAAGGTTGAAACCATCACCTCCATGCCATCCAAACTCTAGGTAATCCTAAACTAGCATGGTAATTAGGTTTGATCACCACCTCCATCACCCACTAGTGGCACCACTAACACACCGATGTCCATCCATACATCCCTACACAGGGTCTTTAGGTCCACCACACACTCAACAATAATGACCTCCATAACAGTTGGAGCCACCACTAACATGCTAGGTCTGCCACCATAACCAAGTCTATCACCACAACCACCTCACATGTCCCTAACACATCTAGGCACTATACAACCACTTAAACCTATAGATTAATGAGCATCCTCCATACATCTACACATAGCCCAAGAAACTACATGTCCTCGCATGAACGACCTACCTGCCACCAAGAGTGACCCATCAACATTGCCCAAGGGAGGGAAATTCAATGTTGATGGTTCAAATGACCTAACTAGAAGCCATGCCATCGAGATCCCATTACTCGACCACTAAATGTCCAATACCATAGCCAAAGATGTCATAGGAATTTTACAAACTTAAACGTTTATAACTAAGATAAAACCCCCTAAAGGTGAGGGTTGATAAAGGGTTAACTAAAACTTGAATGCAGGGTTGGCCTCCAAAAATACTCCACATGATAGGACCTAAGTTCCCCAAAGCTCTGACACAACTTGTCAGAATTAAGAGCACACATGATTACCAATGTATAAGCAACTTACATGCGGAAATAACTAGAAGAACAAATAACTATCAATGAGAAAACACACAGAATATGAGAGGCAACACACAATTGTATTCAACTCATTACAAAGGAAATTACAATAAAGAGATCACACTCTTCTTCCACCTCTGTGAGGCTTCCTCCTCAAGGGCTCCAAGTAATCTTCCCACCTGAGTAATCTTCTCTCATAGGTCACAACTAACAACTAACACAAGCTGTTGTTCACCTCATTGTACATACAGTACAACCGAGTACGAACCAGTACTCCAAGTAGATCTCACCATGATCCTACTCCTGATGTATTGCTGTCACCTTGATCTTGCTTCCCCGCTGATCCTGTTCTGACCCTCGCATACACACATCCCTGCAGACCAACCTGATCTTACTTATCACATGTAGATCTCCACCATGATCCTGCAACACCCTGCATATCAAACCTGATCTTACATACATAGGGAATCCTACTTGATTCCACCATGGAAAGAACTCTCCAAGCTCCACACTTAGTTCTCCATAGTTCTTCGCTTAACAATACAGCCCATGAGTCTATTATATAGATCTCATGCATACACTTAATTTAGACAAGCGGCTCAAAGATTCGAACTAGTCTTTATCATGTAAACTACGCATTCACTTAACTGACTATTCGTCAACAGCAGTTCTGACCGCCACAGGCGACCGACGTCGGTCCCTGCCTTCCTAGAGGTGACCGACACTGACCGATCTCCTCTCGATGTCGGTTTCCCTTGCACTGTCCCCTGATCGACGTCGTTTTTGGCCTGCTGATGCTGGCGACTGTCAAGCTCTAAAAACCTCCCTGTTTGCGTTAGGTGAAGATTTTAGCTCCACACCCTAACAATCTCCCACTTGGAGATAAAGAGCTGCACCTGTACCCATACCAGTACTCTGTCTAATCTGCATCCTAGCTTGTATTCCTCTTCAAGCTCCCACTTGAAGACAACCCACCACACTCCTTGTGGTGTTAATCTTGTGCCCGAATTTCTTCATTCTCAGCTTACCTTCTTCTGCCATTGCTATACTCCCACTCAATCAGAAACCCCTGTGAGTAACCTGTAATCAAAAAACCACTAACCAGATCTGGGCCATCTGTTAGTCAAACTCGCTCTGAGAACATCCAACCTCGCTCTGATACCATTTGATAGGACCTAAGTTCCCCAAAGCTCTGACACAACTTGTCAAAATTAAGAGCACACATGATTACCAATGTATAAGCAACTTACATGCAGAAATAACCAAAAGAACAAATAACTATCAATGAGAAAACACACAGCATATGAGAGGCAACACACAATTGTATTCAACTCATTACAAAGGAAATTACAATAAAGACATCACACTCTTCTTCCACCTCTGTGAGGCTTCCTCCTCAAGGGCTCCAAGTAATCTTCCCACCTAAGTAATCTTCTCTCATAGGTCACAACTAATAACTAACACAAGTTGTTGTTCACCTCATTCTACATCCAGTACAATCGAGTACGAATCGGTACTCCAAGTAGATCTCACCATGATCTTGCTCCTGATGTATTGCTGTCACCTTGATCTTGCTCCCCCGCCGATCCTGTTTTGACCCTCGCTTACACACATCCCTGTAGACCAACCTGATCTTACTTATCACATGTAGATCTCCACCATGATCCTACAACACCTTGCATATCAAACATGATCTTACATACATGGGGAATCCTACTTGATTCCACCATGGGAAGAACTCTCCAAGCTCCACACTTAGCTCTCCATAGTTCTTCACTTAACAATACAGCCCATGAGTCTATTATATAGATCTCATGCATACACTTAATTTAGACAAGCAACTCAAAGACTCGAACTGGTCTTTATCATGCAAACTACGTGTTCACTTAACTAACTGTTCGTCAACAACAGTTTTGACCGCCACAGGTGACCGACGTCGGTCCCTGCCTTCCTGGAGGTGACCGACGTCGGTCGATCTCTTGCCGATGTCGATTTCCCTTGTTCTGTCCCCTGATCGATGTCGGTTTTGGCCTGTCGATGCCGGCGACTATCAAGCTCCGAAAACCTCCCTGTTTGCCTTAGGTGAAGCTTTTAGCTCCACACCCTAACACCACAACCCTGACCAAACCAACCTAAAACCATGGATTAACCAATCTTTCAGTGATTATGTAGACTAACACCTTATCCTCCAAAGTGACCATAAGGTTACCCATAAATGTAAAGGCCATTTCAGAATTAACCTTGGCTCTACATGTAGTTTCCAAAGAAATAAGACCAATGAATTCATAGACCATGTCTAACATAATGCCATATTGAATGAATAAGACCTTCTTCAGGCAAGAGTTTGTCACTTGACCATCAAAGGCCATCTCCTACTTCCTACCCATCAAATGGAAAATAGGCATGTTAAAAACACATTGAATCATCTCATCCATGGCCACTCGTAACACTAATTCACCCCCAACTTGTTGAGAGCCACTTACGCACCTCGAATACACCTACATCATCGCCCTATGCAATCAACTCCCACTAAACTTAAACAACACAAATACCCTATATGTGTGAGCCTCATAAATGCCTTGTAAATGACAAGACATTTGGGCTAGACCATACCATAAAATGAACACAACCATGCCAAATATAAACATTAAAATAAATTCTAATATTTGGCCTAATATCAACATTTAACGAAGCCTCCCAGGAGTTATCTATAATTAGTTCCTCCTATTTATCGATACCACCATTTGATAATGAATTAACACCATCATTTTCCTCCCTAAATTAATGGTAAGCCTCCAAGACAAATAAAAATTCCAAATCTTCCCAGCATCACTTAAAGATGTTATTAAGAGTATAAGTGTCAACCCTGCGCTTACAAACAACAATGATAATGACCATCGAGTCACCTTCAATGATCAACTTCTTAATACCACGCTGGATTGCTAGTCTAACTTCCAACACCAATGCATGAGCTTCATCCTCATTATTGGTCCCATCTATAAGCTTCATGGATGTTGTTCTAATAAAAAATCCTGAGCAGTCATGAATAACACAACCAGCCCCTTAATTTCCTCTAGTTACCCCATCAAAGTTAAACTTGAACATACTTGGGGGAGGGGACACCAAGTTGAATTATCAACTCTCTTGCGACCCTTGTTTGATATGATCAACCCATTAATAAGAATTCCTCTTCCTCATTGAATGAGGGAGGTTGAAGAATAAATATGGGGGTTGGGATGTGTAATAATTTGCATTTATAGAGAATGGGCTTGATTGCACTAGAATTTATTTGATTTGCATTGGAATTTAATGGGTTGATAAAATAATTTTTAAATTGTATTTTATTTGCACTCTTATCCCCTTACATGGGAATTGGCATGGTTACACGGGGATAAGGTGATTATGCCATCCTTTTTTAAGTGAAAAAATATTTATTTATTTATTTTATACAATATGGAATTTGTACATGCCATGTTTTTTTTTTAAATTTAGGTTAGCTAACTTTGTATGATTTATTAACTAATTAACCCTGATTTGATATTTGTGGGATTTTACATGGTTCCAGAGCAAAAAATATTATCTAATTAATCGATCAGGGGTGACATTTGTAAAGTGATGAATTGCTCTAGGACAAAGTTGACAAAATTGAGGTCACGATATGGTGTAATAACATAATTAGGGATGTAGTATGGAAATTCAAGATGAAAATGGTTAATCAAGTTAATGATTAGGGCTATTGGAAGAAATTAGAGTTAAGTCACGCAATGAAGTGAAATAGTGATGGTAATAAATAATTGTGACACCAGGTGGCAAAAATGAGGTGTCTACACAAATCATATAGCACATCAAGGAGCAATTGATGATTATATGAGTTTATTACATTTGCATCCCCATTTTTAAAATGCTATGTACCTAGGGATATGATATATTAATGTATATGGGTTGATGGAGATGCCGACATGTGGTACACATCCCCTTAGTTAGTCATATAGGTCTAATATATTAGTAATGGAGTAACTTGTGGAATTAATGCATTGGGTAATGGTCGGCCTACTTTGGGATTAGGAGGTTACCCATCCATTATTAATTAGAGGTCTATATAAAGAAGGTGAATATCATTGTAAAGATATCAAGTAAGCATTGAGTCTTCTATTGTAAGAGGATATTGGAGGTTATCCCCTCGAAGAGACATTGTGGAGTTATTCCTTCCTAAAGGAGTATTGTTGGTGTTGCCCTACCTTAAGGGTATTTTGCATATATTGAATATTTGGACATCTTGGTCCACCAATATCTATTGTGTTAAATTGATCTACATTTATTCTGCATTATTTTTGAATATTATAAGTGTGGATCATAACATTAAACAAGATATGAAATAATGCTAATCCCAGCTCATATCATATTACACACATAATGAAATTGTAGTAAAACTTGGATTGTATCAAAAAGATAATCACCAGTATTATAATTGAATGGTTTAACTCTAAAAATATTTTCACGTTTCAAAGCCTTGTCAATGTTGGAAATACATTATTAAATTTGGGGCTTATATGTTTTGACATTGATAGAAACGTGCAAAGTATCTGATTCTTTATTTTCTCTTTATCTTTTCATTATTTTCCCTTTTTTTGGTTTCTAGAACAATGAAAAAATATCGGACAGTGAGCAACATGACAAACACCACATGCCAAAAATGGCGCAAGTTTTTTTTAATATTTAATTTTAATAATCTTACTTTGCATAATTGCATAGTAATTAATTATTGAATGTGTGTGTAATCTAATTTTGGTAATTTTGAAATGTGTTTTCCTATTATGGAAAATATAGTAGTCAAAATTTTGCAACATACCAATGGATAATAATTTGAATGTGATAATAAATGAATAAGAGTTATATGTTAAAAAAAAATTTAGTTACCTAATTGTCGTTTTTCAATTTTACAACTTTATCTTTCAATCCACTTTTTCTCTCTCTTTTTCTCTTGAAAATTAAAACCAATTCAAAATTAGAAACAAATACATACTTTGTCCACGAGGCAAAGTTTTTTGAATGGTTTAAAAGTGGGTTCAATTTACATACAAGCCCATTTAGATGAGTGGCATTTTAATTTATTTTGTCATATTATAACTTTGTGTTGCATGGACCTGGCAATGGTATAAAACCGAACTACATAAACCAAATCATTCACAAAGCCTCACTTTATTTCAATTTTAAGTTCCATTTCGTGGCCTATAAAACAAAATTAAAGGTCAATGCATTTGCACATAGTAAACTCATTCAAAAACTGCAAAGCCACTCCACTTTGTGATTGTAACTCAATAGGAGGCAGAAACATGTCTCACTCATGTTAGGCATGGTAAAGTGAAGCTCTAACGGTTCTAATGACCCAAAAAATGGAAAAGAACACACAAATATAGGGAAAGATACTTACAAAGGCACACTACACCAAATCACTCCACGTGACTATGTCAAAGAGAAAGTAAAGATAGAGGTGAATGGATAAATCCAATGCATTAACATGCTCTTCAAGAGGAATTGAATGCCAAAAATGAAAAATGCCTCTATGAGATGAACACCGAGAGTGCTCTGGAGTACCAAAAAACATAGTATTCAAAAATTACAAGTCGAGATCACACATTTTATCAAAAAGGTGATTCTTTAACTTAGACCATTTATATACTTCATTTATTTTGTTGTGCATCCTATTTTTTAAAGGCATAAAATCCTTAAACATTTTAGTAGAATAGAATAAAGGGCAAAGCTAGCAGAAAGATTCTCTTGTTGCATAAACCTAGTAGAGTGCCTATACTCTTATTAACATTTTCCTAGAGTAAACTCCTTTAAGCAAGGGGCAATAATATTACAAATGTGCATAGCTGTATGATCACACCCTTGAAGATTATTAGTAGAAATAATTATTCATAGCTTGAAAATTGAACTCTACTCTTAAGCTCTCTACCTTGGAAGAAGGTTAGAAAGATCAAATTTATGACTATTCCTTGGAAAGAGGAATTGTTTCACACTTTTAATATCGATAAATACTACTTTGAAGACACCTATGCCGATGGTAATGCCTCAGAACACCACCACCAACAATAGTACTAATATCACTATTATTGTTATGCTAAATGTAGATGCAAAGTGTATGATTTAAGATTGAAAACAAGAGACAAGGCAAATTAGGGATAAATGTGAAATACTTTATGCCTTCAGAAATGTTCATAGGCTTTATAAGTCTAAGAGAACATAATGAAAACAATGATGCATAGGATGCATTAGAAAAAGATTGACAACAATTACTGTTTTTGATTTTCAAAGCTTCCACTAACTTAAAAAATGTTGTGGTAATTCGGTGCACGTAACAAAAAATGTAAATGTATTATTTTTTAATCCATGATTTTATATAAGAATTGTTGTGACAATTCAATGTATGTGAATATAATGCTCTTTATTTTATTTAAGTATGATTGTATTCATTGTGTGGAAAATATATAGAAAATTAATAATAAAAGTATGATAGAAAAAGCCAATAAATTTAATAGACTTGAACTAACAAATAATTAAATTTACTTAAGAAAGTAGTTCTGTCATTCTCCTTTAATCAATTAAAAATATAAAAAATAATATTTTCCATTTACCATTCCTCCCCTACTGACAAATAATAGTTGTACGCTAAAATGGATCCCCGTACCTTATAAGTATTACCAATAATACATGAGAAAAAAATGTCATTTAAATAAATGACTATAACATACACAAATAAAAATTTCACAAAAATTAATATACAATTAAAATTGTTCATAAAAATCTTTAACTCAATATTAAAATATATGATTAATTGTAACTAGATTAATTTCATATTAATATTAATTGCGAGACAAAAATATGTTATACTCACCAAAAATTTTATTAAGAAAAAAAAAATATTAACAAATTAAAGGACCAAAATGTCCACTATTTCTTCCTCTTACTTTTTAATAAATAAATTATATATTTAAAAAAACAAAAACAAAAAACAAAACAAAAAAGATAACTTTTTAAGAAAGTCAAATTTCACAAAATTTAATAATACCTAATATTTTTCGTAAAAAAGTTTTTACAAAATATAACCATATGCCCGAGGCATTGGTAAACCCCAGTTGTTTCGTTTTTTATTTTGATTTTGGGTTGAAACGTTGTGGGGGGTTTTTGTTCGGCTTTTGTCTTCCATTTCCTTTGTTGAGCAAACCAAAACCTCAAAAGTTGAGAGGCATTTACAGCAGGAGAAGATTTAATTGTTGTGGGGGCAGTCAAGGAGGAGGAGAGGGAGAGGATCTTGATTCCTCACCAATCAACAATCTGCCCTTTAAATAGAAGGTCAGTGGCCCGTTTTTTTTTGGTGAATCGAAGTCCTCGAAGGAAGGAAGGCAAACACCTGTAAAACGTAAAAAGAAAGAAAGGACCTGCTGAAGCGAAAAGCTTTGGCTTCAAGCCTCAAACTATCAAGAGGGTTTGCTTCTACTGAAAATATCGCGTTGTGTTTGACAAAAGATTTTTGACGCGTGTTTCCTTTTTCAAAATAACCTATCTATCCATAGAGGGAAAGCGGTTTTGGTAATTGAGAAATGAATTAGCATCTAATCGTTTATTGAGGAGGCGAATGAAGTCTTATTGGTGGTGAGGTGCACAGGGATATATTGCCCCGCCGTTAAAACACAGGTACTGTAAAATGCCACCTTTGGATTTATGACGCGACTGCTGCTCAATGTTTCCTTATTTTTGTTATAAGGCTACTTGCTTTTGCTACTCTGCCTGTGCCCGTGTAGTGCAGTTTTTGTTCAATAATAATATGTTTAGGGTTAGGGTTTGGACATAATCGAGTTTGCGGTCATGGATCGGGCTGTTATAGTTTTGGTTATGTTCATGTTTCATTAGACTTTTCCGTTAGTGACGGGTAGACTACATTTCCATCATACTGTGGCAACCATTTCTGTAATACTAGTGCCATCCTTCCATACGAGTTTTTTAAATACTAGTGATATACTTTTTGGAGCCTTTTTAACCGACGACTCAGAATTGTCATTTTTTATTAGCTGGATTGTGCCATTGCCGTGGCAGCAAAATCATTCCCATAATACAGATTGATATACAAGTTCAAGTCAGCCACCACATCACACTGTCTTTGATCAAGGATTTATTGAAAAACTGTGTCATCTTCTCTGCCGCATTCACCAAGCCACACCAACACGGAATTAGACATGCACATCAGGTTACGAACCTGGGTCATCGCAGCATTAAGGGCCTCATTTTAGTCCTGGACTTGGTCAGTGGGATGTTATTATTGCAGCTGTTCTTGTTCTCCCAAGTTTCACCTATATTGAATCATATCTATCATTTCCATGTTGTGTTGTCTGTAGCTTGTTTCTTGTACTGGATCAGTCATAAGTATTATCAGGATTATTACAGACATTTTGCATTATACAGCTTGGTATATATGAGTTTAAGTTCAGCTTTATGGTGTTGGATGTCTGTGGTAGCTGCATACCATGCATTTGATACCTCAGTTACAGTAGATTGTTTTTCAATGTTGGAGATTGATTATTTGAAAATCTGTTAATTATTTGGGTTCCAAGTTACAGTCAAGTCAAATCAATTTGGGATAAAATGGGAATGGCTTTTTTGCTGTCTGCTTAGCTAGTAATTCAACATAGATGCCATGGAATGTTTAATAGGAGCATAGCAGGAAAGTCATTTTGATGCATCAAAAGTGAATTTTATTTAACACAGACAATGGTTGAAACCAGGATTTTAAATGTATGCTAGATTGTCATTGTTACTATGACATTTCATACTTAAGCCATCATGTTTATAAAACAAGTACTTGCTTTTGGCTGTATGTTGCAGGTACTCATCTGACAAGAAAGCAGTGCTAAAAATGTCATGAAAAGCAAACAATTGAGTGCAAGTCGAACATGTATCTCCCATTTCGTCATGATGCCAATGTTAAAGAGGTCCTGTCCTCTTCCTTATCTCTTCATATTTCTTGAGTGAACACTTAGAAGCCCTTAAGTCAATCTGATGTTATTGAGCAATCTATTTTAATATTTCTTTTGCATTTTTATAATAAAGCATTCTTGTTGGAAGGTCAATCCAGATTTTATATCATTCCTATGTGATAAGTCTAAAGTTCTCTCTGCAGTTTTCATTATAGCATACCAGATTTATTTACCATACTATCTGAAGTTTTTTGTTCGTTGGATTTTCTTTCATATCAATGTGCTCTCAAAACAAAATACAGTGACATGCTATTGGGACACGAACGCAAGAGCTGGGTACATGGAGAAAATTCATTTTGTTATTCATGAAATGTGGCCAAAGTTCTCTCTGCAGTTTTTACTATAGCATAACAGATTTATTTACCATGCTATCTAAAGTTTTTTGTTCTTGTGATTTTCTTCCATATCGATGGGCTCATAAAACAAAATATTGTGACATGCTATTGGGACATGAACGCAAGAGCTGTACATGGAGAAATTCATTTTGATTTTAATGAAATATGGCTACTTTTTCAGTAACTAAAGGTTCACTTGGTTCAATTCTTGAACACAGGGTTGACTCTATGGGAGTTAGCTTTTTGAGGATTATTGGGAATTGGGTAGTACGTTTTGGATTAGCTCACAATATTCACTTCAGTTATCTTGCTGCAAATCTGATAACTGAAGTGACTATTTTAATATTCCTGGTTTTCAACCTTATTTAGACTAGGTGTTGTGTCTCATCTCACAGTTCAGGTGCCTTATGTACACTTTCATGTTCTGCAGGGCATTTGTAACCTTATTTGACAAAAGTGTGCATTTATTTATTTTTTGATGATGGATCTTTATACCCTGTTTCAAATCTCCATTTTTTCATGGCCCGGGATGGTGCTGGCAAAGGTTGATGGGTGGCTTTACCTCCAAGGTCTATACATCAAAGTCAATTGGTGCATGTCCAGCAATGACTGCGGTCTATATGATGACGCCATTTTGATGCATCTCCTTGAAATCCTCAAAGGTTTGTCAAGCACACTGTTACCTATTTTCACTGTTGTATACAAGGCAGCTTTTGGATGATGCTTTTTGTCCACAATTTCCCTGCCTTCTGTATGCAAACCATGCTTTTGAGACGTCATGTTGGAAACTACAGAGAGAGTACGAGAGAAGGTGAACTGTTTTAACTGAATACTTGTATGTCGCATTTGGTTAAACAATGCCAATGCATAACGAGGAAGCACATCCCTTCGGCAAGCTACAATTACCATATTCTATGAGAAGACATCTGGTTCAGTCATGTTTGGAAAATTGTTTTGTTTAGAAACCCTTTGGAAAGCTGCATTTATCATGTTCCATGATAAGAGATGTTGTTCAAATGCTCATCTCAGAACTGGTACAATTTGCGGCTGTAGTCTCCTGAGTAAGTAGGAGACACAATGGTTTTTTCTGGTGGACATTTCTGGTGAATAGGACTAGTGCCCTGTTTTTTGCCCAAGGTATATGGAGCAAAAAATAATAAAATGATTTCATCCCTCTGGTTTTAGGCTTTCAGCTATGATTATTGTGAAAGGATATGCCACTGGCAAAGGAGTCTTCTGCTTCTAGTTCCTTTTTGAACATTTTTTGCAAATGTTTTTCTAGTATTTCTCTCCTTAATTTCATTGTGTGAACTGCATTATTGCTATTATAGGCTCCTGGAGTCCTCAGTAAATAGGAGCTACAATGGTTTTTTTGGTGGGCATTTCTAGTCTAAGTTACCAGTGTGGGTTCGAAGAACCGGATTCGCCGGTACGGTGATTTTTTTTGCCTTGGGTAGGGCTTGGGGTTGGCTTTACAAAAAATATAGAAATTCTAGCCTAATAAATAGGAAATTAGTGACATTAACCATATAGTATGCATGTAAAAAACAAAAAACAAAAATAATCACAAAATACTAATCGAATGCCAAATGTCATGATAATTTTTTAATCATAAATATCAATAATAAATAATTACATCAAATTTAATATTCATAGTCATCTTGCTCTTCATTGAGAGCATCAGCTTCAAGATCATGATGTGGTTTATTAGAATCACAAGGACCAGCACTCTCGCCACTCCTGCGAGCTAAGCTACGTGTCGTCGAAGGAGTGTCAATGTCAACTAATAAGTGGTGGGAATTGGAAGCATCTAAGTCAATGTCCTTCCAGATCTATATCCCAATGCGTTGACGTCTCCTCGTACTTTGGGTTCTTGTGCGATAGAAGATGCAAATTGGAGTGTATGTAGACCAACACCTCATCCTTTTTTGCTTCAAGCTTGTTGCACTTTTGTGAGTGAATGAAGTTGTATGTGCTCCAATTCCACTCACAAGAAGATAAACTTGCAACCTATTTTGAAATTTATAAAAATAGAAAGGCAAAACACAAGTCTTAAACATGAATTCTAAAACAAAATGAAAGAGTTAAAAACATAACTTAAAAAATAGAAAACTTGCCTGTGACAAGACCTTGATTTTAAGAGGTTGTAGGTTCGGTGAACCTTGGCCATGGAAGTGCCACCACATATGAGCATCCTTCTTGTATTTGTCCAAAAGAGCACCAAGACTATGACCTTGGGAGGTAATGAAACCCCCAAACTCGCTCATAACCATGTCTTCTATCTCGAGATCGGGGAAGATGTAGCGGGGCAGTCATTTTGTTCCACTGCTCAACAAGGATTGAATGCACTTGTTTGAAAAATGTCTCCTTGGGATCTTACTCTTTTGCGTTAATGATAGCCTTCATCTTCTTAATCATTGAGTCGATGCCATCATATATTTCTCTCAAACATGGCTGATCTACGTCAATGAAATGGATCATACTCATAATGGGCTTAGTGAAACTCAACAAATAATCTTCATAGGCTTGCTTTTTACTTGAGTCCCTCCACAAAATCCACGTGGCCGATGAACATGATACTAAGTGCCTCTCGCACCTTCACAAGGTGTCTCAAGTCAATGGTGTGAGAGACAAATCTAGTCTTAGCAACCTATTACAAAATTAAAATTAAAAAATTAAAAAATTAAAAGATTTATGAAAATATACTAGTAGATTAAAAAGTTAAAGTTTTAAAACAAAAATAAAATTATCAAAATAAAATGAAAATTAAAATCTATAAGTACCTTCATCATCTCCAAAGTCGATAAGGATTGGACGATGGCTAGAGAGTGGTGATGTTTGGTGACAAACATCTGAATCTCCTTAGCCTTGGCATACACCTGCTTGATCCACTCAAGTTTTCTCCCTATTTTTGGCAGCATGAGGTTAAGTGAGTGGATAGCACAAGGTGTCAAAAAAATGTGCCCATACCTCACCTTCACCAACAACCCTGTGGCTTTGCAATTTTTTGTGTTATCCATTATAAATTGGATAACGTTTTGAGGCCCCACTGCCTCGATGGATTAAGAGGATGTGGGCAATGAACTTGGCATCCTTCACACACCCCTCACAATCAATGACCTTAAAAAACATTGCACATTGCAACCACATTGATTAGAGGCCTGTTTTTTGCATCTTTCCATCCATCAGAAATGATGGAGACCCTGGTTTCAACCTACAAATTCTTGATTGGCTTCAAAGAATCTTCAATATTTTTTTTCTCTTTTGTCAATAAGGTGGTGTGGAGTTTCTCAAACATTGGAATTTTGTAACATTTTGTGGCCTCATTGATCGCTCTTACCATTTCTTGCCAATATGGTGATCTACTCACATTGAAGAACAATCCATTTGCATACACACATCGTGCGATATGGGCATCTACGATATCCGTACCCTCATTTTGAAATTACCTTTCCAATGGTCCCTTTATTTTTGTTTGAAAGAGGAGAAACCTCTTCGTGCATAGAGGATGTTACCAAAAATGGATACGTTGCAGTCACAATTGGGAAACGTTATGAGGCGCTGGAGAAATTGGTGGCTTCCTTGATCCTTTGGCCTTCTTTGATAAATGCTGAGCTGATTTCATGGCATGAGTGGCATTTGCTTCTTGTTCTTTGTGTATTCAAGGATTTTTGATTTTGTCATTGAATTACCATCCTTCCCTATGCAACTTTTGATGCCGACACTAGGTATGTGACATAAGTGGGCTTTCACTCCACTGTATGAGCTGAGATATTGATTATCACAAGAATTACATCTTCAAATATGCCCCCCACCACCTGGAACTTGCTCTATCATTGTCACATATTTTCAAAACAGAGATTGTGCATCAATTTTGGATTGTGTTTGGTCCACAGAGTTAGAACTTGTTGACATTGTAGTTTATCTAAGTGCAAGTTAAAAAACCAACACAAAATTACAAAAAAAATTTAAAAACAAACCCTAGGGCAGCAATTTATTAAAAAATGACAAAAAATAAAGTTAAAACAATACAAGCTAAAACTTAAAAGTTTAAATTCTTATCTTGGCAGCAAATGGGCTCCTCAATCAGCATAGGAAAATGATTAGAATGTTGCTTTATGAAGCTTCAACCATAGATTAACAATGGAAGGTAAGTATGCAATGAGAAAATGAGAGGCAAGTGTTTTTGCTTTTGTGTTCTTTTACCTTATGATCTTTGATTTTTGTCTTTCACTTAACTTCTAGGGTTTGCAATGTGTTTTTTATTATTTTTAATTGTTGCTTTATGTCAAAATTTGAGAAAAAATTAGAAAAAAATAAAAAAATGTTTTGACTGCTGGGTTTTTTTTGCAAAAGAGCCCAGGCGAACCTAGGTTGAATTTGGGCAGTACTGAACCCGAATGCGGATCCGGTACGTGCCCAGCCCAGTTCCTCTGCTAAAATCCACAAATTTGTATCTTAGTTTATAGTAAACAGGAAACTCTCTTTCACGACTAGTGCCTTGTGTTTTGCCTTAGGTATCTTGTGATCCACGTGTTTATCTTAAGGATCTTGTACCCCCTGTCCTCACTGCATCTCGCACCACCTGCTTAGCTTGTTGCTTGCACAACACCTTCTTAACACCGCTCACAACCATTTGAACTCAGCACCCATGTGGCAGCTTTCCACTGCCGCATGGCATGACAGGTGGCACTTCCCGGACTCATGCAACGTCAGAACATCTGTTAGTATGCCACAACAATGGAAATCCAATTGTCATAGTTGTAGGAAGGTGGACTGTCATTCAGGCAGAAGATGAACTATGTTGTAATCGTTCCCTTTGTAACTGCCTTCTTGCAATGATGTATATATTGTAAGCCATTGAACCCTAAATAGATCATCCCCATAGATCATCACCGGGGATCCTAACCAAAAATCATCACTAGGCATCATCACTGTATATCATCACTAGGGATCATCTCCAGAGATCATAAGCAGAATGTTAACATGCCCTAAGTATCTTACATTGAAGTGTTATCTGTATTTTTTCGTGGCAATCTAGGCAAATCAGTTAAGAAATGTTTCTTCCTTTCTGATCACGGGAATCTCCGTTCTCAGCCTTGCTGAACATTTTACTCCTATACACCATACCCTATTCTCTCATTGAAAAGAAGTTGCGTTATGCTGCAAATATTATGCATTCAAATGTGTTTTGATTTAATGATGTAGTAGTTTTCCATTGCATGTTCTTTAACCTATAGTTTGCTAGCCAAGTTACAATGTTCTCCTTCGAGCTGCCATCCTGGGCCTGTGGTTCAGATCACGTTTGAGCAAAAAATCATAGAATGTTTGTTCCCTTTGTTTTCAGCTGTGATTCTTTTGAAAGTATATGCCACTAGCAAAGGTGCTATCTCCATTTAGTTTCTTATTGATCATTTTTTGCAAATGTTTTGCTAGTTTCTTGCACCTTAATTTTGTTGTATGAGCTGCACTGTTGCTATATGCCTTCGAACTTTTTACGGCTTGTGGTAGCTGGAGTTAAGTGATCTCCAGTTGTGTAAAGATTAAAAATAGGCTGGGTGATTACAACTCAACCTACAGTGATCCCTATTTACATGGGGAAGTAATGAAAAGATTCGATTATGCCAACCAAGGATAAGTATTCTTAGACCCTTTGCAACAACCTTGTAATGATTTTTGTTAATGCCTCACCTACTCAGATCCAAATTTTTGGATTCTTTGAAAGTAAATAAAATTGAAACAGAGGAAACAAGACATACAACTGCCTACTTGGAAGTTTAGTTCATGTCACAATGCTTCTGCATGCTTTCCTGAGGGTATCAATAGGCTGAAACAAATAGATTTTCCATGTTTCTTAATTGCTTCGGCCACTCAGTTTGCCATTTTGCTAAAGTTGATCCATCTTGAATAACTAGAACCTGCCTACTAAAAACTGAATTACTGTGCTTTCCAGCTTGGGTGATTTACCATATATGTGTATTCTCAAGAATAAGACCACTAATCCTGTAAAAAGACAAATCATTCTCACAGTGCACTTATTCTTTCAACCTGTAAGTAGAATCTTTCATGTCAACGTGGAAAAAGTTTGCCCCTATCTAGACGATATTACCACAATCCTGCACTAGAAGCCTTTGGAGTGAACTCTTATAAGGTTTCAGAAATATTGTTTCATGATAACTGAACCTCCTTTGAAAGCCACCCCTATATTAGCTACTAGGACTGTGACTTGGTTCCTTGCTTGTTTGACATGAGTTAACACAACTTTGTCCGATTTGCCAATCAATTCCATGATGTCCCGAAAGATAGCCTTGACTTTCCAATTTATCCTTGCACCTTTTTTTGTTGCTTGAACTATCAATTGTGGGTTACCTAAAATTACCTAGGCTGCCAGTTCCAGTACTTATTCAAGTACTGGTTCACGGATCAGGTACATCAGTATGTCGTTTTCTTTTTTCTCTGGGTTTGGTACAGCTGGGCACAGCTATTTATATACAAAAAATATATAAATATTTAAAGTATAGAAATTCTAGCCAAATAATCAAAATCAACCACTTAATAAGCATGGTGTAAACAAAATAACCACAAAACACTACTGATAATTGATAATTTAAGGACAAATGTCATGATAAATCCGCTAAATCAATAGTCAGCATTCCAACCTAGAACTACAAGTACATAGTGCACTTGTAAGTTCTATAAATCATTATAGCGCTCTTCTTTGAGAGCATCATCATCATCATCTGGTTCATTAAAATCACAAGTAGTAGCAAAGCTACTTTCGCTAGCCGCACTATGTGGGTCTTGCAAAGATGTCTCTTGCTGCTCCGTGTCGACTAATGAAAGTTGGGCATTGAAAGCTTTTGCTCAACATCCCAACCTATTGTTTCCCCTTGCTTGTACTTGGTCTGCTTGTGTGGTAGAAGGTGCAAGTTCAAATGCATGTAGACCAACACTGTCTTTTTTGTTGCCAATCGATTGCACTTAATTGAGTGGATAAAGGAGCATGTACTTCAATTCTGCTGAGCTGAATAGGAACCCCCAATCTATTGAATCAAAGTCAATGCAAAACGATTTTTAAAAAAAGTAACATCTAAAACTAAATACTTAAACCTTAAAATGAAAAGAAAGTTAAGAGACTTAAAAAACATACCTGTGATAAAATTTTGAATGCAAGAGCTTGCAGGTGTGAGGATCCTTGCCAATGGAGGTACCGCTATGTATGAGCATCTTTGTACTTGTCTCGAATAGCATTAAGGTTGTAACTTGTGTAAGCTAGGAAATTCCCAAACTCATCCACAAGAGTCTAGTGAATACCGCCTTATACCCTTTAGCAACCTCAATCTCTATATGTTGGCATCCTCCTAGGCAATCAAAGGACGAAAGTGCTGTAGTATTTAGGAGTTAATGACAAGACAAGGAGATGCAATAGGGTGGTCATGTTGTTCGACCAATCAATGAGATTTGTGCGCACTTGTTTGAAAAGCCTCTATGTAGGATCTTCCTTTAGCATTTATAATGTTTTCATTTTCTTAATCATTGAATTGATGCCATCATGAATCTCGCTAAAACATGTTCGATTCGTTTCCAACATATTTGATCATATTAATGATGGGTTATGTAAAACTAAGGAAGTAATCCACACGAGGCCACCACTTGTCATCAAGGATCAACCCTTTCACTCTTTGGGCCCTTTGTGTGTTGGATTGCCTCCATATAGGTCAAATGTTGTTGATACCATGTTTGACAATGCCTAAGAACTTCACAAACCATCTCAAGACGATTGTTTGTGAGGTGAATCAAGTCTAGACAACCTAATAAGAAATTAAAATATATATAATTGTAAATTGTTTGAAAAATGTACAAGTTACAAAGTTACAACATTAACATCATTTTTTTTAAAAAGTTGAATTTAAAACCAAAGTAGATAATAAATTAAAATTATTAAAATAAATTAAAAAATATCATTTACTTATCTTTACCAACTCCAACTTGGAGGACTTGGGAATGGCTTGGGAGGTTGGTTATAAACATTTGGATCTCATTGGCTTTTACATACATTTGTTTGATCCTCTTAATTTTACTGTCCAACTCTTGTAGTATCAGTTTGAGTGAATGAACGACACAAAGTGTCCAAAATATGTGCCCCTATCTCTTACCTCAACCAACATCCCGTGGCTTGACAATTATGACTAGGACAATGTTTTGAAGCCCCACCACCTCAATCAATTTTATGAGGATGTCGACAATGAATTGTGCATCCTTCAATAGCATTGCCCTTTTGAGGCGCACTGCAATCACATTAGTCAATGGTGTATTATTGGCATCTTTCTATCCATCCAAAATGATAGACACCCCTGCTTAGATACATGAATCCCTGATTGGCTGCAATGAACTACATTTTTGTTTGTTTCCCTGATAAGGTTGTGCGTACTTTTCCATAACCTATTCTGGTGTACCTTGGTTGGGCCTTTTTTGATTCCTCTACCATATCTTGTCAATATGGTGACCTTATAACATCAAACGACAACCCATTGCTGTAAATACAATGCCCAATGAGCTGATCAACAACATCTAACAGGGCCACTCCTTTTTTCCTTTTACAAGAAAGCAGTAAATCCTCTTCATCTGTAGAGGAGGGTGTTGCCAAAAATGGATGCGAGGTGGCTGATTTAGGGGTACGAGATGGAGCAACAATTGGTTTGCTTAGTCAAGATCTTTTCCTTGCCAAAGGATGCTTCAATTTTAGGTCAACGTTGCATCCGGTTCTTCTTAGTATTTGATGTATTCAAGAATCTTTGCTGTTGGCAGCCCGTTTCTGCTTGACCCAACACAATATTTGATTGCTTTGATAGGAATCACACACAAATGAGCTTTCACTTGATTGTATGAGCTCTCGTATTTGACATTGCACTCTATGCATTGCCAAATAAAACCTCCTCCACTTGGAACTCGTTCTAGCATCGTTACGTTTCCAAAGGAGCAAAAAAAGATCAGTTTTGAAGGTGGTTATCACCATTAAAATATAGTTTTATAAAGTCCTTCAGTGGTCATTCCATTTCTATTTTGGCTTATTAGGCCTATTTGGATTTTAGCTCATTGGGAGGAGGGGGTCTGATGTGTTTTCATTTGGCAAGAGTATTTCCTCCTCGACCATTTGGGGAGGCCATGAATTCACTGTTTCAGAGACAACTGCCTAGTCTTTTGCCTAATTCTCTCCATCAGGGAGTTCTTATCATGGAAATTTTTGCTATTTCTTTTAAGCCAAACTTTACCTAACTAATATTACAGGGTATATCCTCCAGATTGGCTATAATAACTTAGCCATTTTATGTACCATGATTCCCCAAATTCTGCCAAGTTTCCAATTATTGAAGAGGCTACCCAAAATTTTCCATGCAAAAACAAAAGATGGTTTGCAGTGTCTGCGTTTGCAAAACATGATAATGTATACATTCTCTATTTTGGCTGCTAGTATGTTACCATTGATGTGCCAGTGTATTACCTTTGCTATGCCATATTTTGTGATGTGGAAAGTTTTGAAATCGTAACTACTTGATAAACTGATACATCTCCTTGTTGGCTTTCACACCTTAACATATCCGTGTTGAGCTGTGGGGAGATGGAATTGATGTGATGGATAAGAATATGCCCTGATCTTTACTTTAGTGTATATGACTAGTTTTATATTACTAGTTTTTTCCCTTGATGATCGGTAAGCCGTGTTGTAGGAAATGCACCCCTATTTCTTGTCTGGTATGGAAATGCTCCGGAAACGTTGGGGAAACATACAAGAAATGCCGGGAACGTCCGGGCGTTTCTTGGCATTTCCAAGGGATTTTGGCAGAAAAAAGGTCAAAGTCAACAAAAAGTAAAAAAAAAGAAAAGATGAACCAGACAATATATATATATATATATATATATATATATATATATATATAAAATAAACATTTAAGTATAAGTTTACATTTAAATAGGGACATCTTCGGATGTCCCTATCTAAATGGAACTTATACTTTAAGTTATAATGTATATATACATACTTTCAAGATGTTTGAGAGTGGTTTCAAACCTCTAGGAGCTATAATGCATATTCTAGGTTTTGGAGGATTCTATCATATTTTAGACTTAGTCAGATTTCAGGATTTCAGATTTAGCCATATTTTAGGGTTTCAAGATTTCAAGGAGACATAATAGGAGGTATGAAGCCTGCATGAAGGGATGTAGGTGTGATAAAATAGTATGAGAACATCTCTTACAAAGTGGCACGATTTGATCCCACCTCATTCTTGGTGCACCCTTTAAGTCGTTCACTCAGGGTGTCTTGATGCACCGGGGAGCCCCTACAAACTAGATGATTTATAGTCAATAAGAAAGTTGAAAAATAGTGGGAGTGGCATTCATGATTTTGTGGACAATCTAGATGATTTATTCAATTATTATAGATTTGAATGTACATTTTGTCTTTGAAGTAATGAATGAGTGAATACTATATATTTTTAACTGTTTTTTTTTTATAGACTAACAATGAGTATTAGGCATTGTTTATGTGTGTATCTATATATATATATATATTTTACAGATGTTTTCATGACACACACACACACACACACATTGTAAAGACGTTTTCATGATGTTTTCAAACCAAGGGTTTTTGAAAATCTACGTTTCCGCTTTTCGAAAGCATTTCCATTTCCATTTCTATTTCCAAACAACATAGAAAGTAATGGAACTTGTTTCCACTTTTCACTCCATGGGGAAAGTGGTATCAACAATTTCCCAATCATATTTATATATATATATGTTGTACATACGTTTTCATGACATATATATATATATATATATGTCATGAAAACGTGTGTATATATTGTATTGTACATATGTTTTCATGACATATATATATATATATATATATTGATTGTATATATTGTTTGTACCAATATCAACAATTTGACAATCATTTATATATTGTACATACGTTTTCATGACATATATATATATATATATATATATATGTATTGTATTGTACAGATGTTTTCATGACATTTATATATACAATATATACATATATATATATATATATGTATATATTGTATTGTATAGAGGTTTTATATATATATGTATTGTACAGACGTTTTCATGACATTTATATATACATATATATGTATATATGTATGTATATATATTATATATATATGTATATATTGTATTGTACAGACGTTTTCATGACGTTTCCAAACCAAGGGTTTTTGAAAATCCACGTTTCCGCATTTCGGAAGCATTTCCATTTCCATTTCTGTTTCCAAACAACATAGTAAGTAATGGAACTTGTTTCCACTTTTCACTCCATGGGAAAAGTGGTATCAACAAATTTGACAATCATGCGTATGCATTGATAGAAGTTTTCATTATATTCCAAGTTATACAATCTCTTTGTTCACTTTACTTCCCAAGCGCTTAAACTTGCATGGTCTTATGTAATGTGCAATAATTGTAATTCTCATTAAGTTAAAGGACACAATCTGTTTCATGCTATTTCTAGAGCACACAAACTTGCATAGTCTTCAAGCATTTTTAAGTATATAAATATTTTTAAACTTAATATCTAAATACCAAGCGTTATTCAGTTTTACTTGTTGGGAGTTTAGTTATTTCTTCTAGTTAGGAGTAAATAAGTTTAAATACTTGTCATTATTTAAACCTATTATAATCTAGATTTTTAGCAGTTGGTTTAATTTATTAAACCAGCTAGCTATGTTATGGGACTGTTAGTCTATCTTAGAAAGGGTATTCTATGTTAGCACACGCTTAGATAAGTGTGACGTTGAGTGATTAGTGGTAGTTGATAGGGATAACATTCTAAATAATAGGATGCCAAACTTGTATGTGTTTTCTGTGATGTTTTAATGGAAGTTATCCTGATACGGTGCTATTTTGCACATCATTTGGTATCAGAGCAGTGCTGAAAGAAATTTGTGCTATTGAGTGCCATTTGATTGAAGCTTTGCAATAAATAGATAGATCAGTGTGAAGACTAATTAATAAGGCATCTGAGTGCAGTCTTAGGTGCTTCTGAAAAGTGATATTAGGCACAACCAACAAATCATTGAAAAGACCGCTGGGCGCTTGAGTGTTTGCTGACAACTTCAGTCAGTGTATTGATGTGCTGAAACCTTGGCATTGAGGTGAGGAAGGTAGCATGAGACTCCTAGGCATGAACCTAAATAAAGCAAAAATCAGCTCAACTTCTATTTACAAATATTAGAGTTCTATAGAGTCTGCTGACTATAAGAGGAATCAGCCTTGAAGAGTTCATGTTAGGCGTGAAGATAGCTACAAGGTGTGTAAGAGGAGAAGGCCCTTGAAGTGTGGCTTCAAGGAGGAGCTTAAACACAGCCCGTGTGAAGCAGCCTGTTCCAAAACGCAGCCCATTCCATAGGAAAGTCAGTGGCTGAAAAACTAAATTTGATCATAGGGGTATAGATCCTCTTGCCATCTAAGAGAGCTTTGAAGTTGATGTATCCCTACAAAAGACGGGTACACCAAAACTTTATATGGTTTAAATTATATTTTTCAAGCAGTTTGTTTATATATTCAAGCCCAGCAAAACACAACTCGTGGAGACAATGGTGCTTCTCACAAACAGCATGGGAGGCTGTCAAAATAACATAATTTACAGCAGCAGTGACGGTGCATCAAGGTGCAGCCCCAGCCAGCAGTATGGCATATGGTGTGAAGAGCTACCAGGTATAATAAAAATAAATATATAAAATAGACAAATCTAGTTTTTAGCATAAAGTTTCAGTATTAATATTAGATTGTAAAAACTTAGGCTAGTTTCTCTTAAGTTAATATTTTAGCCTTAAACAATTTACTTTTTAAAAAAAATAAAACATTAGAAAAATTAAAAAATATTTTTTAAGTTTGCCCATGAAACCAAACTAATTCAATAACTTCTAAACTAGGAGATTTTGCTTGTAGTGTGTGTCGGGGGTGGTTAGGGTTTATTTTGAGGGTCCCTTTGATTCATTTAATGGGCATTCAAATGAAAGCTGCCTCTGCCTTTACCTTTAGCATTAGCACAGTTGCTGGAGCAACTCTATATTATTTTGTATGCTAAATTGGGTGGCGGTGAAGATAGAAATTAAAAGAAAAAAAAGAGAAATTAAAAAAAAAGAAAAAAATGTTACCTAAATTCAAGGAAGATTTGCTACATATTGTAAAACCGTACTTCAATCATTTTGTCACGAGGATTTTATCTAAAATCTCTGGTTGAGTGAATAACATTTTTGAGGTGGTGTGAAGGTCACAAGAGGTTGGAGGGTAATAACTAGTCTTGAGCACGCTATTAGCTTGAAGATTGGTGAACTATTTTGTAGCAAATCCTTTGACATTCATATCCTCTGATATTCATAATTCGCTTTCGTTTATAAGCCTCTTAAATTTGTTTAAGTAGGTTGTCCACCGGGTTTCCTCTTGGGCCCCAAATTAGTTGTATCAAAACTTACACACTCCATATCATTTTTGAGTGGTATCATGGTGTGCTTAAACTTTGTCTTTGTTTGTATGTCCACTTATACGATGTTTGATTACAAGAAGTTAGGGTTCAAGACTTGTGACCCTTCATCATACCTTCCTTCATGTCCTCAAATGGGAGACAAATCTTCGACGATACCAAGTTTAGAAATGTTTCAGAAGGTGATAGAGGATGCATTGCAAAGACAACGAGAAGATTTGGAAGAACGTCATGCACGTGAACGAGCAAGTATCATTGATAATTTCTCAATACTTCTCTAGCAATGGACTCCTTCCAACACCTCTCATTCTCATTTGCTGTTTGGTGGTCAAATGCCATACAAGATACAATTCAATCTAGACATCCCTTTGTTTGAAGCAAATTAGATGCATATGCACTAAATAACTGATTTAACCGGATTTGTTCGTAGTACGTGGTTAATCAATTATTTGACTGAGAACCAATAATTTTCACTCTTCTTAGCAAAGAAATGGTGGGAAGACTACTGTACTTCATATGAAAATTGTGAAGACGAAGTTAACTTAGATAAATTTGTAGACACATGAAATGGTTTCGTAGAAGCACTTAAAGAAACCTATTACCTATTGGCAACTATGATGACAAGTACATCAAGTTCTCTCAGTTGCGTCAAGGCAAAGAACAACAAATACCTTTTATACTTTGGTGTTCAAACTTGGGATTCGGGATTTAGAACAAAACCTCTTTTTGAAATATAGGTTGGGCTTGAGACCACATATTTAGTCAGATGTGGATCTCTTACAAATCTATTCAATTAGAGAAGCCTACAAATTTGCTTGCAAGTTTGAAGCAAAGGCTAAGGCTAAGGCTAAGACTAAGACAAAATATTAAGTCTCAAACCAAGTAGTAGTCTAAATATTCCATCCATAATTCCAAGTCAGGGTATAGCTCCAAGAGACCTCCACAAAAGAAGCAACAAATGACCAGAATAAATAGTCCAAAATTGACAAGTGGTGTTCAGTTTATAACTCCAACAATCATTCCAATGAAAAGTGTTGTGCAAGGAAGACTACTTGCACAACTTGAGGCAACGAGTACAAACACATCATTGGAGAAAGGTAAGCAAATTATGGAATATGAACCTAGCGCCATGGTGAGTACCGCAAACATCTCTGTTATCCTTGTGGAAATAGAGGCAACAAAATGATTATTCTATTCTCAAATGTGGATCAATGCTCAACTAGTACACTTCATCTTTGACAATGGAACTCAGAAGAACATGATTTCTCTTAAAGCAGTTCGTAGATTAAACTTTCCATTGACGGCTCACATACAACCATACTCTATTGGATGGTTCAGTGTTGGGATTCAAGAAACACGTCACTCAACAGTGTCAAATGGTATACGATATCAAATCTTTTCAAGATACAATACTTTGGCGACTTTGTACCATTAGAGGTATGCGATGTTTTACTTTGTCAACCATATCTTTACCATCGACATGTAGTATATGAGGCAAATCCTAGAAATGTTGTCATTGATGTTGGTGATAAGAGATATCACATACTAGAATTAGTTTCAAAGCTATTACTCATTAACACCAAACAGTGGAAGAAGCTTGTCATGTCTAGTAAGAAGTTTGTGCTTTTGATGGCTAGATTTGAACGTACGAATGTCCTTATGGTGCCAATCCATACTACAGTTCCTCTAGCAATAGCAGTAGAGACCTTAGAGTTGAATTACAAGTTGGAAGAATACAAGGATAACTTTCAATCACCAAAGGAAGTACCTACACACTTTCCAATGAAGTGAACCAATGATTTGATTCTTGGACTACCTCTACCTAATGCCTTTTTGTACCGCATATTTTCTGGAGAATGATAAAATCAAGCAGTAGAGCCATAAACTTGTGGATAAAGGACATATTAGGTCCAGCTCATCGCCTTGTTGCAACCCACTTGTGCTTGTACCAAGAAGTATGGCATAGAGGTTGTGCAAGATTACAGAGCTCTCAATAAGATCATAGTGAAGAACAACTATCCTCTTCCAAGGATTGAGGACTTGTTGGACCAACATTGTGGTGCAAAATACTTCACCAAAATCGATCTTAAGTCTGGTCATTATCAGGGTCTTGTTGAGTCTACAGTTGTGTGAAAGACAACCTTCAAGACCAAAGAGGGTTTGTTTGAATGGTTAGTCATGCCCTTTGGCTTGACCAACGCACCATCTACATTCATGCAAATGATGAATGACATTCTCAGGGCATTCACTACATTTGTTGCAATCTAACTTGACAACATTCTAATCTTTCAACAAAACATGGGATGAACATTTGTGCCATATAGAGCAAGTGCTTGACACTTTGCGGAAACATGATATGTCTGCAAACATGGAGAAATGTTTATTTGTTGTGCGGGAGATACAATATCTGGGATACATAGTTGATGTAGGAGTGCACGTGAACTTGATCAAGATTCAAGTCATTTAGGAATGGCCACAACCAAAGAATCTCATAGAGCTTCACAATTTCTTGGGATTAATAAGTTTCCACAAGAGATTTGTACTTGGTTTTTTCTCATGCGACTTGACCTCTTGACCAAGTTACCAAAGGTGGCACTAAAGCAAAATTCATCCAGAAAGACACAACAGAAAGCATTCGAGGAGTTGAAATGCACTCTGTTCTGCACCAATACTTGCATAACCAGATCTTCAATAATCGTTTGAGCTTGAGACAAATGCCTTAAACTTCACTGTTGGAGTAGTCCTCACTCAACATGGTCACCCTATTGCTTACCACAACGAAATATTCACCACACCAGTAAGAAACTACCCAATCTATGATTGCAAGCTTTATGTTATTGTTCAATCATGTAAACATTGGAAGCACTATCTTTGGGCAAGTTTGACTTAGAACACAAATCACAAGCCACTTTAGTTCTTGCAGACTTAGAACAAGTCGCAACAAGATCGACATAAAAAACGGTCCTCTTATCTTCAAAAATTCCATTTGAACATCAAGATAATAAGGGAAGTGCCAATCCAGTGCTAGATTGTCTTAGCCGTTTGCCGGTTTAAGCTTTCCTTTTTGTACTTGATGCATGTGGACATGAAGTCAATGTATGGTCAAAATTGTATCCATTTGAGATGGATTTTGCAAATATCTATCAGAGTTTGCTTTGTGGTAATTCAACTCCAGATTTGTACCTATAGAATGGACTCCTATATCACCTTGGGCACTTGTGCTTTTTGCATGAGGCAGAGAGACAAAAACTAATATGGGAGGTTCATTTTAGTAAAGTTGCCAGACATTTTGGAGTTAAAAAGACTCTTGTGGTGTTGCAAAATTCTTTCTTCTGGTCACATCTTAGGTTTGATGTATCCAAATATATAAGGTCTTGTATTGCATGTGCAATTGCCAAGCTGGTTAACAAGAAATAAGGTTTGTACACACCTCTGCTGATTCCAACGAGACTGTGAGAATCCTTTTCCATGGATTTTCTTTCAGGCTACCCTACCACCAAGCATGGTAATGATTTTGTTTATGTAGTAGTTGATAGATTCTCAAGGACGACAATTATCATACCTTGTAAGAAAGCAATATTAGTTCTGGAAACAACTCAATTGTACTTTCAACATGTCTGGATTCACTTTGAAAACTTAGAAACCATTCTATTTGATAGAGTTGCAAGGTTTTTGAACAATTTTTGGAAATTGCTTTGGTCTATGCTATAGATAGTTGAATAAATCTATTGTCTTTCATCCACTGACTGATGGAAAGACGAAAGTGGTAAATAGGATGATTGTGCACCTTCTAAGAGTTTATAATTCAAAGAAGCAATGCACTTGGGATGAAAGCTTGCCTTTCATTCAACACAACTATAATAGAGCCCTATAAAACTCTACTACACATAGCCCTGTTGACAATTTTGCCCCCACAAGGCAAATTGTCACCCCTACTATTCAAAACTTTGCTATGGTGCCAAGTTTGTCTTGTGAATCGGTTTTGGGGTCCTTAAATGTGCATTTACAACCACCCAAGTGGCCATCTACAACTAGGTATAAGCCAAAGTGGCCATCTACAGCCAGGTGAAGTTTAGTCATTCAGAGGTTTCCAAGGAGCTTTCTTGATTACAAACAACACAATGTACAAATACAACCATGCAAATGATGACAAAAAGATCTCCTATGGCCATGTAAATTCTGATGGACTCCTACAACGATCATATAGAGCATATAGTTCGTTCAAAAGGACACATGCAACAGTTTTAAGAGGGTTTTTCTCCTAAAAACGTCATCTACAAGAGTTTGAAAGGGTTTTTCTCCTCTTCTAAGCATCACGTAAAGCCAAAAGCCAAGACATACAAGTTGTAAGTTCATTTATTTTGTCTAAGCAAAGATTTTTCAGGGTTGTAAGAGGAAGAGTATTTCTTTGGACTTTTTTTCCGAAAGAAAGAGCTCTCAGAGGACAATTGCAAAAGTCTCGAAGGGTACGTACCCTTCGGGAAGGTTCTCTTAGAAGAGCCGTGAGTGATTCACTTGGCAGAAAAGGATCAAGGCAAAAATGCAAAAATCTCGAAGGGCACCTGCCCTTCGGGAAGACTTTGGAGGGTGCCCTTTAAAAACCCCAAGTGCCCTTCAAAAAGCCCGAGTGAATGTAAACAAAGGAAAGAAAATAAAGAAGGAATCCTTCAGAGTTTTTGTCGAAGGATTCCTTCGGAAAAGTCAATCAACAAAAAAGTTCGTAGGGAGTCAAAAGAGAAGTCAACAAGAAAAATCCGAAGGAAATGAAGAAATTAAAGGGACTCTGGACATTCTTTCCGAAGGAAATAAAACCAAAGAACAAATTTGTAGACATAAAGCCAGTAAACAGGAATTCCTTCAGAAAGGGAAAGGACGTAAGTGCCAAGGGAAGATCTTAAGACAATTCCCGCAGACATTTTGTTCGCAGAAAAATGGAAAGAACAAAAGCCCGAAATAAATAATTGACAAATAACCAAGGAAAAATACATAGGGAAATCACGGATATTTGTCCAAACAGGAATGAACAGAAAAGTCGAGAACCAAGTCAAGCTTGGAAGAATAAACTCGTGGATTTCATGCAAGGGAAAACAAAGGGAAGATTTGTGGAAAAGACAAATACAGACGGTGACAATGCCTAAATAGTTTGAGAATACAAGAGCATGCAAACAACAATGAACAGGAATAGACACGTCCAGATTTGACTGTTCTAACACATCACCTTCAGTGCTTAAACAGAGGCTCGCTTTGCATGAGGACTCGAGTAGTGGAACGGTGGAAAGCTTAAACAAAAGAAATTCCATGCACGCACTCTCGTTTGTCTCAAAGCTTGAAATGTTCTGGTGGTTCAAACGTAATTCTTAATTTAACATTTGCGTTGATTTTATGCAAAGGGGAGACTTTCAAACGTTCCAACAGTTCGAGTGGATTTGACTACTCTTGTTTTGGAGTTGACTGGTTTTCAAGTCAAGACATCTATTCGTAGATTTCATGCATCCAAAGCTTGTCTTCTTCTATTTTCAACGCCAAGGGGTTTTCCATGCAAAGTCAAAGACAAGAGAAGACAAATTTATGAAATCTCTGTTATCTTGGTATAACAAAAGTTTGACTCGGGCTAATCTAAGTTGATCTTCCTCTTCTATTTTTAACACCACCTCTTGCCTGTAATATTCGTTTTTCTATATAGGTGGGCTTTTTAGCCTTGTAATTTATCCCTCTTTTGGCAAGAAAACTTTTGCCAAAGATTGTGCTATAACTTTTTTCAGAATCAATAAAAGAGGATTGTGTTTTTTCAATTTTCAGATGCTGATATAGTGTACTTTTGTCATTGATTTGTCTAAGTGATAGATCTTTCTTCCTTGTCAAATCTGGATTCTATCTAGTTACTAACTGGTCATTTATGCATGGCACGTTCTGTGTTTGAACGTCTTTTGCTGAGTTTATAGTGGATATTAGTTGCTGTTTAGTGCCTTTCTTCAGGCCTATTTTTCCATTTCCCTCAAGCTTAGATCATTAGATTAAACCTTTTCGTGAAATACTTACGTGTATTGATCAATTGGAGTTGAAGTTTTGCCTCTTCCTTGTTTGAATCAGTGTTCTCAGAAGCTCGATTTGAGTGGATCAAGCAAATTAGGTGTATCACTGTTTTAGCTAGGATTTTATTTCAAGTTCTTTCTCCCTTTTTTCCCAGGCAATTTGTAGCGTATAAGTTGAGATCCTCATTGATGCATCTTACAGGAACCAATCTTCTCTGAAGGTTCTTCTCACCATTGAGGCACCCATCCTCATGAAAAGATCCTATAGTCATTTCAACACGTCTTCGATCAAGGTGCAACTCCAAGTTGACAACAAGCCCTTTTCAGGTCTGCTTGGGTTTCCAACCTCTGACACCTATCGATGTAGCTTACCTTATTTTGCTATCAATAGTAGCAACTCCAACTCAAAAGGAAGTTGATAAAGTTATTCAATTGATTGAGCACATTCAACACATTCAACAACAAGTGCAAACCATTCTGCAATAGGCTAATGCTAAGTATAAGCAACGCCATGACAAGCATCAAACACGACACACCTAGGTTGTTGATTGACTTTGGGAACACGTGCAAAAGGAAATACTGACATGACCTTACCACTTCGGTATGGGCTCTATACCATCACCAAGCAAGTAGGAGATAATGCTTTTGATCTTAATTTATCTTCTTATTTTGGGTTGAATCTAGTCTGCAATGCATAAGTCTTGTGCCATTACTTTCCACCTCTGTTGGATACCTCAGATATTGCAGAGACTCTTCAATATACACAAATCAATCTAGATTGCAGCATCCTAACAGAATTGGATCAAGTCATTGACGCTTGGGTCAAACAAACATGTTGACAAAAGATAACTCTCTTAGAGATTGTCAAAGTAGGTCAAGTTCCTTCCCATGGAAGATGGTTTACATAAGTGCAAGTTGCCATTTTGTTTCCACATCTCTTACAACAACTGCATGCAATGGGGACCATTGCTCTTCAAGGAGGGGCAATCGATCCAGGAGGATCCAGGACTCTAGATCTGATTGCAGTTTATTGTTGCATATTTAGCTTCGTGCTCATGTCAACAACATCGGCATTGGGTTCCACACCTACGTGCCAATGTGCAAGATCTAACTCCACTTGTGCGTTACCACACAACTCTTTTAGTGTGAGTATTGTAGACCTTAGCTCGTTAGTAACAACAAACAATGATGTCATGACATTCATCGGTTATGAAATAGTTGCTACCAACTCATGTAATAGTTCAATTGACGCATGGAGGATGAAGTTAGGCAGCACATAGACACCACACATCTGATATCTCATATATTGTACAAAACTTTTCATAATAAAATTTTGCTATTTCAGTTCTACATTGTTATCATCGTCTTCTTTGCTTTCCTTGTTCTTTAAAGCATTGCACCTTCATATCCTCTATCATTCATAATTTGCTTTCCATTCATGTCCCCCTTAAATCTGTTTATGTAGATTGTCCACCAAGTCTCCTCCTGGGCCGTGGACTAGGCTCAGTCCCACCTAAGGATGAGCATAGTGAGGACCATGTCTGCTATTGCAAAGATAATTGTTGTAAACGATCATGTGTGTCCTCGTTCACACTGGTGTGTATGAATTGATGTGCATGTGCTTGTTCATATTGGCTTGTTTTTTTCCAATGAGCCATGGGATTGTACATGTTTATCAGCTGTTAATAGGTACAGTGTGGTAATTCCCACTTCTTTTTGTAAGTATGTTGAGCTATGAGTGTGTTTGGGTTTACATACAAGAGCGTTTCTCTCCCCGTTTTGAACTATGTGTAATATGGGGGGAATGTTGGGAATTTAGTAATTAGTTAAACCTATTATAAACTAGATTGCTAGTAGTTGGTTTAATTTATGAATGGTGTTATAACACCTGTAGATAGGTGTGAGGTTGAGAGATTAGTGGTAGTTGATAGGGATCACATCCTAAATAATAGGATGTCAAACTTGTATAACTGTTCTGTGATGTTTTAATCAAAGTTATCCTGATATGTTGCTATTTTGCACATCACCACTATCCTTATCTTATTCTTTATATTGAAACCTGGGATCTGAGATCTCTCTTATCAACTTCTGTAGTTCTTTGATTTTCTTGGAGCCGTCTATCTCATGTTTAGAACATGTTTTGTTGCACTAAAGACATTGCTGAAATAGGTCCGTATGACCTTTACCTTGTTTTCAGTCAATGTTTAGTCATCATATAATGAAGATGTCATTAGAAGTCATTTTATGTTTATTTTGGATTTTTGGATCCATAGATTTTGCTTGATTCTTTTATTGATAGCTTTTTAGTATCATTCAATCGGTAACTTAGAAACGCCTCTTTTTGCTAGCCATTTTATGCAAGTAATGGACATTCATTCTTATTGCTATTTTTCCTTCTTGCATAGGATTAAAGTGTATAAAGATCCATTGTTATTATCTGGGCACTGTAACTAGAGTGCAGTTGTATTTATGTTCATTTTCTTTATTTTGAAGCATTTTGAGCTACCTCAGCTATTTGCAGGCTTTGTATGTTTCGCTTTGACAATTAAATAGATTCAGTCACCATAACTAAGCAATCCAACACAGTTACTATCTGACCATTCAATAAACGCTTGACCTTAGCAAAGCGTTCTATCAGAGTTGCACTTATATATAATCAAACTGTCTTTCACATCTGAAAACTGTAGAATTGCATGAAATAAACTACAAAAAATGCAAGCATAAAATCTGATTAACATATCTTATGTGATAGTGATGCGAGCTTAGTTTGTTGTGTGTCATGTTCAGTGATTTTTAACTTGCAAGATAATTAGTTCCCAATAAGTTGCTTAAGCACCAAGAATCTGGGATCAACCTATGAATCAGCCTCTCTATATGCATAGAGAGCTTATGTCAGTTTTTTGTTTCGAAGATGTAAAAAATGATAGTAAATTCTCCTTTTTGTAGTCAGCTACTGTATTCTTAGACAACATATCTTTTCATGTAGTTGAATGAGTTATTTTATTCACAAGCTTGTGTTTTTGTCATAATGTGGAGTTCCTGTAGCTATGTTGTTCGAAACAGAATGGAAACACGAGCTCCCAATCTTTTCAGAAACATGGAAATGACATAAAATCAATGATTTAAAAAGAATATAATATAGATTTTTTAAGCTATATGTTTATAATAGCAACAAACAAATGACACTCCACATTCTGAAATCAACTTAAAACCCCAGTTGATGTAATATATCAGCACTTTGTTAACACCTATGTTTATTTGAGTTTTTGGGATGGAGGAATGCATTTTTGGGATGACCAAAAGTTTCCCTCGATTTTGTGGATGACAGGGGGACGGAAAATATCTATATCTATCTATCTATATAAGATAAAGAAATAAAATAAAATTAAAATATACATATTTATAGCTTTTTAGTTGCTTAATTAAACTGTTTAACATCATTAAACATTATGAAGTGCTGAAATTCAGATAACATCCATGAAATTGAACATTCAAATTGAAAATTAAAGTCTCTTATGACAATGAAAATTAGAAAATCAGAATGTAGCATTTGTATTTCACAGATTCAGCCACGACAAGTCACAAAATGCTTAGCTGCAAGCATGGAGCAGCAAGCTCAATAATCAGAGACATTATCAGATGTATATCTCACAACCCCAAAAAACTCATCATTGCTGGAATTTGAATCAGCTGGCTACCCCTATAGGACCCCTACCAATCTTGCTAATTGTTGTGGAATTGCCTCAGCGCTTTAGGCCCACATCCCATTGCACTGCTCGACTTTCCTTGTACTCAAGCGTCTTGTGATCCATGAGGTGCAAGGCCCCATGTGCAACACCTCGCGTTTCCACTCTCTTAGGGGTAAGCTTGTTGCTCTTGCTAGAGTGGATAAATCTATAAGTGATTAGCATCTTTGGGCCTTCAAGTAGCTGCTGCCATCCTTTGCAGCCCAATGCTAGAGTGAGGCTATCTTACCTAGCTGCTCTTGTGTAGCCTTTAAGACTAGAAAGTGCACTCCACTCAACCCAAATTTTGCAGCCTATTCTCGTATACATTTCCTTAAGGGCCTTGAAGAAGCCCCTCTTCACTGCCTCATCATCAATGGGTGTTAATTTTCCCAGGTCTTTCCATGTATCATTTTGGAGGGGTGCTCAACTTCTTCCAACTTCGCTGTATATGGTTGTCATAGAATCCAAGGTTGGTTCTCATTCACGAATCATGGCCTTCAACTGGCCAAACATGCTATCAATGGTCCCATATAGCTCTTCAAGAATAGGCAAGTTAAGAGTCCCCATACCTTATGAGGGTAAAGACATGCGACACAAAGGACACAATGTACCCAATCACCATGTTTGTCATTCTCTTGCCTTGTTTTGTCTTGGACTTCCCCACCTATTCCCCTCGTCATAATCATAAAATGTGAGGGTTCTTGTAAATCAAGTATCATCTCTATTAAAATGAAATAAGGTGCAAATCTTGTGTCAATAGATCTGAGGAATTCTTTACTTGAAAAATATGGAAACAATCCCAATGAGGTTTGGTGGTTGCATATAAACATCTCCATCTCTCTGGCACTAGTCACCTCCTATTTTATCCAATCAAATTGCTAATTTATTTTAAAGCATTGTTTGTTGTATGCGCACAAAAATGGGTTCAATAGATGTGCCTGTAGGAAGCCTCAATCAACTTTCTTGCTGCCCTTCACACATAAGCTACGCTTGAACTACCTGCACAAGAGTGGTGGGGCCAACTGCTTCTATAACATCCTTCACAATCTGAAACTGAGAATCGGCATCCTTGTGCTTACCAAAACAATCAATAGCCCAAAGGTAATAGGGGTCTGCCTCACATGTGACAATGACATTTATGAGTAGTCTGTGTTGAATGTCCGTCCAACCATCAATGATAATAGACTCGCCTATGTTCACTAATGTTGCCTTCATTTCCTTCATCAAAAAATTTACTTTTGAGTAGTTTTTTCAAGAATGGAGGTTCTCATTTTGGTTTGTCGAGGAGGCAAATAAGATTAACTTAATTTACATGCCTTTTGGAATACCTCAATGTAATAAAGAGACTAGGCATCATGAAATGGGATACCATTTGCAAGGAAGAATTTGCCAATTGCATCATATGCCTACTCATGTGCATACACATTAAACAAATTTGGAACTGGTTTTGAATCTGAGGCCTTCCTTTTTTCCTTTCGAAACTCTAGGATCTTGAGAAGCAACCCTAAAATTTGCCTTGAATAAGTCCTAGAGGAAGTGGTTAGGGTACTAGATGTAGTGTGATAAGAATGGCCCCCACTAAACAACCCTGTATTTCAGTCCTAAATTTGAGTGAAAGCTTGTCACAAACGAACTTGGTAAGTGCAATAGATGTTTATTTACCCTAGTGACGTCATTCCAATTACCATGGATTATTTGCCCTATTTTTATATAACATGGATATAACTTGTAAAGGATGTTGGACTACGGACCAAACCGGTAGAAGATTCCATTTACTTATGAGTATGCCTTATATGGGAGATTAGTAGGTCACGAAGCGAGCAAAAAATTCCTTGATTGATTAATGAGGGGAGTAACCACAAGGCTTTTTGACATCCCGAACCTCTCAGAGTTGAGAGATGAGCCAAAGAAAGTAAAGTTGAAAAAAAGAGGTGCCAAGTTGAAGGATGTTTGACAACTCATCGATAATGGCATATTACTTTGTGCATGGATTTGTTAGTGGCTAATATTTGCCAAAAGTATAATATTAGTATTTTCAAAACTTAGGGTTGGCTATTTTTGATGCATTTTTTGTGGTTCCATTTGTCTAAAATTATATCATGTAAGATTTCTTTTGGTTTATTTGTTTGGAGTATTATTTTCTCAAAATTATCTGGGACTATAATTGCCATGTTTGCTAGTCTTGCCCAGATTGTATGTATAATGTAAATAGTTTAATGGATTCTCCACTTGTAGTTGTAACCTATTACATAGAAATAATAAATATATTATTTTTAGTAAAATGCATATCTTTTTATATTATTATCATCAACCTGGAATAGGGTCAAAGGTTGTTACGACTTTCTAAATTTTTTTTAATGAAGGGAAGGATTTAGTGTGGTCTGTCGAGTTTCTAAAAATATTGATTTTTCCAAAATGACATATTGAAATTGACCGTGAAACCTATAAAACTATTACAAACAAATTTGACAACGAACAAGAGTAATTTGGATTTCAAGCTTCAGCGAGAAGTGAAAGTTTTAGCTTAGGACTGGAATATTTTCCCTGATTGATTAAGGTAAGTATCTTATCTCTCTTTTTTGATTTGGCAAATACCCCTTGTGGGTGATCCAATTTAGATGACATGATCTACAAGTATTTCTTCCCTGAAATACTTAGGACTTCACCTGGCCATGTCTGTTGGGGTATGTCACCTTCAGCGAGTTGGATGTGGTATTTTACCTAATTTCCGCACTTTATCATGTCTCATTGCGAGTTGAATCTGGGGCTCTGCTTTGGAAGCCCCCAGTATTTTACCATTCAAGCTCATCCCATTTGACAAGTATATCATTCTTTTTGTTCTTCTTACAGTTTAAACTTGATTACATATTCTTCCATGATTGTCCTTTGGGTTCCATGGTTTCAACTTGATATGTAAGTTTCTTGGTAACACGTAAGCCAAACCCATATTCGTTTACTGTGTTGAGCGACCTTAATGCAATTTAATCCCTATTCCTAAGGGGTTGTTTTGTTTGACACAAAACAACTGACACAACTTTTGTAATGTCATCTTTATTCACCATTTTTTATGTTTTTTGTGTTATTGTAAAAAAATTACCAAACTTTCTACACCACACTGCTCTAACAAAGATTTGCGAAAGGCAACCCGTAAATATGGGAAATTTGCTACGATTTTATCGAAACCAATAGAGGGCCTTTCTTAAGTATGCTTTGTTGTGTTGTCTCATGGGGATAGAAGAAACTGAATGTCAAGGTAAATTGGGTCCTATGACCCAAGCAAACATAAGCAAACAATTTCAAATACAAACATCTAGTTTCAATGGTCATGAATCAACACCACTACAAAATAGTGTCAACAGTCACACAGCAAAGAAGCAAGAAAATAGGAGGCCGAGGGCAGTCAGAATCTATGGCTGTAGAAAGAATAATGAAGGCAAAAAGGTTGATATAAGTGGGATATGCCCCTAGGCATTGAGAGAGATTTCTTGCCCTACGAGGCCCACTAACAAAAGGTTGACAAGAAATTAAGCGGATGTTAAATTTTGATTCATGGTGAGCATATCATAGGACAAAACCTTAAGTAAACACGTCTCAAAACAGCATACTGTTAGACTCAGAAATCTGGACTGAAAATTCACATTGACTGCATTTAATCGAAAAATTCAAGATTACTGTGCAAAACTAAATCTGTCTTAAAACAATTCTGTAAATCAAATAGATTCCTCACTCCCACACACATCAACTCTGTGTCTTGCTCAGATTGAAAGAATTACAAAATATTGTACCTCATTGAATGGAACACTCACCTGCCATGGTTTGCTTTTATAGATGAAGCATGCTAGAGTTACGATATATTTAGACAGTCTAATAATAATAACAACTCCTCAAAATCTGAAAAGCATGTCTAATAATAACAACTACTCTAAATTTAGCATGTCTAGTAATAATGACAACTCTACATTTAGGATTTCTAATCGTAACAACTTGTGAAATTAATATGTTGAATAATAAGTAATAACACTAGATGCCCATTAAACTATTATTTTGACTTTGCACCATGTTGAGGAGAACAACTGAGCAATCCCTTGTAAAATTCTATCACTTCTTTTTTACAAGGAAGGTGCTCTCTACCAAGTCGAGTCTTTCCCTCAATGTCTTAAACTTTTCCTTAGCTAGGTGCTTTGTCAAAATATTTGCCACTTGCAAATTGGAAGGAACATACTCGAGGATCATTGCTCCTTTCTGAACTATTTAAAAAAATGGTAACGAATATCTATGTGCTTGGAGCGATCACGAAACAATTGATTTTGAGAGAGCTTGATACATCTTTGAATGTCACAATAGACAACTGTAGGCTTCAATGTCTCGTTGGTCAATTATGTTATCAACTTGCCGAGCCATATTGTCTCACAACTATTAGATGAGGTTGCACTATACTTTGCCTCCACCGAGCTAAGTGCAACTGATGATTGCTTCCTGGTGAACTAGGAAATCATGCCTGTGCCAGAGCTGAAACAAAATCCTTAAGTCCTCTTCTTAGCACTTTCATCTTCTGCCTAGTCAGAATCAACAAAACCATGCAACACAAACTCACCATCTCCCACATACCTCATGCTGTGATGAACTGTGCCCTTCAAGTATCAGAGCACATACTTTGCATCCTTCCAATGAATCTCTCCCAGTTTAACCATAAACTGGCTCAAGGTATTTACTGTAAAAAAAATCTCTGGGATGGTATTCAAAAGATGCATAAGAGAACCAATCTTGGGACATGATGAAGGGAATATGCGAATAACGAAAAGAATCAAATTTATTCTACTTCAAAAGAATCGAACGAGAAGCTGTATGAATTGAAATTCTCATCCATGGTTTTGTACAGTGACGGTAAAGGTAACTTATCTGTCAACTCTTAGATAGGGGCCAGTTGCCTATATAAAGAAGGATCTATCAAATCTGAATTTGAATGAGCTGAAAACTTCAGATTTCGAACCATAGGTGTGGCCAAGGGTTTACAGTCCAGCATTTTAAATTTCTTCAAAATCTCCACAGTGGACTTCCTTTGTCTAAGGAAGAACTCTCTTGTACCAAGCCAAACATCTAAACCTTAGAAATAATGCATAGGACTGTTGTCCTTCATGTCAAATTCACTGGTCAACGTTTCCCTGCACCATGCGATGAACTTTGCATAGCTACCTGTAATGATCAAATCATCTATGTACAAGACTAAAACAAGCAAATCAGATTCATCATACAGATAATAAACATTAGGATTTGTAGAAGTTTTGGAGAAGCCCAAATTCAACAGGTACTCATCAATCTGTGAGTACAATGCATGTGGCGCTTGCTTCAACCCATAAAAGGCCTTTTTTCTAACCTGCACACGTATCTCTCCAATGCACCTCAAAACCCCTTGGCTGATTGATGTACACTTCCTCAATAAGACCAAACAAGTAGATCAGATTTATCATACAAATAATAAAGATTAGGATTTGCAAATTTTTTGGAGAAGCTCAAATTCAACAAGCACTCATCAATCTGTGGGTACCAAGCCCGTGGTGCCTGCCTCAACCCATAAAAGGTCTTCTTTAACCAGCACACATGGGTATCTCTCCAATGCACCTCAAAAACCCTCGGTTGATTGATGTACACTCCTCCAACAAGACCATTTAGAAAGACAGTCTTTACATCCATTTGGTATAAACACCAACTAAAAACTGATGCAATAGACTTGATGGTCTTGATAGAAGTAAACCCGGGAACGTGAGCAAAAGGTCTTGTCATAGTCAAGTCCCTTTCTCTGGGAGAATCCTATTGCAACATATCTGGCCTCGTACTTCTCAATTTTCACATGAGCCACATGTTGGATCTTGTATAGCCACCCAGAATCAATTGTTTATTTCCTCACCTGTCTCAACACAAAATACTGCACCTAACTAAATGAATCACTCACTCATCATGCCTTGTTTTTATAGATGAAGAAGGCTAGAGCTACAATATATTTGGACCGTCTAATAATAACTCTAATAAAATGAGCCACTCTAAATCTAAAAATCATGTCTAATAATACCGACTATAAATATGGCATGTCAAATAATAACACTCGATGCCTATTAAACAGTTGTTCTGAATTTGTTGAGTGCTCCATGCTAAGGAGAACAACAATTGAGCAAACACAAGTAAAATCTAACACTCCTTGTTGCAAAAAAGGTGTTCTCTAACAAGTTGTGTCTTTACCTCAACATTGCAAACTTCCCCTTAGTCAGGGGATTTGTCAAAATATCTGCCACCTAAAAATTTGAATGAACATACTCTAGGATCCCTACTTCCTTCTTAACCATATCTCTGAGAAAATGGCACCGAATATCGATGTGCTTGGAGAGACCCTGAGACATTGGATTCTCAGAGAGCTTGATGTAACTTCGATTGTTAGAGTAGATAACTGTAGGCTCCAATATTTCATCATTCAATTCTGCCATCAACTTGCGAAGCCATGTTTTTGCCTCACAACTAGCAGATGAGGCTGCCATATACTCTGCCTTTGCTGAACTGAGTGCAATTGATGACTGCTTCATGTTTAACCAGGAAATTATACATGTGCCCAAGCTGAAACAAAATCCCATAGCTAGCAGGAGTTGTGGGATTACGGGCACTGTGAAGTGGATGGAGATGCCATTCAAATCATACGGGAGTAAACAAATAAGGGTACAACTATCTTGTAAATAAATGTTGTTATAAAAATGTGGGTACAGAGATGGGCACATGGTCTTTGTCCCTATATTGGAGTTTCCTGGTAACTATGCTTGACAATTTTGGAGTGCTTTTCCTAATACTTGCATCTCATGTCCTGTCAGAATAAAAAAATCATGTAGCACAAACTTACCATTTCCCACATTCATCATGCTGTAATGAACAGTGGTCTTCAGGAATTGGAGCACATGCTTTGTAGCCTTGCAATGAATCTGCTTGGGTTTGACCATGAATTGGCTCGAGGTATTTACTGCAAAATAAATATTTGGCCTAGTATTCACATGATATAGAACCAATCAATTGCATATATAAAGAAGGATCTACCAAATCTGAATTTGAGTCAGCAGACAATTTCAGATTTGGAACCATAGTACAATTATTTTTTTCAGAATATCCACCCTGTATTTCTCATATCCAAGAAAGACCTCACATGTACCTTGCCAAACATCTAGACCTAGGACACAATGCATAAGGCCGATGTCCTTAATGTCAATTTCACTGGCCAACTTTTTCGTGCACCATTCGATGAGCTTCTCATGGTTACCAGTAATAATCAAATCATCTATGTAAATGACAAAAACAAGGAGACCAGGTTTTAGGATCTGCAGAAGTTTTGGTGAAGCCCAAATTCCAAAAATACTCATCAATCAATGAGTACTAATCATGTGGTGCCTGCTTCAGCCCATAAAGGGCCTTCTTTAAGTTGCACACATGGGTATCTCGCCCATGCACCTCAAGACCCTTTGGCTGATTCATGTACACTTCTTCAATCAGACCATTCAAAAAAATAGTGTTTACATCCATTTGGTATAAAGGCTCCTGAGACTTAGAGGACCATGCAGCCTAGTCAAATATCACATCTTGACCCACCACTGTCTTCCTCTGCGTTGGAATGTAAATTCGGTAAGCTCTGGAGGTCTCATTGTAAACAACAAATATACCCTTGATGTTCGAAGGTTCAAATTTTGTCCTCTTCTCATCCAGTACATGAATATAAACAAGACAACCCAAGAACATGAAAGTCTGATACTTGAGTCTTCTCACATGTGATTTTTTTTCCTTGTGTCTCGTCCTTCAAAATCGCGTGAGGACACCTGTTCACAATGAAAACAATTGTATTACAGGCCTCTGCCCAATCCATGTCGTCGATCAGGGCTTTGATTGTCTAAATGATGTACATGTTCTTCCTCTTTGTAACCCCATTGTGCTACCAGTTGTACGGTACACTCAGCACCATCTTGATCCATGTTTCTTTGCAAAATGCATAAAAGTCCTTGAAAGTGTACTCCTTTGTCAGTTCTCAACGCTTTTATGTTTCTGCTCGTCTGATTCTCAACTAAGGCCTTGAACTCTTGAAATTTAGAGAACACTTGATCCTTAGTTTTCATAAAACAAATCTGGTATTTTCTAGAAGAATCATGAATGAAGGAGACATATTATAGATTACCTATCAAAGAGGCTGAAGTCATTGGTCCACACATGTTTGAATGAATCAGATCAAGAATCTCTCTTGATTTGTGCTCACTGCTTGGGAAAGCAGTCTTGGCATGTTTGCTGAGTGCACAATCCTTGCCCATTCCTGTCTTCTCAATCTGAAGTTCAACAATCCCTGCACCATTTCCTTCAAGATAGGTAATGCTCCATAGAGCAGGTGACCCAATTGCTTGTGCCATAGCTCACATAGGTTGTCACTGTCATTCATCAAAGCACCATGCTTTACCAGATTAGCAAGCAACCTGTATAAGCCACCTTCTTGCACACCTTTGGCCAAAACTCAGCCATGCTCATAGCTGCAATCTCCGATGATATTTTTCTGTTCATCAAACTCAGCCACACACCTTATAATTGCCATTGTTGACACTGAAAGAATATTCTTAGTTAAATCATGAGCATACAAGACATTATCAAGCTCAAGAACATTACCTGATGGCATGTGGAAGGAAACAGAGCCCATTTCGGCAGCTGGATATGTGGCAGCTTCACCCAACTCAACCTGTATGCCGGCCTTGTTTTCTTGAAGTCTGCTGAAAGCCTTCATGTTGAAGGTCATCTGTCTAGATGTTCCACTGTCCACATACCGCTGTACACCAAAGACGGTGTTAGTGGAAAGGCATGACACCATGGAGAATGGCTTCTCAAGCATGAATACTAACTCTTCCACTTTGGCAAAGGTTTTTGCACTTCTTGCAAACTGCTTTTACTGCTGCTGCTTTCCCTTGCCATTCTTTTTTCGCAGGACACTAAGATGCATGGTGGCCAATCTTGTGGCACTTGAAACTTCATGTGACTCAAATCTTTCTTCCCCTAGTTTGAAGAACCAAAATCTTTCTTATTACCCTTCCTGGGTCCTCCTTTCTTACCTCCTTTCCTCACCCTCTCGATTAGGGCTAGGTTTTGGATCTCGTCCTCTCTAGTTGCAACAATCTCTTGCCTTGTCTCCTCTTGGACAAGGACATCCCACAATTTCTCAGAAGTGTTGCCAAGGTGCTGAGAATCGATTCAGAGATAAGGGAACTAGATCTTCATCCTCGACCTTCATACCTATAGCTGCAAGCTGATCTTTTAACTTAGTTATCTTCATCAAGTAGCTCTCTACAACATCAGTGTCACTTATGTTGGTGCTGGTGAGCTTGTTCTTCAAAAGCATCCTACGAGATATATTCAGAGTCACACTTTGATATAGAGTGATCAAGGCATCACACATCTCCCTTGTCGTCTTCTTTGCAATGTGAGGTATCAAGTAGTCCTTCAAAGAATCAAGGACGGTTCTCTTCATTTTGGCCACCTTCTTATTGTGATCTGCCAACAATATGGGATTGGTAGGAGCTGTAACCTTCTTCTCAACAAAACCCCAAATAGCAATCTTCTTTAAAAATATCTGCAGTTGGCAATTCTGTGGTGTGATTTTGAAAGTGCATTTTAACCTGTCATTCTCTCTAAGATTGAGAGTAGTCATTCTGCAGCTTCTAGAACATGCTTCATAAATTAGATCAGTCTGAAATCAAATCAAAACAACACCTTCACAAGTCGAAGTGCATATCACAAGCCCCTGTCGGCTTCAATCACTAAAGTTAGGGCATCGCACCCACTGTCCTTTGAAAATTCCCTTTCACATTTAGCAGCTCACTCCATACATGGATTTGGAGGATCTTATTAGATGCAATGCTCTGATACTGCGATTAATTTTAATTTGTGGTGCACAGATTTGCACTTATAGTGAACAAAACCTAAACAAAACACCTCTTAAAACAGCGTACTGTTAGACTCAAATCTGGACTGAAAATTCACAAGTGCAAACACTGCATTTAATTGAAAAACATAAGACTTCGTAAACTAAATATGCATAAAAATAGTGCTGTAAAGCAAACAGATTCCTCACTGAAACACACATTAACTTTGTATATTACTCAAAAAGAAAGAATTAAAAAATACTGCACCTCATTGTATGAATCACTCTCCCACCCATCCTTGCTTTTATAGATGGAGGAGGCTAGAGTTACCATATATTTAGACAGTCTAATAATAACAACATCTACCCATAATAACTTCTCTAAATCTGAAGAACTTGTCTAATAATAACAACAGATGTAAATTTAACATGTCAAATAATAAAATAACTCTAAATTTAGCATGTGTAATGATAATTACTCTAAATTTAGCATGTCTAATAATAATTACTTTAAATTTGGTATGTCTAATAATAACACTAGATGTTTATTAAACCAATGTTTTGAATTTGTTGAGTGCCCCATGTTGAGGAGAACAACATTTGTGCAATCACAGGTAAAATTCTAAAAGTGGAAGGCTATTGTGTACCTCAAAGAAAGGAGAATCACTAAAAGGCAAGATGCTGACACAAAGATGACCTACAAGAAGGGTAAAAAATAACGTAGATGACCCTTGAGTTGTGGCCCTAAGGAAACTGAAGATGTTAGCATGTGGCATCCAAGGACATAATGCAATGGAGCTTTGGGTAACACGTTTTAGATATTTGTATGCAACCATGAGACCCCACACATTGGAAGGAGCAAACCCAGTTTATAAATATGTAGTGGTTTGAGTGCTGTCGAAAAGCAAAGTGCAAAGCATAGAGAAGCTTGGAGACTAGAATTTTAAGCATGGCCACGATTGATGATCTTGTAGAGTGGGATAGGATCTCAATTTGAAATTTAGGTAAGCAAATGAAACTATCCTCACAAAACAATGCCACAATTCCTTAAAAAGGCCATCTATGGCATGGCAGACCTCGCCGGATGTATAAATCTATCGTGTTGGAACGCGAGAGGGTCCTTGAGTCATTGACCAATGAGGTTATAATGCTAGCTCTTGAAGAGGAGGTTAGGCTTAGGAATGCAAGACTGCACATGATGGTGCAAGTTGAGCTGACAAGTCATACTCGGGGCAGTTGTATCCTATTTCATCCACTTGGGCCCCAAATATACATTTATTCTAGATATACGTGCAATATAAGCAACTCTAAGCCTAGAAGGCTTACACAGACTCTCTGGATTTGGAGCCTTCATAAAACAAATGAATATTGAAGTCCTTTGGTACAGAAAAAGTAGTTGAAACCCAATAATTTGGGTTGATCAATCACTGTGGAGTTAAGGGGAGGATAGGGGTGACCTCAAAGGGATGCCATGCCTAAGAAGAATCCTAATTTGGATGATGGTGAGATGTATGAATGAGTGAGAGATTTTAATGTTGTACATGTGACCAAATAGTCTATGGGACCACCTAGAATGATTTGACAATCAAACATCCCTTGACCTTTTACTACAATGCAGCTGAAGGAGTAGAATGAGTATGCACACACACACATGGGTCGCATATTTTGGGAGGTTTCTACAAGAGAATTGACAATATCTGTGACAAAGGGAATGGGCTAGATCTACCATACACTCCTCATGGCTAGGATCTATGAGTGATCTTATTTGCAAGCAACACAAAGTGCCATGATGATTGGAGGTATAAGAGGTTGGGGCCATTTGTTTGAGTTAATGCAATGAGAGACAACACCACTCCTGAACAATTGACACTAAGTATTTGTCTGGGATTCATATTGACGCCTCTAATAGCTAGGGCTTGACATCAAGATAAAGGTGTTCCCAAGCGAGGTCATGATGTAATTTGCTAATGGAAGGTATGCTCTTCTTGGTGGACTTGACAAGAAGGCCCCATAACTATAGGTGCAGTCCCAAGAAGTGAGATTTAGAACTCTCTAGGGAATTGGCACAAGTTGCGTAGCTAAGTGTGTAGTTGACTGAGCAAGATATACAAGGGAGAACCTTGGATTTTTTGTGACCCATGACTAGAGAGCCTCAATGGTTATGTGATTCACCATGACCGGACTACCAAGGTGATGTGAGAACATGGTAGGTGTTCTCGCACCCTTCTCTCAAAGGCATTGGCATAAAGCCACAAGAGGAGAGATCACAATGCAAGGATGAAAAGATATTGCTGTCACATTGGAAGACTCCGAGCCGTAGACTTTGATAGCTAGTGTTTGTATACTAAGTAGATTGAGAAATAAAAGATGCTCGAAAATGGTGGATAGATGATGTAGGCTTCTACAAAGCAAGCTTTTGAAGCATCATTGTCGAGGTCATGCCCCTACGATTTTGCAATGCAAGGGTCCCATTGTACACAAGTGATGAGCTTAGATGACAAGATCCAAGATGAAAATATGGCGTGGCTTGGAAGGAAGATTGTGGCCTTCAAAGGTGAATGGCGAGGATGGCACAACCAAAGCCCTCTACATCGAACTAGACGCCACTGCATGAGCAAATTAGCCAAGATTAACAATGAGAGGGGTGCCATTATAGGATGAGAAAGTGGTTGTATGGTGGAGTGAAGGGACTTCTTACACTTGAGAGTGAAACTTTATACATGGTAAGTCTTTAGGCACAACCTTTTGATGGGATTCTTGAGTTTCTTTGCAATAAACATAGCAATGTGAAAAGGACCGTTAATCAAATTCTACACTAACAAAAGGAGCAAACTACTTGGGAGTAAATTTTTCCTTTTTGTCATAGTGTTTGTCAAACACTGGTGCTTTGTTAACCTTTTGATGGGATTCTTGAATTTCTTTCCAATAAACATAGCAAGGTGAAAAGGACCATTAATCAATTTCTACACTATAACAAAAGGACCAAACTGTTTTGGAGAAAATTTGCCCTTTCTTGTCATAGTTTTTGTCAAACACAAGTGCTTTGTTATCCACATTGAAATAATGTGTGTGTACTAGCTTTTGGAATGATTTTTTGGTTGACACTTTTAGTAGGAACGATTGTGCTCGAAGGTGTTAATTAGAGTCCAATTGTCCAAATTTGTCCAGGTGCATAACATTCCTCAGGGGCTTGTTATTGATCTTGAAACTAGGGACGTTGTGGGGATGTCTCTTAAAAACGGAAATGTTTCAGGGAACGCTGTGAAGTTCTAAATAGCTTCTTTTATTTTTTTATTTTTTTAAATTTATAGAGTTTTTTATTTAAATATTATTAAATATTTTAATAGTTGTCCCCCTCACCGTTCCCAAAAAATGGGATTTTTTTCGATGTCTTTGGCCCCATCTCCCCGAGACGCAGGTGACTATTGTAGAAATGCCTTCAAAATACCACCTGAGTTGTACTGATCTTGTGGTGGTCCACTATCTATCTTTGTGCCTTTAAAATCCTAGTTATCTTCTTCCTCTCATAGCCATTCTTCATAGGAGGAAAAGGGCAAATGACTTTTGGTGGATATAGTAGGTGTGTAAGAAGTAGGATAGGAGTATAAAGAGTAATTGTTGCACATGTATACCTTGGCCTATAACTAGTTTCTATAAATGCTTTGGTGTAGAAATAAATCATAAATTCAACTGGAATACTAATATTGTAAAAGAATAGCTGTCGGAATGCTGAAATTGGGATTAGGAACAAGAAAAAAACATTTTTCTTTCAGCTTGGTAACACCTATCATCCTTTACTTGTGAAGTTTGTGGAGATAGCTTATTTCGAGACACAGTGAATAATACATTCTACCCTATTCCTCTCATAGCAGCTAGCTTGCTAGCCATTGAAATTGAATCTTTAAAACGTTATGTATTATATGAACAAAAACTGATTAAACTATGTCAAGGTAGACTTCATTCCATTGCCCAACAATCAACCCATATTTGACTAAAACATGTTAGCAACAGGGCCCAAATAAATGGTTAAAGTCTTGGGATATTCTGAAAATATGTTGTTAAAAGAATTGGACAGCCAAACATCCAAACCAAAATTATTGAGAGCCTTGAAAATAATGACAAGATCACAGACGAGGCAAAAATTTGGTTTTATTAGAACACTCTTAGCCCTCAAGTGGTGTATTCCACTTGCCCACTCGAGGTTGCTATCCTCAAAAAGAAAGCAATGATTTCCAAACTAAGAAGCAACTAAAATGATCTACACATTGAAATTGGTAGATGAAGTCACCCAGAGACTTTGAACAAAGAAGTTTTAGGTGTGCACTTTAAACAATTTCTATACACTTCTTTGCTTTACAGTGAGATTTTAGGTTCAACTACTTTGGCAGTAGCAATCATAAATTAGTAGATGAAACCTGGAATGAGGACAACATAACAAAGCTGGGAGAATTTATTATAAAGCTGAACAATCATAGAAAGAATCTTCTATCTAAATATAAAGACATTGGTAGGTCCTACATACCAGTTTGGTCTAAAGGATGTTAAAAGCCTTCGTCATCATCATCTTCCTAAATTGTGAATGGAAAGTATTAATAAAATAGGCCTTTAGGCCTTATAAGGTGTATGGATTTTGAATGGAAGCTGTGTACCAGCCTAGAGCAACTGTGTCTTGCGTTCAGGGCAGCATCCATGCTACCTTTGATATTTGGGCATGAGTTGACCTTTGTATCTTCTTAGGAATGTTGTCTGTATTCTCATATGTACTGCTAAAGTTGTGTTATCTTCCAATTTCAAATGATGAAAGTAAAAAATAAAATATTAAGATTTCAGTTTCATATTTATTTCAGCAGTTCCAGTTTCAGTTTCATCAATATTTTCAAAATGCATTTTTTTTTTCAGAACTAGGGTTTACTATGTATATTACAAAATGCCATTGTTTTTCTAGAATTTTGGGTTCTTTCATGATCCTAAGTTCAGATTTATATTTTTGTCATCCAAACCTTGGGTTCCTATCCTAGAGTCTACAACAATTATAGTAGCCATAGTTGGGTTCACAACGGCAGTATTATAACTACTTTCTTGGCATTGTGTGGAAAGCCCTGGGAATGGAAGATTTCTTAAAGAAGTTGAATGTCTATTAGTCTTCATTGATCAATATCCGTGTTTATGTGAAACTTACAATAAAAATTCTCCAGAATACATCTCTTTTGCAGAAATGTTACCTTTATGGAAGTTATTGGAACTTAAGTTTGCTGAGGGACACCATAAGCAATGATGGAAGCAGTTTAGTGAATTAAGTTGTTGATGAAGATCCAAAACTTTGTGATGTGGTATTTATGAACATGAAACTGACAATGACCTTGTGGCTGAGTGTTTTCTCAATAGTTGTGGCAATCATCCTTTTACAATTCCTCTTGGTAAAGAAGCTCTGTTAGGAAAATTTAATATTCACATGGTGGTTAGTTATTTACCGTATGGTAAATATTATTTACTTATGATAAGTTAGTTAATAATATATTATTGTTGTGTAACAATAACACACACACACACACACATTTTTAGAGTTTGTTAAACGCGAGGGGAGTTGTTCAACCCACTCACGAATATAGGAGGGTCGTTGAAGCAACCTCCTTGATAATATGAAATATTCTTCCTATATATTTATAATGGTTCGAATGAAATGTAATAGAATACAATAAAATATGGTGTGAAGATTATATTTTTTATGTGTATTTCTTTGTTGATCACTGCTTTTGAGTTCAGCTCTTTCAATTAATAACAGTGGTATTAGAGCAGCCTAGATCTTGATCTGTGATGAAGAAATAGATTGAGAGAAGGCAATGTCATAACTTGAGTTGTTGCCTTGAATCTATGAGTTCACTATGACCAGCTTCATTTCATAACCAACTTGTATATCTGCAAGTGTAAGGATTGAATATTCAGAAATTTATTTGTTGTTGAGGATTAATAGTGACAATTAACCCTGTGCAACCCTGAAAAAGGCGTTTTATCAAAAAAAGCAGCACCTATTTTGGAAGCTACGTCTGTCAGATCTGCCATATCATTTGCTACCTCCGTGCATATTTGTGCATTAGATCTCTTTCTATGCATCTATCATCACATGTATTGAACATTAGTTACGCCAGTGCCAACACCTGATCTGTTAATTTTTCCACATGCAATCTGATCTAGTACATCCATTGTCAACCTTGTGCAATCTCGTGACTCTTAGCGCAAATCATTTGATTGTTCAGAAGCGTATCATTAGTGGCACTAAAAAATAAAATAAAGGACATGAGTGTGCCAAGACTGGAAAGGATCTTGCAGTTGCAAGGATTTACTGAAGGCAATACAGAGATGGTGATAGATCCACTCGTTGTGTAAAATGATCAATATCTTGCTCAAGTTTCCATTTCTTTTTAATCTTTTGTATGTCTGGTCAAAACATTCATTTAGTTTTTTGATTAGACGTTTTTAGAGTGGTTTTTTGGTATGTATTGTGTCAAAATCATTTTGTTTGATTTCTTTCATCTAAAAAGTTTGATAAGTCTTTAGAGTCACTAAGTGTGGTGGTGTGTTATTATTTAAGTTTATAATGAGTCATTTAGGTTTAGGTCTATTTTTTGTTATATTGTCAGAAACTCAAAAATGTCATTTAGTTTGTCAAATCCAATCTATAATTGGATTTTGATCATGAATAAAATAATGAGTCATTGTCAAATTTGTCATTGTATGTCGATTATATCTTGTCAAAATCAATAACAATGTCATCAATGTCAAATTTAGTCATTGTAATGGATGCATTTTCGATGGAAACTGACATCTAACATGCTTCACATTGCGGGAGCAAAATTGTACAAATAAACACAATGTGGAAACTTTTGAGCTTCAATTCCAAATTGACTGAGTAAGCAGTGAGATGAAGGAGGTCGGAGGCAATGGAGGGAGGAGGCTTTGTACGCCTCTCGTTAGTCACCACCGATAGGGCCCATATGATTTGATGGCATTTGTTTTTCAGTTGTGTGGTGTGGTTGATGCATTTCTTTTTTCAGTGTGTTTTGTAATAAGAATAGAGGTTCATTCCTGATCACTTGAATATGTGAGTTATTTCTATGTAATCCCCTAATATAAAAACATATTAGAGTACAGATCAAGAATTACTGTAGCACTCATGTGTCTTGAAAAAGTTAGTGGTGATTCAAAAAATACATGATGTGAATAGGTTGAAGGGCCACTATTCATGTCTAGGTTTATGGTAAACTTGTTGAAAACCATGAAAGTTTGACGAGGAGTGACTTTCGTTTTGAATCAAGATCATGAGGTCAGCTCCATTGGCGGCAAGTTGTAGTTTGAGAATGGGATGTGTTTTACCATGTAAAAACTAAGGTGGGGAATGTTAGGAAATTTTAGTATTCACATGGTAGTTAATTATTCACCATTTGGTAAATATTATTTACTTATGATATGTTAGTTAATAATATATTATTGTTGTGTAACAATAATATATATATTTAAAGTTTGTTATACGTGAGTGGAGTTGTTCAACCAACTCACGAATATAGGAGTGTTGTTGAAGCAACCTCCTTGATAATAGGAAATATTCTTCCTATATATATTTGTAATGGTTCGAATGAAATGTAATAGAATACAATATAATATAGTGTGAAAAATGTATTTTTTCTATGTATTTCTTTGTTGATCACTGCTGCTGAGTTTGGTTCTTTCAATTAATAACAGGCTCCAGCAAAGAGAGTAAGTGGCTTGAGCAGCCTCTAAACATTTTCTGCCTATTCCTCTATTGTAGTGCTATTTATGCATGTGCTTAGAAAATTTAGTTACTGTATTTAGATTGGAAATCATGACTGCATGGATGAATCAGATGTATGTCTGATAGTTTCCTCGAGGTTGAATGGCCGTGTCTAGAGAAGCAAGAGAACTTGCTAGCATAAGGTTCTTCCTAATCACAACGTGGATCAAAAGCTGTTTTCCTTGTGCTAAAGTGGAGCTAGTTGGAACTCCTAGTTGTCCTCCATGGTTAAAACTTGTTGAAGCACCTCATAATTTGAAGATATTGGTTGAAAAGTTAATTACTTTTCTTTAGATTTTGTTAAGCTTTATCATCTATTTCTTGGGGATATAGTTGAGGAAGCTAAGGTTATGTTATTGCAGCATGTGATAATGCACTATACTCCTCTACCTAGGAGGGGAAGTTGGGAGAAATTCAATACAAGCACAATTGCAAGCAAGAAAGAGCAACAAGTAGCCGCAAGTGTACATATGATTTACACACTCTTGTATTAGGTATTTATAGACTACAAAGATACATATAGGAAGCTTCTTTGTAAAGGAAGCTTCCAAACAACGGAAGCTTCAAAGCAAATAAAGATTTACATCATTTAAGAATATACAATAAGCCCATGTGGCCATGCAAAGCATTTATTAAAATATTTGCTTAGGATAAAGACTTGCTATCCACTGAGAATGGGATAAGCAATATGGAGTTCATCATCAATTTCTAGAATTTCTAATTGAACTACAAAAGAAGGATGGGTTGTACTCGGATAGATAGACTCACGGAACCTGTTGTAGGACAGTCTCCAAAACGATAACTTAATAATGGCTCATGTGGCCAACCATCTACGGAGTGCATGATGCCTAATGGTTAGGATGGTGAGGATCACCAAAAGATGGTAGTAAAAGAAAATCATCAATGTCCTTGACAATTGTATGAAGCGAAGAATACAAACTTGGTTCATGCAGGTGGAGCTAAGTTGCTAGGTGGAACCATTGTGGAGATCTTGTATGGTTGTTCTTGTGGCTGATTTTTCATAAGCATAATTTGGAACTCTCTCATCATTTCTTGCATTTGCTTGGTCTAGTTCCCACTGGTTCTCAGCATGCCCAGCCAAATTCTGTTCAATAGCACTAGTATGACTGGCGAGGATATGCTCAAAGCAGCTAATACACACTGATTCCCCGTGAAGGGTCGTGTGAGAAAGAAATAAAGAAAGCATATTAATGTCCACAAATGACCAAAAGTAGGTCAATGAGACTTGAGAATACACCCAATTACAATAGAAAATGCTAAGGTAGAAGAACCCTAGGAATAACAACTAACTAAATAAGAAAAAGAGATGCATATAATTTGGTACCAAACAATGATTTGACAACAAAACCTATAGGCAAGTAGATCTAAACTTTTCATTCTTAACATGCTTGGTTTGCTCACCCAAATTGAAAGATATGATTTTTTTGTCTTTTTTTGTTTGAGTCACAAATAGAAAAAGGACAGTGCAATAGTTCCTGAAAGCCAACTTCTCAAGTTTGTAGATTCCTCAATACTGATAGAAAATTTTAATGTGACCACCTGTTGGAATGCTCTCAAAGTCCTTTTTGGCATTTTTTCACAAATAATTTCAGCAAAATGACTAGAACACCAATATGCTGACACAATTCCCCAAATTTGAAGGTTGCTGAAGAGAGTAGATCTAGTGGAGGGTAAGAGGTGGAAACCTTCGAGGAAACTAGATCTAGTACCTTGATTTGGAGAGGCCTAAGTGTGTTAGAACTAGTATACTGGTAAAAGAGGGAAACCTTTGTAAGGACTAGAACGAAATGCCACGATCAACATGCGTTGAGACCAAATGATACGGTCTGGTAGAGGTTAAGATATAGAAACACTTATTGAGACTAAATTGAAACATTATAGGGAGGTGCTTAATGGTGCTTAATGGTGTTAGTTCTAGTATGGGTAGAAAATGGAAACCCTTGAGAGGACCAGATCTAAAGACCATGATCAAAATGCTTTGGTACCAAATTATATGATCTAGTGGAGGGTAAAATGTAGAGACCCCAAAGGGGACTAGACCAAAGGATTTGATTAGGAGAGGCCTAAGGCTGCTAGATTTAGTAAGGGTAAAAGATGTAAACCTTTGAGAGTAGATATAAAGGCCCTCATTAGTAGGCTATGATACCCATTGATATGAGCACAATCGCAAGAAGGAACAGGCAATTATCTGCAACTGTATATATGTTGTATGCTCTAATGTATTAGGTACTTACAGGGTACACTGATTTATGAAGAAGCTTTTAGACAAAAGGAAGCCTTTGAGAGAATCGAGAGAAGAGGAAGCATGAAGCTTCTAGGAGAAGAAAGATGTTCATAGAGATATGTACAACATTTAAGAATATACAATAATCCCACGGCACTATATTTAATAACATGCATGAGCCCATGTGGTCATGTCTCATCAACATTGCTCTTTTTATGCCAGCCGCTAACATTTTTATCTATCAACATTTATTACCAAAAAATTCCATTGGATCCAGAAGGCAGTGTTGCCAAGATTTAAATAAGCTGAACTTCCAAATCTTCTATTGCGTTGGGGATAAAGCAATTTAAGGGGTGGGAGACTGTTATGGCTCACGAGCCTTTTTTTTCTATAATAATGATGATATTAGGTAGTAGGCCCAACCTGCCCTTCAATGTAAATGGGCACACCACGTTTGGGGTTCATTGGCCAACAAAACTGTTTTTGGCAATGGTCTACCAAACCACCGTTTTATTAGTGACTCCACTGACCCACATATAAGTCAATGTGTTTCTATTCAATATATTCATTTGGTAGGATATGGCGGGTGCATAAGAAGTCTCACATGCTTAAAGTGAACATGTGTTAAGAGAAATGAATTATGCACAAGTCTATAAGGGATTTTTTGGGCCAAGGCTGGCGATCACACTACTTTGAATATCTGGGCCCAAATTAGCATCGCAGTAAATTACTCTCTTTACTGTTATGACCTGTTAAAGTTCTGTTCTCTTTCAGTTAAAAAAAAAAATAGAAATATAAAACATTCAGGATCATTCTTCTTTCAGCAATTCCAGTTTTTAGTATTCCAGTATGCAGCAGTTTTAATTTTAGTTTAAGATTTACTGCAAATATTCTAGAATTTCATTATAGAACAGAAAGTTTCATACTTCTTTCAGCAATTCCAGTTTTTAGTATTTTGCAGTCTTAGATTTCCAGTTTGCAGCAGTTTTAGTTTTACATTTACTGCAGATATTGCATAATATCATTATTGTTCTATAGCATGTGTTTTTTATTTATCCTACGATTCAGATTGATTTTTTTACCGCTCCAAAATGGTTCCTATCCAAGGGTTTACAATAGAAACAACAGCTATGGTTGGGTTCTCAACATATTTCTCGATTTTCCATATAAATTCTTTTTAATGTGTATCTATTCAGATCACCATAGTTTTTTCTGTCTTTTGCAGTTTGAGTGCATGCTTTATAGTTCTTATTGTTTTTCTTGCCTTCTTGTAAGTTCATTATTTTTTTTCAGAAATATGTGATGCTTTTAGGGGGTTAGCAAGATTGGCCAAGCAATTAATCATTTTTCCCTTCCAAACAAAAGTTACCAAGAATTATATTTAGTGTAAACATGAATTGTCTTTTTGCCCTATAGTCTCTTTATTATATTAGGAACTAAAATGATTCTAATTACCTCATTTTGGATTGGGTCACATATTGAACCTGGTCAATATCTAGATTTTTTTTCCGTCTTTTGGGATTTTGTCAGTTTCTAGCTAAATGTGATGTGTATAGGATGAATATTCTCATGGGGGTTTGTAGTTCACTGAATCCAACTGTTGTAATAAAAAAACATACCAAGCTAGGAATAAAGGAATGGCAATAAACAATAATTTGGTGCAAATCAAAATTATTTTTACGTTGCATTAAATGAAAGGAGATTACAAATATCTATAGCCACAATATGGTTATTCAATTCACCCTTTATGAAGACTCTTCATATTCCTATGTAGTCTATTCATCTATCACTACAAAGACAAAAGCTCTTATACTTGTTACATCAAAGACTAATAATATTATATACAATAATATTACATCCCCCCTTAATTTGTAAGGGTTATTGTGAGACCAAGCATGCCTCCATAAACTATTCAATTTTTTTTTTCTTCCAAGCGCTTTTGTCAAAATGTCCACTGGTTGCTCCGCAGTAGGACAATGTAGCAATTTTTACATTGCCATTTATCACATAATGACGAATCAAATGAAAATTTATGTTGATGTGCTTGGTTTGGTCGTGAAAGACTAGATTCTTTGCCATTTGAATTGTAGAAGTGGTGCTAACTATTAGTGGTGTTGATGAAACTTGTTATTCCTGCAACTCTAAAAGAACTCTTTTGAGCCACAAATTTTTTTTGATTGCCTCTGAAGCTGCCATGTATTCTACTTCTGTTGAAGAAATTGATTGCTTTGATTTTCAACTGATGATTGTTGTTCTCAAATTCATTAGAAAACCCAAAGTAGATTTCTCATCTTTAAACTCACTAGCATAGTCAAAATCTGAATATCCAACCAGTTTAAAGTCTCTTGTTTTGAAGTATTTGAGTCTAAAATTTTGTGTTCTTTTTAGATATCGAAGAATTCTTTTTGTTGTTACCTAGTGATTTTTTGTGGGTTGTTCCATGAATCTAGAAAGAACACCAACAACAAAAGATATATCTAGTCTAGTTGTGGTCACATAGATTAGATTTCTATTGAACTGTTTGTATTTAGTGGCATCTACCAAATCTATGTTATTTTCTGATGTCAATTTTCAATTTTGTTCCATGGGCATATTGAGAGGCTTACAATCCGTCATTCTAAACTGTTGAGTGATGAAGATATACTTTGATTTTGGAATCACTTAAATACTCAAATAGCAATGAAAATAACTAGATCTATAATTTTAAAGCCTCATCTACTCTGCTTTGATTTTTGCAGTGTAGCTGCCCATTATTTATTGTGATGAGCAAATCATCTACATACACCACTAAAAATACAACTGTTTGGTCAACTGTTTTGACAAACAGGGTTGCATCTTCAAATTCAAAATGTTTGAAATTCTTGTTCTGGAGGTGCTAAGGGAGTATTTCGTACCATGCTCTTGGGCTTTGTTTCAAACCATACATCTATTTTTTCAACTTGCACACTTTGAGCTCTTGGCCGTTCATTGCAAAACCTTCTGGTGAGTCATGTATACTATATCTTTGAGATCACCATTTAGAAATGCGATTTTTATGTCCATTTGATAAACTTTCCATCCGTTTTGTGCTACCAAAGCCAACAAAGTTTGAATGGTAGTCCATTTTGTTGTTGGTGCAAAGGCTTTATTGTAGTCTATTCCTTTTTGAGCAAATCTATTTGTGACAAACCTTGCTTTGTGTTTGTCAAGTGAGCTATCTACTTAGTATTTGTTTTGAAAGACCCACTTGCAACCAATGGGTTTACAACCGATTAGAAGATCGACCAACTCCCAAGTTCCATTTTTGACCAATGCATCATGCTTACTCTTTATTGCTTTTTTCCTTGCATTTAGTTTTTTAGCGCGTTTGAAGGAAGTAGGTTTAGAGTCAAAAACAACATTGATTTCTTTTTCTGGAGGGTCTTCGAAGGTAAGTTTTTTTTTTTCTATCTTATCGTGAATTACATCTAAGAACTTGTTTGAGTGTTGTGTGGCTGTATGTGCACTTCGAGTGCTTGTTTTTCCAACTTCATCAGATTTGACATCTTTCAATGTTTGTTGATCCATTTTGGTATTCTTTTTTGAGTAAGTTGTCGAATCACCAATTCCTCATTTTCTTGATTTGAAGCTCAGTTTTCTAAAATTGGATCACCTTTTGATGAAGTTTTACTTTCTTCCACAAGGCGAGTGGTATTTCCAATTTTATGAGTCAATATAGATTCCACTGTTTCCTGATTATAGGTTCCCCTTTCACTGTTTGGAACCTCAAAATCAATCTCCTTGAAACATCAAATTTTCAAACTGATTCAATTGTCGATTTATGCTGGTTGTGTCTTTTTTTGTTTTACAGAAGACATCTCTTGCAATGAGAAATTACTTGTTCTCATCATATAGTCCATATGCTTTTGAGGATTATGAGTATGTCAAAAAGATGAATTTGCGACTTATGTCATCTAGTTTATTCCTTTTCTCCTTAAGAATCAATGTGTAGCAAATGGATATGAAACCCTGAAGATGTTGACTTGAAGGGAGATGACCGCACTAGACTTGAAGGGTTGTTGATGGTTGCATGTTGTTGAGATATACCACTGTTTGAGTTGCTTCTGTCCAAAAATGTAGATTTATCCCTCTGAAATATAGTATTGCTCGAACTATGTTCATCATAGTTTTGTTTATCCACTCAAGTACTCCATTTTGTTGAGGTGTGTAAGGGACTATTAGATGATGGTTGATCCCATTTGTCTTGAGATAGGCTTCAAATACCTTTTGAAGTACTTGTGACTACCAATGAAAATAATTGACAAAGATCACAAATCAAAGTGAATAAAATACAATTTTCTGTCGGCTTTCTATTTTGACCTTTGAAATGGTTCTCTTTCGTGTTTGGCCAATATACAAGCTTCACACTTTTCAATATTTTTTGGCAATGTTGGCAAATGATACAGGAGCATCCAAGGGTTCATGCAATCTTGCATCAACAAAAAATTAAGTAGGGTGTTTTTTTTAAATTTTTTGAGTTGTTGCCTTGTTGATGCGCTGACATCAAACTGCAAACAGGGCTTAACTGCAATATTGACAAAATATTTTCTCAAAAAAAAAAAATCATCTGGATTCTTTTGAAATTTGGACAGGTAGAGAGAGAACTGGTAGGCTGTCACGATCTGCGGTATGCGGAGCTTGAGTATCAGCGCAATACCTTAGATAAGCTACAACCGGTCCATTGAATCCAATTAATGTCATTTCCATCAGCGAACTGTGAATGAATATCTTGCAATAAAAGGGAGACATTCGTCCTTGGCTCCTTCAATGGTTATCGAGCCACTCTTGAAAATGAAAGAAAGCCTCTCCTTATAAAGACCTTTGCAATGTAAACCCATCACACATTCTTTGGAATGCCTTCCAAACAATATCGTGTGCAATAGCAGTGTTCTTCTTTAACGGCCGATGACCACTTGAATGGAATAATTACCATCCTTAGATCTGATGCTATAACTTGCATCCTCCCAGCCATCTACCTTACACAGCATATTTGTTTTATCTCCCTTCTGTGCTGACAATCTCTTTTGGGAAAATGATATCACTTCGCCAATATTCGACTCTATTTTGCCCAAGCTTAAAATTCCTTGCTATATGGGCATGGTCCCGGTTCTCACAAGCATTTACGAATAGAAACTAACATTCATTGCACGGATCTGTTGTTGTTTCCATAGCCAACGATCTTCAAAATATCAAAGAAAACTTGGGTCTATACAACTCACTCGCCTTCACCTTACTTTCATATGGGCTTGGCCTTATAACCAGACGTCATCTTATCCTTGGCTTGACTCGACCTGCAAAATTTGATACGCATCCTTTGCATCACATCTGACTCAACTTGGGACTATTTTAGCAAAGAAAAAAAACACGTTTACGTAGTCATTCACAGCCCAGTTCAAATAGACAGTCACCCATTCATATAATAATTCCAAGGGTCTCAATGGCAATAATGCCTCATCTTAGTAGAAAACCCAATTAACACAGGGTCGACCACATAAAAGAAGATATAATCCTCTAGGCTCGGCTCCTTGGTCTGCATCAAAACGAACTCAGCTCTCACCGTTTCGGTCTGTGTCTCATCCACGGCTCTACCAAAAATGGACGAATCGCCCCAACCACGTCGTAAACCGTTGAAGGGTTGTCGGGTCCCTCTTCCGCAAATCTAACTTGAAGTTAATTTGTTTTATGGCCGGTCCAACGGATTTCATCAAAAAGGAAATCAAAATCTTTTTCAATCTCCTTGAATCTTGCATTATCCTATAAAGACTCAACTACTCATCTAATAAGGGAATTCTTCAACTATGCTTGACTCCATGCCATCCGTGGATGATTACAACAATAATAGGATTATTGAAATCCTTTGACAACTAATAAATCCATACAAAATTTATTTGGGCCTTATTTCTCCTCCACATGACAAATATGAATATTTGAAAATATAATTTGGAGGGAAACTTATATAATTGCTTAGGCTAATGCCTATTGAAGGCTTATTCAACCAGTCCTTGCTAGATGCTCCTGCATCATACTATCTCTCTAGAAACAATTTGAACTTTAGTTCAAATGAGATATCTCCTCAATGTTTTAGTTTTCACTCTATCCCTGGATCCCAAGGTCTTGTTACCAATACCAATGCTTGTCTTTGTTTGGAATAGTCTTTGTCCTTCATTTTGCTTTTCTTCTTCTTTAGATATGTCCATCTTCTCATTTCTTTCTCAGCTGCTATCTCCCGCTTCCATGCTTCATCTTCATACATGTCTTCTAGATCTTCTTGTTGTTCTTGTTTCATGAGCTTCTCCAATGACTCATGTATGTCATTCACTTTAGCAACCTTCATACCTGCATACAAAACATTCAAAGCCACCTTAGAATCAAAAGCTTTAGGCCATGAAGACTCTTGGCTGTCTCCATGTTCTTGTTCCTTGATCAAAACTGTCTTGACCTCTTTGTTTTGCTCTTGTCTTGTTTCATTCTTCCCAATGGTGTTTTTACCATGGCTTGTACTTTCATTCATCTCTCTTGAATGACCAAACAGCTCCTCCAACATTTTCAACTCTTCTTTTAGTGAGATCTCATCTATCTCACCATTCTCTTCATCAAACTTGGGCTCATTACTCACAAATATTACTTGTCCTTCACTAGCCTTACTCTTCATCTCATCCTTTCTTGAGCTGTCTTCATACAAACCAACTTCTTCAATATACTCATCAAAAACAATTGGAGCAATATTACCTTGTGTCTCCTTACTCTTTTCAATCATGTGAACTGATTTCACATCTCCACTTTCATCATCCATCTTCTTGGAACTTCCTCCTTGTTGCACATTAATTTTCATAGACATTTTACATTCCTCATTTTCCATAAAAGATCATTAAATGATTCAAAAACATCATTATCCCATTCATTGCAAGCAATTGACTTACCTTTCATCTTTGTATCATCATGCTCTTCCTCATTATTCTTTGAGAAGTTTTGTTTGACCTTTAGCCATCCATACCTTCTTCATAGCTTTAAGATGACACTTGTTCAATTCACCAACCAATTTCTTCTTTTTGACATCTTCATGTTGTCTTGCTTGATAGCTGGCCTTGCTCACTTTGCATTCTACCTCTTCCTTCATGCTTTGTATTTGCTTCTTACTTGAGTCATCATCTTGATTGAGCTTTGTGTCTTTCGTTACATTTGCTGATCCCTTGATCCATTTTGGTACCACATAGCCATGGTCTATTGCTAGATTTGAAGGCTTTTTATTGATCTTCTTCATCTCCATCTGTACATCAGTAGTCTTACTCTTATATGCATGTGCAAAATCAGAATTTGAACTTATTTTTACCTTTTCAATGGCTTGATGTTTAGCCATATTTTTCCTCATAGTTTCATTGTTTGCATTCACTTTCTTTAGGTGTGTTTCCTTCCTTTGTTCTATTGGAATGTTTTTCAAGTCATCATATTATTCTATACCCTCTTCTTCATTGGCATGATGGACTTCCACTACTTGTGGAATTTTGCAACCTGTTCAACAGCTGTTCCATAATTAAGTGGATGAGAAAAATCAATACTATAATTCACCTTTACCTCCTTGATGGGCTGCTTCATGGTTTTCTTCATTTGCATGGCTTCTTTGATTGCACTATCCTCTTTTGTGCATAGTTTTTCACTTGCGTCTTCAAGGTATTCCATGGCATCATGGAATGCAATTTCTTCCTCCATCTCAACATTTTCTTGCACAAGGTCTCCAACATCTTTCTCATGCACTTGACAATGCATTCCTTCTTCTTGGTATATAACAACAATCTCCTTTCTCATGTTTGCACATTCTTTTATGTGCTTGGTTGCTTTTATTGCCCCAATCTCTTCACTTTTCGAGGCCTTTCTCTTGACCTTCTTCACAAGGCTGGTCATACCTGCATTTACCCACTCAAAGACAATATTATAAATAAAAATAAGAGACCATAATGTCTCCATGAGTGTCCTCTTAATGGACATTTTCATCTTTCCAAGTTGTCCTCCCTGGCACTTCATCTTTTCTTTCTTCTCTTCTCTTGTTCTCCACAATGAGAACATTTTTCACAATCTCTTTCTCTTGTTGCTCACTTGGCAACCTACTCATTCTCTTGCCTCTATGGGCTTCTCTCTTCTTGGCAATCTCATTTTGCCTTCTTCTCCTTTTCATTAGGAGATCTATTGGCCACTTCAACATCTTCCTCATTGGCCATACCCATGCTTGCTTGTCCATTTGCATCCAAGACTCATATCTATCTGCAAAATTAGCTAAATCTCTTTTCAAACTATCAATCTCTTTATCAATTTTAATATTGGTCATACCTTTCTTCTTTTGGATACTTGTTTTCTTCTTGGTACTCTCATGTACCTTGCTGCTCTGTAGTGCCTTCAACAGTACTTTCATTTCTGAGATCTTCACCCAAGTCTTTTCCACTTTGGTCTCTTGATCCCTGTAGGTCCTCACCTAGGTCTTCTACACCCTAGTCTTTTGGTCCACTTGTCTCACCCAAGCCTTTCTCCTTGACTGGTCTTTTGACAATCTCCTTGATCTCACCTAGGCCTTTTGCATCCTAGTCTTTTGATCCCCCTTAATGGCTTTATTGAGCTTCACACTGAGTCAATGGTCTGCAATATGACACTACTTTAACCAAATATCAATAATTTCTCAAATCCAAGCTTACCTTGCTTTGGATCTTCCTTTTGAGCATTCACTTGCTTCCTTACTTTTGAGCTTTCCAAGCTTCTCTCTTCTCTTGTCAAGCCTCAATGGCTTTAAGACTTCCTTTTCACCTGTTTGCTTCTCAAACACAATAAATTCAAATCAAATATCAAAGGTTACTCATACCTTTCCTCAACAGGGTCTTCTAGTGCTTTGTCCTGTTGATCATTTTGCCAATCCTTGCAACAACTTATTAGAAAACATGATCAATTACCAAATCCCAAGAGCTTTCAAGCTCTGATACCAAAAATGATGCACTGACATCAAACTGCAAACAGGGCTTAATTGCAATATTGACAAAATATTTTCTCAAAAAAAAAATATCATCTGGATTCTTTTGAAATTTGGACAGGTAGAGAGAGAACTGGTAGGCTGTCACGATCTGCTGTATCCGGAGCTTGAGTATCAGCACAATACCTTAGATAAGCTACAACCGGTCCATTGAATCCAATTAATGTCATTTCCATCAGCAAACTATGAATGAATATCCTGCAATAAAAGGGAGACATTCGTCCTTGGCTCCTTCAATGGTTATCGAGCCACTCTTGAAAATGAAAGAAAGCCTCTCCTTATAAAGACCTTTGCAATGTAAACCCATCACACATTCTTTGGAATGCCTTCCAAACAATATCGTGTGCGATAGCAGTGTTCTTTAACGGCCGATGACCACTTGAATGGAATAATTACCATCCTTAGATTTGACGCTACACCCTGCATCCTGCCAGCCATCTACCTTACACAGCATATTTGTTTTATCTCCCTTCTGTGCTGACAATCTCTTTTGGGAAAATGATATCACTTCGCCAATATTCGACTCTATTTTGCCCAAGCTTAAAATTCCTTGCTATATGGGCATGGTCCCGGTTCTCACAAGCATTTACGAATAGAAACTAACATTCATTGCACGGATCTGCTGTTGTTTCCATAGCCAACGATCTTCAAAATATCAAAGAAAACTTGGGTCTATACAACTCACTCGCCTTCACCTTACTTTCATACGGGTTTGGCCTTATAACCAGAGGTCATCTTATCCTTGGCTTGGCTCGATCTGCAAAATTTGATACGCGTCCTTTGCATCCCATCCGACTCAACTTGGGACTATCTTAGCAAAGAAAAAGACACGTCTACGTCTACCCATCCATATAATAATTCCAAGGGTCTCAATGGCAATAATGCTTCATCTTAGTAGAAAACTCAATTAACACAGGCTCGACCACATAAAAGAAGATATCATCCTCTAGGCTTGGCTCCTTGGTCTGCATCAAAACGAACTCAGCTCTCACCGTTTCGGTCCGTGTTTCATCCACGGCTTTACCAAAAATGGACGAATCGCCCCAACCACGTCGTAAACCGTTGAAGGGTCGTCGGGTCCCTCTTCCGCAAATCTAACTTGCAGTTAATTTGTTTTATGGCTGGTCCAACGGATTTCATCGAAAAGGAAATCAAAATCCTTTTCAATCTCGTTGAATCTTGCATTATCCTATAAAGGCTCAACTACTCATCTAATAAGGGAATTCTTCAACTATGCTTGACTCCACGCCATCCGTGGATGATTACAACAATAATAGGATTATTGAAATCCTTTGACAACTAATAAATCCATACAAAATATATTTGGGCCTTATTTCTCCTCCACATGACAAATATGAATATTTGAAAATATAATTTGGAGAGAAACTTATATAATTGCTTAGGCTAATGCCTATTGAAGGCTTATTCAACTAGTCCTTGCTAGATGCTCCTGCATCACTTGTTGGTGTGAGCTTGTTAACCTCTTATAATGATGCAAAAATATTTCTTTGTTGCTGGAAAGGTGTGTAGATCTTATGTTTGTTTCTGTTAGTCTATGGGACTGTTAAGACAGAGACATTTGTTGGAAATGGTTCTTTAATGGCGACAATGAGATTATGAAATTTGATGAGGTCATAGCACCTAACACTTACAACCTCTACACCAAATTTTAGGTCATTGGAAACCTACCATCTGATTCTGTCAGAGCACGTAAAATGATGTTTCTCCTATGGTAAGAATTGGATGATGATATTTGGTGAGGTCATAACACCTGACATTTGCAACCTCTGCACCAAATTTTAGGTCCCTCGGAATAATTGCAAAAATGTACTCTGATTCTATCGGAACACTCGGAAGGATGTTTCTCCTTTTGCGGTAAGAATTGGATGAAATTTTTTGGTGAGGTCATAGTACTTGACATTTACAACGTATGTGCCAAATTTCATTTCATTTTGAGCTAAACGGTAACGTACCATCTGATTCTCTTAAATTGTGTTTGTGACACTTGGCAAGATGCTTCTCTTGCTGCGGTGAGAGTTAGATTGCCAAATTTGGTGAGATTGTAGCAACTGAGACATACAACCTACAAGTCACATTTCAAATCATTTAAAGCTACAATGTTAATGTACCGTCTGTTTTTGTTAGTGTGCATCATTTGTCTAGTCTGCAACACTTTGCAAGATGGTTATTTACCTGCGGTAATAATTGGGTTGTGAAATTTGATGGGATGATAGAAAATGTACTCTACAAGCCGTGTTTCTATTTCAAATTTCAGGGCAATTGGATAAATTGTGGTAAAGTTATGATAGTTTTGGTAATTGTAGTTTGCCCTGAAAATGTCACATGAGTTCTTGGGAGTTGTTACTGACAGTTTGGCATTTAATTGCAAAAATTGAAAGATGCATGGCTATTGTACGTTATGTTTTGGTTAGGGAATTTGAAGAGACACCCCATGAAGCTTGGGATGTTAAGGGGATACGAGTTTAGAGAATGAGAGTTTTTGGGAGGAACAAGTTGTGAAGGAGTAGACCAAAGAGTTGTAACAGTTAAGGTGGAATTGTATGATAGTCTAGAACACTTTCATAAGCGTTAGATTGCCAAATTTGGTGAGATGGTAGTAATTGACATGTACAACTGACATGTCAAAATTTAGATCATTTGGAGCTACAATGGTAATTTATTGTTCAATTTTGTCAGTTCACATCCTTTGTTTAGTTTGCGACACTTGGCAAGATGGTTATTTAGTTGCGGTAAGAATTGGGTTGCCAAATTAGGTGGGATGATAGAAAATGTAGTCTACAAGTTTTTTTTTCAAATTTTAGGTCAATGGAATAAACTGCAATAAAGTGATGATAGTTTTGGTAATTGTTGTGTGACCTGAAAACATCCCTCGAGTTCTCGAGAGTCGTTACTTACAATTTGGTGTTTAATTGCAGAAATTGAAAGATGCTTGACTATTGTACATTATGTTGTGGTCAAATTAGTTGGAGAGACACCTTATGAAGCTTGGGATGTTAACGGGATATACAAGATTTGGAGAATGAGAGTTATTGGGAGAGAGGGACGAGCTATGGAGCAGAACAAAGAGTTGCATCAATTCAAGAGGAGCTATATAATATTCTAGGATTCTTTCATGTAATATAATAACCTTGTAGAGGCATGTGTGATAGTGTGTTTGGGAGTGTGAATGTATTCCATTGTAATGTTTTTAAGATTAATGGAATAAAAATCTCGTAAGTGCGTCAATTCTGGGTATGTGCTGAAAGTGTGTCCATTTATGAGTGATTAACCTAACAACACAGTGATAAATGTAGACCTTAATTGGTTTCCCTCTCTTGTGTTTGCACCAGCAAGCCTACAACAACATTCTTTTGCATTGTACGAATGTTGTGATAGTCAGCATGCCTAAATCTAGCAATTGCATTCCTTCAACGAAATGAGCAAAATTTCTTGGAAATGAATGCTCACCCTTGAGTTTTAACAACTTTCTTTTTTCAAATCCAATCAGTTCAACTTTATTATCACATTTATTTTGCAATCTTCACTTCTCCATCATTTAGCATAATAGAGTGACCTTGCTGTCAAATGAGCACTAGAGAGAACAAATTTCTTGTCAATTGAGGAAGGGTTAAGACATTGTAGGAAATGAAATCTAGAAGCCCTGGTGACATGAGTCGAATTGAACTTTTGCCTTGAGGTTGCAGACTTGTTTTTCTGCTAAATATACTAGACCACAATTTTCTTCATGAAACTCCTCAAAGAAATCCCTTCAGAAGGTCATATGTTGTATGGCATCAGTGTTTAGGACAAACATTATCCCAGGTTGAACTCACTGAGGCATTACTTGCTTTGTCAGAGATGGAAAACACACACTCACTTGAAAATTGCACTGAGTCTGATCTTGAGCGTTTCTTCTTTTTGTTCTCTATGTGCTTCAATCTTGTACCATGACATTTTGCATTCATGGGTCTCATGATTCCCTTTTCTTTCACAATGTCTACAAAACAAGTGTTTTTAATTGATTTGCTTCACTTGATGTTTACCATTGTTTTTGCCAGTGTTGCCACCTTGCCTTTTATTTTTTTGTTTCCTTTATCATTTTCAGCATTCTTGGAAGAATTGCCCTTTTGATTAGCATAGCAAATTCTTTTTTCTGTGGACTCAGTCTTTTCAACCAATTGATTAAAAATGAGTCTTCAACAAATTGCTTGTTTGCAAAGACTTCAAGTAGGTTGAGTATGTAGGGAGAAGAGTTTTTATGAATATAGTCGTGTATACATTAATCTTTACACCAATATCAACATCATGTTTGATAGCTTGGATTTTTGAAGCCAAACTCATGTCATCACCATTCTGCAACTCAAGATTGAACAATTTTAACTGCAATTGTATGAACTTCAATTTTGAGTGAGAATCATGAAGTTCTTTAATTTGTGTAGTGGTTCCCAATGAGTGTTGCATTCCTATATGCGATGAAAAATCTTGTCGTCAACTGAGGGCCTCATCAAGGCCAATGCTTTTGAATTCTTGTGTTTCTAGGACAATAAATCTTTTGCCTTCTTTGGTTCAGTTGGTTGTGCATCCTCGTCACAGATGTCGAACCACAAGTCATTGAAGATTTGAATGCTCTTTACTTGTCTTGACCATTCTAATCAGGGGTCTTTCGGGGTTAGTGTTGTACCAACAATTGTTTTGATTGAGTGCATTTTTGTTGTTTAGGGAGATGGATTGGTTCCTTATTACTTTAAACAGTTTTATTTTTTATATGCCCCTGATCAATATACCAAACTTCTCGATATGCTTGCTCCTTTTATCTATCTGGCGGGACATGAAAGAATCTCGTCCTTTTTATGTACCCGACGGCATGTGGAAGAGATGTTAAAGCATGCGAGAGTAGAATGATACGTGATACTTAGGTAGCATGTGAAAATGATTCCCTCTATCTATGACACCCATTTAACGAGAAATCCTTGTATGTGGGTGTAAGAACCCTATATATCGGAGTAGTCTTGCTTTCATGTTTTATGTCTAGCAGCGATAGATGCAAATGGGTAAAGGAGGGAAAATGGAAAAGTGAAGTTTTATCCTTCTTTCTCCTTGGCAAATTATAGGGACGAGGCCTCAAACGCCATTGTTGTAGCTATATCAGGCGATAGATGTAGTAGTTCGAGCGTGGCAACATTACTTGAAAATGCAAACCAGAGACACCATTAATATTGAATGCTATGATTTGTGTTTCAAAATTTGCGTTGGTATTGAATTGGTTTGCACAATAATAATTTATTTATTGATTTTAAAAGTCAAAAAATAATATGAAAATCCTCCTATATGCTTTTAGTTGAAAAAGTAAAAAATAAAATTTAAAATTTAATGAGACTTTGGTCATTTATGGCATAAATTTAGAAAGTAAGAGAAATATACCAGTTGTGCCAAAAGGAGGCGACGTGGAGAGTGGAAAGAAGAATTTTTTTTGCAGCCACTTCAAGACTTCAAAATGCCACGTCAATGCCTTGGTTAAGTTTACCATGTCTTAGTCAAATAGCAGAAATCAGAGAAAAAATGTGTGGGTTCAGAGAACAGCTACAGGCATTAATAAAGCACAGGTCTGGGCTTCAAAGCCACACTATTCCAATGCTATATCCAGTTCAACTTCCTGACAGATTATCATATCGCCAACGTACTAACAAATGAGCAGGTCCAGTGCAGATTTGTTGAGTTGATGGCAGTGCTGGTGGATGACAGGTAACGCTTCAGCTCAGCAGGCTTCCAACGTTTCAATTCTATCCAACGCAGGTGTGGGTTCAATTGCAGGCCAATACTCAAGAGCAGTGCCTCAATTATTATTAAAAATTGCCAAACACGTTTCTAACGCAGTCAAGTTGAAACGCCTTAGGTACTGGTCAAATAACTGATTGAGATTGGCTTTTCATGGAATATCTTAATTTCAGCTAACAACAGATGTGAATGTTCTCATGTAGCACTGACAAATGCAAGTAAGCATTTAAACCAACGCCTTCAAGCTACACAAAATAACTATGCTCAATTTTAGCACTTCAATTAATATCAGTGCCGTACAACTAGAATGGAGGAATGGAAGAGAAGAAAAAATAAAAAAACAGCTTGCACTCTGATACCAATGTTAGGGCAGGAATAATGGAATGACAACAAACAATAATTTGGGGTAAATTGTATTTACGTTGCATAAAATGAAGGAAGATTACAATTTTTTATAGCCACAATATGGGTTTTCATTTCACTTTCTATGAAGACTTCATATTCCTACAATCTATTCATTTTCTCCTACGAGATAAAAGCTCTCCTGCACATTACACCTAGGATTAATGATATTATATACATTAATATTACTGACTACAGTATAAATGGTTCAGGCCATTTATATCACTGTTCGAACAAAGCCCTCAAAGACAATCACGACTTCAGAAAGTGCCATTAAAAATATATGAAAACAAAGCAAGTGGGAAGGAAAAGCAGACCTCTTTCATGGTTGCCAAATTCTGCTGGATATTGACTTGTTGCCTTTTGGTACACTTTTATAATTTTTGTAATGCAGCTTAGTCTTTTGATTTGTGCATAGGGGAGATTTGCATTTTCCTTGAAAAATAATAGTGGAAACCTGTGGCATCAGCGCTTCCAAGTTCTTTGAATAATTAGAACCTGAGTAACAACATGCTGACTTTGCATTTCACCAAATTGGTGGTGTGATTGACTTTGGATCTCTGTAAGATCAAACACCTGATTCTATTGGACACCCATTGACTGGATTAGTACTAAGACAGGGTTTAAGTAGTTTATCTGCTATACATACTATAAGGTTACTCACTTATTTTTTCTATCAAATTCTAAACGGATACCTTTGTCTCCTGATTCTTTGATGCACCTTTCTAAATATAGTAAGAACTGTGATCATGTTTCCAATATCTAATACACTTTAGTGCTCAAATGTTTGATTTTGGCTTAATCTTCCTTCTATCCAAAGATTTACATTTTCCTGCAGATGTTTGATCCCAAATTTCCACTTTCAGAGTCTGTTTGAAGGAGTCTTTTGGCATCTTTGCATGTGGTCACTTCAACCATTCTTTGCGCCCCTCATAAATAAGACAACTGATTATCATTTCTACACCTCTTATAAAAGCTAGATTGACCAAACCATCTGACCACGGATTTAGATTCATCCTTCATTTGCAAATTAGCTGTATAACATTATTTTCAGGATATATATGACCGAGTATCCTCCCTTTTCCTGAATCTTCAAATTCTCAAAGTATTGCCAGAATCTTGAAGCAGAACAGAAAAAATTGCTTCATTATTAGTTGACCGCTCCAGACTTATCTCTTAAAATCATAACAAGATGGCACTTTGACCTTAGATAAATGCACCGTCTCTAGTGTTCCCTGGATTGCCTTTAGAAGCCGTATAAAATTTTAATTATAATTGATTTTGCAGGGAGTATAGGTGATTGGTCGTATTTCCAAAAGGCTGTCCTTTAAGATGATAAATATGGGCACGCTTTGCCAATTTTTATGCATACTACAAACAATTTATAAAAACCAATTTGCAAGTATTTACTTAAGTGTTGTGGACCATATTTTCATCTGTCACCGAACTGCTTAAATGTTTATTTTTTCTTTTGGTGTTTTTCTCTCAGATAACATGCGTTGTTAGGAATTATTACACATAGTTTGGTTATATATTATATAGTCTGGTTAAGGGTTAATTATAGGTGATTGTTGGGTTGTTGTTGAAGAAGTAACAACACCCAAGTAAATTAGGTTTGCCAGAGGAATGAGTGCGATGTGATAAATAATATACCTAAATTATTGGACATAAGTTATGTATATATACTAGCAAAGAATAAATAAAATATGAAGTACGAATATTACATTGCCGGCTATTGATTTAAAGCTCACTTTTGGTATTAGATTGAGTGAGAGCTGAGGCCAAAATTGTGTGAGAGCTTCTAGAGAAATCATGGAGGGGAGATTGATTTATTGGAAATGATGGAGGGGCAGCTCCACTGTAATTTTGGTTGCCCTGATTGATGATAGTTTCCCGTGTTTTATGAGTAAGAGTGAACAATTAGATCAAAGTCTTTGTTTTTTTTTCCTACGTTGCCGATACGGATATGGGTATGAGAATTGGATACGTGGATATGTGGATTTTTTTTGGGTTTCGATATGTTTTGGATACGACTGTATAAAAAATATATAAAAATATAGCCATGTAGGCAAAATTAACCACATAATATATAGAGGAAACAAAATAAGCTAAATAACCACAAAACATACTCATAATTCAATGCCAAATATCATAATATTCAACGGTCAAACCTATATTAATTTTATAATAGGTACATTGTGCAAATGTTACAATGTATGGACAAAAATAAAGACAACTCAGCATATTCATGATTCACTATATTTATTTTCCTCTTTGGCTGCGATGTATCTGTATTGGCAAAACGGGTAGAGTTAGTAGTTGAGGATTAGCAAAGGGAAGAAGTTTCAATCCCATGCAATTGAAAAAATGAAGATGAGAGAACAAATGTGCAATGAGAAGTAAAAATGCAATGAAAGGTAAATGTGTTGTTGTTTACTCTTGATAAAATGAGTGTGAAAGCTGCTTTTAGGGTTGAGAATCCACTTTTGTTTGTTTTTAATTGTATTTTGAAGTTCATGTTTGACTTTTCATCAGGCGAAATTGGAAAAAAAACAAAACAAAAAAACATTTTTTTACTTAGATACTCAGCGGATACGCCCAGGATACTTCCCTGGGACTGTGGATATGCCCCGATATGTCGGACGTATCCACAGTCCCAGGGAAGTTTCCTGGACGTCCCCGCCGTATCTGTATCCCTTGCCATTTCATAACGTATCCAGGGGGCTCTACAGCAGTATCTGGGAACATAGTTTTCTTCCTGTGCATTTAATAAGATTGTTTTCCATGGGAAGGAGTTGTGGTATTTGAGGAATCAAATATAGCAACCCTATGGCGCGAGGTGACTACTTGGAGGAGGAGCACATACAAAAGATGAAAGGCTCCAACAATTTTTTTTTTAAAGAAAAATAAAGGAGCACATAGTGTGTTTTCAGCAAGAAAGAGGTGAAGGGTGTTTGGTTGTGAGGCATTTATGCTAGAATAGAGGCACCTAACTATTATTAGAGAAGTAAATATGAAAAACTAATAGTGTAAGGCATTGGAAAAAGAATAGAAGTGCCCATGTTTGCTATTAAGGAGCAAAGGATTAGAGAGTTGGACACTAGATGCCCAATCTGTCCAACAGTTTTGTGAGGTGTTGAAAGTAGTTACAAAAAGAAAAAAAATGAAGGAAAGACATTCTAACAAAAGCTGCAATATTTTTTTTGTCAATGTCAGGTACAATACCAAGTCCGTCAGATAAGAGGTGCATATATTAAAATTATTCATTTCACGCTGTGCAAGGATGTCCCAGTGCAGAAGGTGTACCAAAATTGATTCGGATAAAAGAACAGAAATTTTATGCTGAAGTACAGCTTGTAGAAGTGGCACCCAGGGATAAGTGGAGTTCCCAATGTCGAAGTGCAGCCATAGTGAAGTGCATCAAATCACAGACAAATAAAGTTTTCATCATAAATTTTTAAGCCATAGGTGGAAAATTGTTTGGCACACAAAAGTGGTGAGAGAGAAGGTTTAGTAAATTTATTAAATTTGTTTTATGATAAAGTTTTAAATTGCATAAACATTTAGGGCTACGGGTTTTGTCATGATTTTCGATTTGATTTAAAACATTTAAAAAATTAAAAATTGTAAAACTTTAGAAAATATATTTTATTCCTTGCATAGTGCACGGAGGAATGAAATTAATTTCATATCTTCCAATCCATTAAGTGTCTATTGATAAACTTCTGCCACATAATTTCCAACATCGTTCTCAAGTGTCTTGTAAAAGGGTTCTGCTTTGGCTCATACCGTTTTTCCATTTTTTTTTAATTTTTTTTTGTAAAATTGCCTAGACTTAAACTAATTCGATTTCTCCTTCACAGGGTCGAATATTTCGACAAACTTTTTCCAGTTTGTGTTAGATGTCATTGTCAAACATCACATAGAAAATATTCTCTACAACTAGGTTTTTAGAATGATTTTTTTCAATGTAGAATTCTATTTTCCCCATATATTGGGCCATAAGAGTGTATTAATTCTATATCATTTTATCCAAGAAGTAGATTTTGACAAAGAACTTGTTAGTTTGTGTAAATTTATATTCTAAACCTTCTGGAAAAAGGGTTTTGCTTCAGTCCCTGTAAGATAAATAAAATTCTTTTTCCACAAAAACTGCTTTAAAAGTTGTTTATCAAAACCTATAAGTTAAATTTTTTGTATAGGGGTGCATTGCGATTAGTTTTTGACGCCCTTACAATTTTTTGATTGATGGGGGCATTCTGTTGACAAGTACCAGAAAAAATGTTGCTAGAACCGTTTGAGAGCTTCCTGGAGTGATCTGTGGTGCACAGTGCCATCAAGATCGACCTGGCTAATTGAGCCAATTAACAAAGAAGGATGGAGGACCACAAGAGGATGGAGGATAACTACCAGTCTTGAGTTCATTGCTAGTTCAGAGATTGAATAATTGCTTTAGTGGCAAACCAGTGCGGAAAATATTTTAAAATCAAAACAATGATCACCATTGAAGGTGATGATGAAGACCGTACCCTTGCTGCACACCAGATATCGTTGATCATTGAGTCCAATGCCCACTGATGAAGCATAGTGAGGCCTGGTCCCACTATGGTTGTTTTGTATATGTTGTGTGAGGTCTAATCCAACTTGAAGAGCAGTTGAGGTGAGGCCCAATCTCAACTGAAGATGAGATAGTGTGGTACAGTTCCACTACTATGACTGATCAATAAGGCTGTATCCCACGTAGGTGTAGTGAGGTTGTTACCACTACTAAGTCAGTCCCTATTCGTACACTTTGTGATTGTTGTGGACATTTGTGTATGCCCTTGTTCAAATAAGGAAGAGAGTGTATGAACTTTAGTGTGTCCTAGTTTGTGCTTATTTATTATTGCTCGATGAACAATTTCTATGTCCTTGTTCACCGACTGTTTGTAAGAGTTGTGAGGCCAATTCCAAAACTTTCTTTGATGAATTGTAAGAGTATGTCCTCATTCGTATATACTGATCAATAAGGCTGTATCCCACATAGGAGGTGTTGTGAGGTCTTTACCACTACTGATTGTAGGTATGTCAACTGTGTGTATATCCTAGTTGATGAACAAAGTATATTCTCTCCTAGTCTTTGAACTATGTTGTAATAAGGGGGGAAACATGATTGTTATAACAATCACTCATCAACCTAAATCTATGATTGACTTAACAACAAACTAATTAAATGTTTTTCCACTCTATGAATATTACCCAAGCTAACCAAATGTTATTGACCTTTGGTAAATGCACTACCTCCAGTGTTCCTTGGATTGTCTTTAGAATCTGCATCAAATTTGAATTTGAATTGATTTTGCAGGGAACATAGGTGATTGGTTATATTTCCAGAAGGTGGTCCTTTAAGAGAATCAATATGGGCATGCTTTGCCAATTTTCATGTATAGTGCAAGCAATTTATAAAAATCAAATTGCAAGTATTTAATAAATTCAGTCTAATGGACCATATTTTCATCTGTCACTTGACTTCTGGATTGTTTATTTTCTATTTTGGTGTTTTCTGTCAGATGTGCGCATTGCGAATTCTTTTGGATTTTTGAATGAGGTATTCTTGCTTTTTCTTACTCAGACAATGGAAATGTATGTGTGCAGTCCATGCTTAACAATCCTACTTCAAACTTGCTGGATTCGACAAGCACAGGCTGGCCCTTTGGAACATCATTTTCATCACAATCAGCATCAAACCCTGTTTTCCATCACTCTGGTAAGAAATCCTGTTATTTCATTGTAACCTCTCTCAACCTCTCAGTAAAGAAATCATGTAATGTTCTACTGCAAAAAACTACTAACAATTTGGTGTATGTTAAAACATAGGAAGTATACAGGGATTGCATAATGTGCATGGTAATTACAGCATGCCAACCATGCCATCCTCCATTTCTTCACGCAATTCTGGATTTGGAGGTCTTCCTTCTGGTGGTGTTCATCAGCCCTCTGGGGGCCTTTCTACTGGACGTTTTGCATCAAACAACATTCCAGTTGCACTTTCCCAGGTTTTTGAGTTGTATACTTTTATTTTGCTTTTCAGGAATTCATTTTTTAAGTTTTCCTTGAACATGTATTCTAGTCAGTGATGCTTTGTTTGGTAGGAGTAGAAAGCTTGCTTTTTTCATGTTCAGTTTTTACCAACTATTGTTTACATGATATGTCTTGATTTTTCAGTTATCGCATAGTGGGTTACATGGGCATACAGGGATGGCAAACCGAGGAGGTAGTAGTCTTGTAAGAAGTCTTTTGTTTGTTAGCTGCATGAATGGCAAGAAATTGATTTTCAGTAGTTGTTTGATTTGAGTATGCGGTTCTATTCAAGGTTTTTCCCTGGTTTAGCAGAATTTGATAATTGGATCAGTGCTCCAGGTTCTGGTGTATCTCTCACAAGCAACACAGGTGCCAGGATGACAAGCTCTGCTGCAAACATTATGGGTGGAGCGGTAGGTGTAGCTGCAGGAAGCCTGGGGAGAACCATCAGTATTGGTGGTGGCCAAACTGTATCAGGATCCTCATCTCGTGCTGGAACTGGGGGCATTGGCATACAGGGGCCTGGTAGACCAATGGGCACTATTCCTCAACAAGGTGAGCAATTGCTAACTTACTAGCAATGAGGTAATAATTGGGAACCCGAAGCACCATTGACATGTTAGTCCCCACACACATACCTGATCATTGAATGCACAATAGCTCCATGGGGACAAATGTGTTGCATCTGGTTGTTTAAGTTGATATTCTGATTGAACTATTATATTATTGAACTTGTTCAGTGGCTGACAGAATATTTCATAGCAGTCCCTTTTATGTAGACCCTTTTTAATCATCAGAGTGAAAAGAGTATCAGAAAAGCTAAACAATGGTTTTGACAGAGCTCATGCTTTTTTAGACCGAACATAATTATTGCTTTTGAATCTAGATCTTTGGTTGCTTGATTGGTATATTGATATTCTTGAGGAGAAGCTTGACCTATGACTGAAAAACTACAGTTATAAAAGGAGTTTTGGTATCGTAAATGAATTCACTCAATTAATCCACCTCTTGTCACTTCTAAGCTTTTCAGATTTTCTGGTCAATATAGCCCAATGTGTGAAATCATCCTGGACTGGGTTTTCTCCGGTAGTTGCTTTGTTCAGTTTATTGTCCTTTGTATAGTTTGCCTGTTCTGCTATTATGTTGTGTTGGCTCAGGCTGAGTTACCACAGAATATTTTGTAGCAGTTCCGTTTACCCTTGTTCAGGGAGCAATTATTGCTTTTGAAACTAGATTTTTGGTTGGTTTATTGGTATATTGATATACATGAGGAGAAGCTTGACCTATGACTGAAAAAGTTAAAAACTGTAGTTATAAAAGGACTTTTGGTATCATAAATGAATTTAAGATACTCCACCTCTTGTCACCACAAAGATTTTAAGATTTTCTGGTCAATATAGCCAAATGTGTGAATTCATCCTTAGCTGGGTTTTTCTTCAGTAGTTGTGTTGTTCAGTTTATTGGCCTGTGTATGGTTTGCCTTTTTCGCTATAATGTTGTGTTGGCTAAGTTCCCACAGAATATTTCTTAGCAGTTCATTTTATGTAGACCCTTGTTTAGGGAGTAGCAATGTTGATCATCAGAGTGAAAAGAGTAATATAAAAAAGCTAAATCATGGTTTTGACAGAGCTAAAGCTGGTTTAGACTGAACATAATTATTGCGTTTGAAACTAGATCTTTGGTTGGTTGATTGGTATATTGAAATACTTGAGGAGAAGCTTTAGTATTGTGAATAAATTTATTAACTAAGCTTTTAAGTTTTTCTAGGCAATATAGCCAAATGGTGCGAATTCATCCCGAGCTTTGTCTTTCTCTGGGAGTTGCTTTGTTCAGTTTCTTGTCCTTTGTATGGTTTGCATTTTTTCCTGTTATGTTGTTTTGGCTAAAGTTACCGCATTAGCCATAATACTTATCTTCTTCAGCTGAATAGAATACTTTGGTTTTGGGTCATCAGTATATATCATATGGCCAAATTTCATTTTAACATTTCTGTGTTTAATTCAACATTAAAAAAAATAAAAATAATGGTCTTAGAATTGCACTGGGGCATTATAGGTCACGTAGTTGGTACACTGTAGGTGGTTCACTTGGTGCACAAGGCAATTCATGCTTAAGCATGAGCTTGTTATATTATCATATAATTTTTTATGAAATGTGTATAGCAATGGTGCAAATTTCACTAATGTTATCAAAATTCTTGGGCCGTTACACTTTGCAAGCCATGCATCTAAGCTATTTGCCAATTTATTCAATAGTTATGGTTCTACCTCTCCTTTGAAATCTGATCCAGCTGTATGTTGAAATATGATTGAGAAGAATCTGTAACACTGTTATTGGGCCAGGAATTTAATAAAAGGCATCAAAGGCAACATTTCTGTTAATCCTCATGTTTAATAAATGTTCCTTGTTAACCTATTTAAGAGTATGTGCAAGTCCATACAATGAAAATACATACAAGATAGAACAGAACATTTGTTATAAAGAAGTAAAATTTAATATATAGATGTTGATCCTACTTTACATGACAAGCTACATTTACCACTTGAGGACCAAGTCTAGATATAAGAACTGAGGTGTACCAAGTCCAATAGTTGCAATGGTTAATTGATACACGTATAACTAATTATTCTTAATTATTCGATCAATATTCTGCATCCACCTCTGGAGTATGGGCAGGCATATGCAAAGTATTGCCATATGTGATTGTGGATGTTAACTTCTAGTAATTCTTGTCATCAGTAAGCTTTTTGGGTTCATACGCATTCTTTGTGCATTGCAACTTCCTTAAAAGCATAAATGTTCACTAGGCTTATACTTCCACCATATTTTTAGCACATCATTGTTTCTCTAGGTGGTAAGTGTCTAATGGATATTAATAATAAATTACTCTGAAATATCTTCGAGCAAAGGTCTTATGTGCAGAGAATTTTTTAAGAAGTTTATTACCTTTAGTTCTTAGGTAAAGGTCTCAAACACCTTGTCAAATAACTATAAAAAATGTTGTAATTTGTCAAATAACAACTCCTTGATGAGCTTAACAATTTGATTTACAACCTTTATAATTTGATTGTAACATTTTTTTAATATACGGATATCCACGTGTGTTAAACATTGAAGATGTATTTTCTTTTTCCATGACTTGCATTTGAGTATTATCCCTCATCTTTCACCCTAATAATAAGCTTGATCCTCATCTTGATTATTATGATGAATTTGGGCATAATGAAGTAGTTAATATTTCATTCCCGCCATTCTTGTGTTTTTATTTCCACTTCTGGGTTCTTGGAAAGGCAGGGTTCATCCCTTATTTGTCGATAGCCAGAGTTGCCTTTAACCTTTTTCCAACTTTAGAGTCCAGATCTTTGCCACTAGTTAATAATAAATGTTCTTTTATTCTGGATTCTGGCATTTGTCATGCAAAGGATGCATGAAAGTATTTTATTTATATTGACGGATTAGAAAATAATGGAGGACGGTTTCCAAAATACTCCTCGTTTTATTTGACTGTAACTCCCATTGGAATAATTGGTGTGAACATTCTGTATTTATGGACGGATATATAAATTTCTTCATCCTGCACCCAACCAGAGAATATATTATCTACGGGTTTATTTGTTTGTTTGCTGGCAGACAATAGGGAGTATGCTAACTCTGTTTGTAAAGGGCATTAATTTGGAATGCGTACTGTTACTGATCCCATTCTTGCTGGGTTTTGATTTCCACAAACATACTTTTCAAAGTTAAAATGATTGGCAAGAGCCATAGAAATTCAGAGCATTGATGTTCTTTTCTGTTTGTTTGAGAACACAGAGAACAAGTCCTCCTTAAACATGAGGATACTGCTTACATGATTTTATCTGTTATTTAATGAATCCTTATTATCTGCCTAAAATATATTTTGGATGGATTTTATCAGTACCCTTTTAGAAGTTTCAGCAGAGATTCAGACCCTTGAATCTGCAATTTTGTTTTACTGTTCTTTGACTCCTAGAGGCATCCCTTGCTCAATTCTTCTCCGAAGGTTTGCTGGAGCAAATACTGTATCCAATATTGCAACATCGCCACCTTCGAAAAATATTTTCAAGGCTACTACAACAAACTTGTCATTCTCTGCTACTGGTCAGTGTTGTCTTTCCCTTTGCTGGGGTTATTTTATTGGGCTGTCTGTACCTTATGCTCCTCTACTTCTAATGATCTTCTTTACTTTCAGTATATCGAAACAGGGAGGTCAATGACATCATTATCATAGCTACTTGAAATCTTGTCTGGTTGAATTATGTTTATCTGTATCACAATCTAAAGCAAGAGAGAAAGATTTTCTTCGAAGATCCATTATCCACACTATTTCTGTTAAATTTCATTGCCTAACTGTCCAGAACGTCGTAAAATCCAAGCACGTATGATGATATATGAGGATTCACATTTTATTTTCTGTATGAATTTCTGCGTCCTTCTGTTTACTTTATCTTTCATTCAATTATGATATTTACCCTTTCAAGTTACTAGTTTGTTCAGTGGCAAGTTCGGCTCTACTTTTTAATAGAAGCTTCAGTGAGGGACATCAGATAGTTAATTGACTTGGGATGGTAGATACACCATAGTTGGAGATGTGGATGGAAATGGATTTAAAGCTGACATTACTTTATATGTTGGATGATAGCCAGTTTGCATTCTGCAAAATTTAAAGTTGAGTTTAATTGCTAGAAAATTTGATAAGCAGGTGCTACATCATCTAGAGGACTCGATTTTTATACACGCGCACATTCATATCAGTCGTTTTATACAATAAAGTACTTTGGGGTGAAAAGACTATTTCCCAAAGCGACTCATTGGGAATCCAAACAAAACCTTCAATTTTTGTTATCATCTATGAAAGCAAGAAATGAAAGCTCGCACTCTTTAAAGAAGAATGTTTAATAAACATAAACAGAGTGGTAAAGGGTTAAGAGAGCAGTGAAATGGCAAAATAAGCTTATGAATAGATGATAAAATAGCTAAAGCTGTGAATATCTGATCGTATGCAGATTTAAAAATATATTGAAGAGGGAAAGTGAGCATAGATTAACGTCTCAAGATGTAAAAATAAGCATTGTATCTTTAGGAGGTTTGCTTATTTTAACCCTGAAAGTGTTTGCATTCTTATTTCTGTGGCTTTTACTTGTATATTCTTAAGTCTGATATAGTCTTTCCAGTAACTCTTAATTTTTTTTAGTAGATGAAAATAGCCATTATAGTGAATTTTAGGACTTTGTACTTGGATCTTACAAAATTTATAATTTTGGTTATTACAAAGTGAGGATGGCTGGAAAATATATTGGATTCAATGGCGTTGAGGTTCTCCAAGACAACAAATAAGTTTGCGGAATTTAGGTCTTTGTAATTGGATTTTACAAAATTCATAGTTTTGGTTAATACAAATGGAGGATGGCTGGAAAATGTATTGGATTGAATAGCGTTGAAGCTATCCAAGACAACAAATAAGTTTGCAGAATGTGCAGATAGAGAAGATGGAAGTTGATAGTGTTAAAAGGTAACATGGTGAATTCACATCTGAATGTGATTCTGACTAGACGTGTGAATTAAAATATTTGTGAGTTTTCTTTGGTACGCTTGATTCTTAAATTTACTGTTAGGAGAAAAGTCAAGGTTGTTGAAATCTTCAGCAGCTTATTGGACCATGGTTTTACTATATACTTGAGTGAGGGTTGATGTACGTTTACATTTTCTAACATGATTGGTAAAAGAAAATTCTGGGCCTTACAAACTTTAGCAGTTTATTGGATTATGTTATTGTACTGTGTGTTGCCATGACATTATGAATCATTGTACAATAATCCAATAAACTGATGTGTTGCCATGACATCAGTTTATTGGATTATGTTATTGTACTGTATTGGATGAATAGGCCTTTGTATTGTGTGTTGCCATGACATTGTGAATTTTAATTCTGAATTTTGCCTAGTTGAATAATAATTGATGTTATGCTAACTTGATTACAATTTCAATTTACTATGAACGCAACTGTCCATTGCAAGTATTTGGGTTTGATTATTCAAGACAACCTTGTTACAGATGAGTCATTCCCATTCCATTGTCTGAGGTATGGATACTTACATTGAAAAATCAATAAGAGTGCGAGTATAGGCTGGAAAACAACAGTAAAAACTTTTGATATTGTGTAGTTTGCAGTGGAAATGAGGCATGCTTATATTTTATGCATATTGTGGTGAAAAAAAAAAAAAAAATCGTGATAATGAGAAGTTTGCATCTAATCAAAGAACATCTTAAATTGAAGGGGATATGCGGTATGCTTACATTTTATGCTTTGAGTTATCGATTAGCAGCATTATTATAATTCCTCAGTTGTATTTCTGCTTTAGATCTTGAGAATACTTGCTTTTTCCTAGGTTAGTGATATAACCTATATTATTGCATCTGCTTGTACAAGCATGATCACTTAGCTTGCAAGAGAACTTTGGTGCAACATTCCAAATCTATTCCATTTATCAACGATGATTGATGACTCGTGTGTGTAAGATTTCTACGATCCGAAAAGTAATTTAGAGGAAAATTAATAATGGATGGAGTATTGTATGTAAAATTTTTATGGATGTGTTTCACGGCTATGAGATGGAGCTAAGTTTTAAATCTATCTTTCAGCATCAACACAGATGGTGTCTCTGCTGGGAAATACGTTTTCATCATCTGTAGGAGCAGCAAATGCTGGGCAAACCCTAATGAGCAATGGGCATCAAGTCTCTATGGGACTTGCAAATGATTTGAATTCAAATGATACTTCACCATATGACATTAACGAATTTCCTCACCTAACTTCTCGCCCCAATTCAAGTGGAGGGCCACAAGGGCAATTAGGTAGGTGTGGATGTGTGTGTGCACGCGTACATATTGGTGTTTTTACTTATTTAAAAGGGAAAATTGGATGTTTAACTCAAAAAATTGAAATGTGCAGCTTCGATAAGAAAACAAGGTCCTGGTGTGAATTCTCTTGCTTCACAAAACCAAGAATTCAGCATACAAAATGAGGATTTCCCGGCATTACAAAGTTCTAAAGGTTTGTGTAACGTCACTCATGCAATTAAGTTTCTATATGTTATCTGTTATCTCAATTTCCTGGTAGGAAAATTTTAAATTTTTTTGTTAATTAGTTATGAGTGCTCTAATGATATGAACACTCTTCGCCTTAAGCTTCTTGCTATTAAAACTTTCCCATCTAGTGCACCCTTTTTTTCTATATGTTTTAGTTGGAAAGCTTAATTTTCTAAGGATTAAAAGGATTGCCTAAATTTGCAATTTATTTTAATGATGCCATCCATTATTGAATAATCATACACGCTATTAGACTTTGGATTTGTTTTTGAGACGCCCATGCTGCTTTATCCTAGTAGCTTTTTAAAGCCTCTAGGTAGAGTGTTTAATCTTTTGGGAAACATGCATCTTATATGACATTGGCAAACAAGATCTTACAAGAGAGTACATCAAATAGCAAATTGCAGATTGTTTTAAGAAGAGGAAGGCTAACAACATGTCGACTTTAGTGCCAACAGAAAGAGAGCCATAATGTCAAAAAACATTTAATTTGGAAGCAATCTATGCAGGAAGATCCACATAAAATTTATAGAATTCATCAGGACAAAGTTTAAATGCATTATCAGAAAGCTTAGTGTCTCCAAAGAAAGGATTTCCTCCTAGATTGAGAGTGTACTAAACATCCTTCTCATGTTGCATGAAGGGCAAATAAATAAAGCATATTTGATAATATCCGACTCCATAAAGAATGTGCAACTCAACAATGTGAAAAAGCATGTAACGTTTCCTCCTTTGATCCGACACCTTTGATTCCACGTATCATCAAAGTCCTGCAATCCCCACACACATGCCCCCAGATTGCAGATTGCAGCGTGTTTTAAGAGGTGTGTCAGCAATATACTGACATCATTTCAAAGAACATGTAATTTGGCAGCAATGTATGCAGTAAGATGCACTTTGAAATCATGCAATTCATCAGGGTGAAGGTTAAATGCATAATCAGAAAGATATCCTTTTAGATTGATTGTGCTCCAAAAATCTTTCTCATGTTACATGAAGGGGAAATAAATAAAAATGCATTTGATGATATTCACGTCCATAAAAATGTGCCCCTCGACACTGCCAAAAAACATGGATTTTTTGCCTTTAATCTAATGTCTTATAGTGACCTTATGATTGGAGTCCTGCAATCCCCACACACACGCCCACAGACTGCAGATATTTTTAAGAAGTGGAGGAACAACAACATGTCCGACGTTAGTGCCAACAGGAAGAGATTGATCATTTCAAAAAGCATGCCACTTGGCAGCATTATATGCTGTAAGATCCACATAAAAGATGTGCAACTCATCAAGTTGAACGTTAAATGCATAATCAGAAAGCTTATCTTACTCCTGTGTCACCAAATCATTTTGCATGGTGTAATTATACCATTAGGGTTGTGCAAATCAGAGAGCACAGAGATCAGCAATGTTGTTATTGCCTTGTGCAGTTTAAAACTCCAATCTAACAAGTTCATCTCTCTGTCAAATTCTCCCCAAATTTGAAACACATATTCTAAACTTCATTTTTTCAGCAAAGCTTGAAATGCAACCTAACTGGCCAATGTGTTGGAAATTCTCAGAAGAGATGGTTATCAAACCAATTTGATGGAGCTAGCCCATATGGTCCCATCAGCCAATCCAAATGTCCCTTTGATAGCAGTAAGATGAATAGCTGTCTCAAAAAGACAAACAATTTGGGAGTTGACTTGGAGCGCCTGTGCTGAGTGATTCAACTGCCTGTCTGACAGATCTCTAAATTTTGTAAAATCAAGATCCCCTTTAACCTTTGGAAGAATGCAAACATCCATTGTGAGAAGGTCAAGGGGCATATCAAATGTTTTGCCCCACAATGCAGGGGAACAGCCTAGTAGAATAGTAAACATGGACAAAAAGTAGGATCAGATCGAGTAAAAGCAATTTACCATCCAAGGAGAATTTCAGGTAATGAAACTTCTATACTTTGATTACAAAACCATCTCTGCTAATTAAGGAGTGATATTTCAATACCGAAGATTTATCTCAGGTATGTAATTATCTGCTACTGCTTAATGGTCTTCCGTCTGCCAGCAATGTTTTTTATTTCTTTACTTAACCAGTTTAAAAGCTTCTACAATAATTCAAATTCTCTGTGAAGTCTGCTGACTTCTGACAGAGATCAAGGGTAAGGCTGGAGTTATCCGCAAGATATATACAGAAGCTAACTTCTTCCAGGCAATGACATCACGTATAAGTATGGAGATGGGAAAGAGAGAGAAATAAATTATATTAATGTCCACGAATGACCAAAATTAGGTCAATTTGACTTGAGAATTCACCCAATTACAATAGAAAGTGCTAGAGAACTGCTGTGACTTGGACCTCTGTAGATGTTTTTTTTAAGAAAGTTCAATATTCGTACTTAAGCTTTGGAGAAAAGGGTGCCAACAACTTTGATAGAAATGAGGCCAAACCCTAGCAAACCCAATGTGTCGATGATCGGCTGGCCACTCTATTTGATCCTCAGGTTTATCAAAGTCATCTTTGTGAAGAATGGCTTTTGCAGGTTTCATGAGTGCATTCAATTTTTTTAAATGAAATATTGAGATTGTCTAAAATGAATTCTCCTTAAATTGGGAACAGTAGTGTAGGTGGACTGACACAATGCAAACCCCAATAATCCACTTATCTATACACTAGTGTCCCACAAATGTTGTTGCCAAGCGAATGATCAGGAGCATCGACGAAATGAAACCTATTAAATAGTCTAGCAAACAAAAGTGAAATCTAGGAATGCTCATCCAAACGATCTTATTGTTTTTTGATAGCTATCGCACACGCTACACCATGGCATCCATTTATTTTAGCTTGTCGAACATTATGCCCCCTTATCAATACCCATTCATGTAAGGTTGCCGCCATAAATCTGTTATGTTTACCTTAAGTAAGAGAATATATCGGGATGAATACTATAAAATATGGATCTTTCGACGTCACCCTCTTTCATGTCCAAAAGTGCTTCTATTGTCCCAAGACATAAAATTGATCTTCATCAAGTCTCTACTTGAGGACTTAGATCACATTGTATAAGTTAATGTTTCCCAAGGGTGAATGTCTTGGATAGAAGAGCCTCTGCGAGTGTCCTATTACTTGTTGGAGGTGGATTATTAATATTTTTCTTTTGCTAATGAACATTAGGATCAACCCTAATTCTGCTTCTCTGTCTCATGCATGGGATGGGTAAGCTTATTTGCCTTGCATAAAGGATAAAGATTACTCTTATCATTTTCTATCAGAAGATTGTTTCTGGGGATCTAGAGTTTTTTAGTTTTTTTTTTAATTTGTTTTACCTGAATTCTTTTGTCCATTTGGGACTCTAGGCCACCTTCCTTGTTGGTTTTCCGTCCTCTCTTCTATTAGTTGATAACCCAACCTTTGGTACCCTCGTAAGTCAGCTTATTTTCTTGATGCACTTTGTCCACTTTCAGTTTGACCGAGGCTTTAAGATGTTATTTTTATGGGCCTTATCCTTAGATAACACATATGAGAACTACGTAATACGATTGTTAGGGTAATAAAACAATATGCTCTCAAAAGGTTGAGATAAATTACCTTGTAATATGTATGCATCTAATCAAGTGGAGAAGACTCTTGGGTGGGAGTTGGCTTGTAGAGTTAGCCGAAACATAAACTTGAGCATTGGGCCCTTTTAGATAGCTAGTTTCGTTTATAATCCTCTAGGATGATGCAGGAGCATCCAGGGGATACAAGCAATCTTGCATCAACCAAATATAGTAGGGGTTGTGTTCGTGTGGACTAGTCGGTCCTTTTGTCATTTTGGCATGGTAGAAGTTGATCCAAGGGAAGTATCAACACAAACAACATGGTTTCAAGTGAGCTGGTTGAGTTTCTCAACAATTGGTAGAATTCAGGAAGTGGTTGCATTTGTTGTAGGCCTAAAAATGATAGGTTTTGGGGCATAGGTAAAAAGGGCAACAAGAACACCGCCAAACTACAATGTGATTGTAGATTTGGATTCTCCTCGGAAAATTATGTACTTTAAAAAAATGGCGTCTCATTTCAAGTTCATATGTAAAAGATACGGTCTCCGGTAGATGGCGAGTTTTGCAGTATGATGAAACCACTTGGGTGATTTTGTAAGGCTTAAGCAGTAGTTATGTAATAGCCAAGGTGGTTTTGTGTTATGAACCTCACATAAAATCATGTAAATATGTAGAAATATAATGAAGATCAACACACAAAATATATTGGTGGGCCAAGATACCCAAGTATGAAATATATTCAAAATAGAATGATAACCTTTAAAGTAGAGCTACACCATACAATACTCCTTTAGGAAAGAATGATTCCACAATTACACTTCGAATGAAAAACTCACAACTTACTTGATATCTTTTACAATGATATTTCATTCCTTATATAGACTTATATCACTAATAATGGATGGGTAAACTCCTAATCCCTATGTAGGCTAACTCATCGCATAATATAATTTTCACAAGTCACCCATAAAATTAATTCATGCTACCCATGTAACTAAGGGGGATGTTGATGGAGATGTTAACATCTCCATCAACCCATATACATTATAATTTCATATCTCTAGGTACATGAGATTCCCTCCCCTTTAAGGTGTTTCATACTTTAAACATAAGAAGAAACCAAATTAGTGAATGTGCTTCAAATCATTGCACTTTTGTCACCATGCTCAATTATCCTATCACCCATATGTGATCTTGGTTGGTGATAGCTCCAAGATCTTGTTCCCGATGCTATTGTAAATATTCTAATTCCATCCATAACCATAGTTGTTCTTCTCTGGCTTCCATGCATAGTCATAATGATTACTCCTATGATTCCATATTCCACATGGATAGCTGTAGTAATTGTTCCTCTGATTCCTTGTATATCTATAGGGATTTTTGCAATGACACTCCGTAGCATGCCTCTATGATGATGTGGGTGTATATATGCCTCAATCTCAGTATCCTTTTTTGATAATTTGATCTTGTCAAATCTTTCCTCTTCTAATGCCTAGTGCTCTTCTTCACCATCTTTAGATTCATCCTTACCTTAACCTTTCGTTGTTCTTTGCTAAGTATGATATCCTGCAAAGTTACCTTCTTTCTCTTATACCAAAGTTTCTTGAACTTCTTCTGCACATTAATATTAACTGTTCTCAAAGTTTCTAACCTAAGATATCCAAGATCATTACCCAAACCATCTATATCCTAAGCATAAAAATATGATTGCAATACATATTTTTCCATAGTAAGGTTCAAATCGTCAAAAATTTGAACACACTTACCCTTTATTTGAGTGTCCTTGATTTTATTTGTTTGAACCTATAGATGCTTCGCTAAGTCAATGCTGATGAAGTTATACATGTTTATTAGTTTTTTGGATACAATAGCCTCACATTTTTGAATGTATCCATGAAATTAAAATATTGAGGCTTTCTTCTTTGCGGGTAAACTATTCGAACTCTTAATCTCCATCTCTCTTTCTGCTTTGTTTATCATGCTCATCATTATTACCCAAACCCTTATTTTCTTCTTCTACCTCATGCTCGCATTTTGCTTCCTTATCATTATTTTTATTCTTAGTGTGCCAATGATCTAGGAAAGCTTGTTCCATCTCTTCCCATGAAAAAGTATTCATTTCTTTTTGTATTCGACCATACCAACCCAATGTAAGACCATAAAGAGAAAGGACCAAGTCTGATAGCCACAAATGTGAATGAAAATGGATCTTCTTAAATTTGAACCACTATTATTGAGCATTAATATCGTTATCTCTAGAAAAAAATTTGAAGTCAAATAATCAACAATTCATGAAACTAGGGTTTTGAGAATACTTGTATTCATTGGATCTCCTTTTCTACCCAAGAGATGAGAATATAAAATATGTAGAAAAAGTAGATTTGAATATTTCATTTTAATTGCAAAAGATGACATTTGATTTGCTCACCTGAAATAAAAGATATGATTTTTTTTGCTGGTTGTGCATAAAAAATTGTGGAGGATCAGGTTCACAGGGAAAACTTTAGATTGCCATATCTCCCTTGATTTTGCTCAAAATCCTCAATGTGACTGCTTTTTGGAAAGCTCTCGAACTCCTCTTTCCAACCATGGAAAAAAAGTCTGAATTGGACACCTATGTGGGGGGATCGACTTTTTGTAATGTAATCGCATTTTTTAGGAAAAAAATTCTGCAATCTCTATAACATATTTCTCCACTTGCTTGGGAAAAAGCTCTGATACCAGATTTTACAAACCTCACATAAAATCATGTAAATATGCAAAAATATAATGAAGATCAACCTACAAAATATATTGGTCAGACCAAGATGCCCAAATATGAAATATATTCAGAATGAAATGATAAACCTTTAAAGTAGGGCTACACCATACAATACTTCTTAAGGAAGGATTAACTCCAAAATTACACTTCGAATAGAAGGCTCACAATTTACTTGATATCCTTTACAATGGTATTCCATCCGTTATATAGACCTATATCACTAATAATAGATGGGTAAACTCTTAATCCTTATGTAGGCCTACTCTTTGCACAATATAATTTTCACAAGTAACCTCTATAATTAATTCCATAACTTATTTATATAATTAACTAAGTGGGATGTGTGCCACATGTTGGCATCTCCATTAACCCATATACATCATAATATTATATCTCTAAGTACATGCCATTTTGCTAGGCTTAAGCGGTGGTGACGTAACTGTCGAGGTAGTTTCGTAACCACCTTTTTGCATTAAGGTGATGGTTCAAAATCGCCACTTTGCATTAAGCTGCTGTTTCAGCGGCGAGGATTGCAAAAAGAGAGTAATGGCCCAAAATGATGAATTGTTAGTTGCTAAGCATTTTAAAGATGCTTGGGAGTTCGGAGAGCACTCTAGGTGTCAAAGAAAGTCAGATAAAGATTTGAAATAGTTAGGGTAGTAGCTTGAAGAGAGAGGCTTGGTAGGGTAATCTATTCAAGAAGAGAAGTGAGAGAGTGTCAACCAGTCCACTTGGGGACTGTTTTGTAATGGATTCTTTTTCAATGTGTGTTCAATAAGAATGGGAGCAAGGAGTGCGTGTGTGTGATCAAATCCTTGTGATACTGTCATGCAATTCTAATAAAGAGTGTTTTGGCTTCAATCTGTTTGTGATTCATCTGATTGTATGTGTCCATTGGTGAGTGTAAGTCTAGGCTGGGGAGTAAGGTAGCCATTCACTTGGCCCCCTCATTCTCATGTGAATCATGGGAGGTGTCCATAGTGTTCAACAATATTTTAAATGCAAGCTTAACAATGCTCATGTGTAACTGGAAATTCGATTTGTGGAGATATCATCACTTCACGACTGAACATAAGCAGCAACTTCAATGATCATCCAAGTCCCATTTAAATTTTAAAGTGGTACAATTTACTTACTATTTATAGTCAACTATTGTAACTATGCATTTTCTTTTCCCTGCTTGTTCAATATGATCTCATTTTAGTTCCATGCATTTCATTTCCTCTTGCAATGCACTGTAAACTACAGTGGCCTGAAACACATTGAAGCAACAAGCATGATATCCTTCACAGATCTAAGTCTTATGTATAGGAGGGCACTTGATATATGCTCTTAAACAAACCTTCTTTGAGGTGAATGGGGACACAGGATCAACCCTATAAGCAGAGAAGCAAAAATGAAGGACAAAGGTCACTTTCAAGCAACCAGACAAAATCAGTAAGGACAAGAACCGGTGGCAACCCTGTAGCCAGAAAAAGACTTTTACAAAACACTCTGTAAGAGGATCTGTAGAGTTCTAAGATTGCAAGAGAAATTGGTCCAGAATTGCATTTACCTAAACACAAATTATCTGGGAGTAGAAGAAATCTGGGCATCTCTCTCCTTAGCCCTTATTACCTTTTGCATTGTTCTTTGTAAATTATACTATGCTTTTCAAAAGTATCGTGTTAATAAACAAGAGTGATCTGATCCTAGCTTCAATCAGAAAATGGGGACTGCATGGTTCAACTTCAAAAACACAAGATATGATTCTAGGTGTTCTTATAGTGGCTTGAATATGCTCTTCCAGTAGTTTTGTAGTGCCAAATAAATGTTTTGCTGGCTATTAATCATGAACCCACGTGTTTATCTTCCAAAGTGCTAATGGTTTGTGGTATGGGGCTGTTGAGGCAGGCCTTGAACTATATTCCTGAAAAATTGAATTTAAAGTCATGCTTATTTGAATCACCATGAAATAAGTTAAAGCTTTCAACTATCTTCCACGTTGAATAATTGAATTAAAAAACATGCTTAGTCCAATGCTGAAGGCTTCAAACCATGCCCTATGTGGAAAAACCGTATTCAGAAACTTGCTTGCCCACAAGGTCGAGCACTACAGGGTATGGTGGGTGCTTCCTTGTAAGGGGGTTCATGCGCCAAACTTGGTGCGCCGGTTAGGCTTAGATGTGAAAAATTGCATTTCCCTTTAATTATGCTCTGCATTGAAAAATCAAAACTAAATACTGCCTTAGTCAAATTACTATGAAATAAATTACAGATATATGACTTTACAATCTTGTCATACGTTGACTTCATGGAGATATTCAAGCCTTTTGTATGGCTGGCATTGATTCTTTGAGAGATTTTGAATTTTCAATCAGAATTCCTCTGATGTCATTTTGTATTATTTATGGCATTCTTGCTGTGTCGTCTCTTTGCAGGAGGCAATGCAGATTTTTCCATGGATTTGCATCAAAAGGATCATCATCATGAAAATGCTTTAGCATTGATGCAGTCACACCATTACCCGGTAAGTATTATATGTGCTTTTGCTTTTCAGAATATTTTAAGGCGTAATATCAGGTGCATGCTTTAACATCTCTTCCTTGGGGGACACATTCATCATTTTCTTTCAAGTTTAATAGTGATAAGGAAATATTTCTATTTGATCGGTGATGTGTCATAGGTGGGGAGATCTGCTGGATTTTCTTTGGGAGGATCATATACCTCTCATCATCATCAGCAGCAGCAACAACAAGAAGTTCGATCTAGTGTATCAAGCACCAATGCAGGAGGGTCATTTGCAGCCTCTGCCAATTCTGCAGATCTCATGCATTTACATGGCTCAGATTTATTTCCGTCATCTCACAGTATTTCGGCTTCTTACCACTCTCAGGTGAGTCCCGTTATATTCACAATATCTCCGGTAATTAATTATTGCATTGAAGGAGCTCATTGACATTACGTTGTTAATTCCAGGTTGTTCCTGGATTAAGGTCTGCAGTTCCAACAACTATAATGCCCGGCATAGGGTCATATGATCATCTTCTGCAGTATCATCATAGTCATTCTCAGTTACGACACATGCCATCTGTCAACCCGTCATCGAGGGAGCACCTGCTGAAATCAATGCATGCACTTCAAGGAGCTCCTGATGCTTTTGGATTATTAGGTCTACTTAGTGTTATACGGATGAGTGAGCCTGATTTGACAACATTAGCTCTGGGTATAGATCTTACTACTTTAGGATTAAATTTAAACTCAAGAGATAACCTATACAGGACATTTGCCTCCCCTTGGGCTGATGGGCCTGCAAAAGGTGAACCTGAGTATGCATTGCCGCAGTGCTATTCTCAGCCAGCTCTTAGATTGCAGGTAAGCAATAGTTTATAATCCAAGAAATCATCATTCATTATGTTACTTTCATGTATTTGAAAATGGTCTTGTGTAACTGTGAACTTTCTAATTGAATTTAAGCAGCCGGGGTACTTCACCAAGTTCACCCAGGAGACTCTTTTCTATATATTTTACAGGTACATACAAGTATGGGTTTAGAGTTTTCTTGTAACAATATCAGATATGGTTTAATTTTTTATGGTCATAAATAATACATATCTTGATATTTGCAGCATGCCAAATGATGCAGCACAGCTGCATGCTGCTAGCGAGTTGTAAGCTTGTCTTCTTTTTCTTTCTCTTTATTAAAATTTATTTGACTCAAGTAAGTTTCATATAAGTACATAAGGGAGGAGCAACATTTTTTCTGATGTAAAAAGGGAGGGGCAACATTTTTTGGATTTAATTTTGCTGAAACGCATTTGGTAATGAGAGGTATTTCCATTGTGTAGATATAGAAGGGGCTGGTTCTATCACAAGGAACTGCGAATGTGGTTAATGCACGTTCCAAACACGGAACCTCTTGTCAAGACAAATATATACGAAAGAGGATCATACTTATATTTTGATCCCAATCAATGGGAGATTGGACATAAGGTGATTAAAGCATATCCATTAATGAGAGTTGCATTGTTTTTTGGGACTACTATTGCTTTGTGAAGCTGGTTGCACAAACAAAGTTATGAAGTGAATGATTCTTATTGCAGGATAACTATGTGCTACAATATGAAATGCTGGAGAAGAAACCCCAATTATCACAAACAACTGAATTATAGCAAGCCTCTCAATTACACAAGGTGCGGAGAAGAAAACCCCAAATATCATGAACAGGTGAATGGTAGCAAGCCTTTCATTCAATCAAGCTGTGGCATCCTGCCCTGTAATCATAGATTGTAGAGCAATTGTCTACATTGTAACGTATAGTTGGTATTTACCAATTCTTTTGTATGCAAGCTATGCTATGCCCCAAAGGTGTGGATATAACAAGTTGAAATAATTGCTGAAAAATTTGCCTTCGTCAATGTTAAGTTCCGTGAAAGGGTATATGAGGGTGTTATCTGATGATTGGCCCTTGTTTGATTGCGTTCATTGTTAAGTTTTTAAAGGTCCCTTTCAAAATATTATAGACGAGCCTATTGTATTTCCTGGTGAATGCCTACAAATTCTCTTTGATCACCACAGTTTGTTGTCATTGAACTTTACAATGAGCATTGAAGCTTTTTTTGGCTTATATGGTAAACGAGTGATGGAACTTAAATTGTGACAATGCCCGCATGTTTCCATATTTTATCCATTTTGAGCTTTGGAGACCTTCACTTTTAACACTAAATAATGTCTTTGATATATGAAATACGAAGAGTACATATCCAAGCTGGTAGCTTCTCTATGAGGTTGGGTTTATGGGGATTTAGAGTCCTGTAAACAGAAGGGGGCTCTTGTCATTTTGCTCTAAGGATAGTTACATAGATGTGTCTTATTTTGACACAGGTGTCTTGTATAGAATACTTAATAGATTAGGAAGATATAAAATGGAGACTTATTGGTTTTTTATCACATTTGTTTTGATGTATACAAATTGTATGTATATGTTGTTACTCTTTGTCAAATGATCAAACCCTAGGTTCTTCACCCTTGGAGTGACTGTGGAAAAAATGGGTTAGTGGGCTCATAGCGTTGATTTTCCCTAAGGATTCTTATGAAAATAGGGGTGTTGGATTATTGTTACTTTAGTGATATCAATGTCGACTTTCTCCTACAGATTTGATCAAATGTGCTAAAATATATGAAGTATACGATAATGTCTCATCATTATGAGCCTTTACTTATGACACATCATTACTAAATTGTAATTACATATTAATATTATCTTTAGACGGTAGTCTAATGAAGAGAGTTAGAATTTTGATGTTACTACACATTAGTGGTCCATTGTGATAATAATGATGCCTATTTTTAACCTTAAGGTCATAGGTCATTTAAGGTTTAATTTATCATGGTATATAAATTTGTTTCACATGGCAGATGCACAATAAGCTTAGAATATCATTTCAATCGTAAACCACAACGTTTTGTGTGGAATGTTATCATTCAATTGGTATCGATTTCATCAAAAATGAGTGGTTGACTTGCACCTAGCCTTGTTGGGGTTTTATAATTCGTGTTCAAGTGGTTTATATAAAATTATATTTTAAATTTGGCATTTTTGATTTTGAATGCATACTACCAAGTCCCCGAACCCAATTCTAATTTTTTAATCATTACCTAAAAGTTTGATGACAAACCCACATGCAAAGTTTAAACAAACAAGAATTCGGTGCGTAAACAAAAAACTATATAAATGTAAGGGTATGTAGTTCATCGTTAGTAAAATGAAAACAAAAAAAGTGATGTCATAGACACACGTCACGTTCAATCATGAAAGAAGCTCATGGTGCGAGATAAGCCTTTTGGGCGGCCATGCCCATTGAACTATTATTGTCTTCGCTCATCAGCGATTTGCTTGAAGCTGAACAAACCCCCCCTTACGTAGATTATGGTGTTGTTAATTGTGCCAAAGAGGCATTTTTTAATTTTCAATAGTCAACGTCCACCTTTGAGTGGTGTACGAGGTGTAATAGTTATTTCCAACATTTGTGCATGGAAGTGGAATTTTGAAGTAGAGGCTCCACACAATGTCCCTAATGACATTGTGTATGCAACCATTTTGTTCAAGATATATTTGTGCATTTTTGCTAGTCTTATGACATTTCCATTGTATCTTTTTCAACTTTATCATGGCATCCCAAGAGTAGAGAATTAAGAAGGTGCTTGCAATTGCCTAGACGGTCTTCCTTAATAATCGAGGTTGGCAACCAAAATTTGAAGCACCTTCGGACTTGTGGTCTTTTTAAGTCCTACCTTAAGTGCCTTCTGGAGTAAATTAACATTTGTAAGTCCATGCAATCTATGCTTCTTGAGTATCTATGTATCCCTAACATTGAATGCCAACTTGAGAACCTATTGAAGGATGGGAAAATAGACGGTTGTTTGCAAACCTCGACGTTGTTACCATGATTATGAGAATGAGCAACAAGGCACAAATGGAATATGCAGAGAGTTGAGAGGAGGAACAATGATGCAAGATGGGAAAGTAAGGTTTAACTTTGACGCTCAATGTCCATCACGAGGCGGTGACATTTTTACGACAAATTGATCGACCCATTTGCTAATGGTATGCTTTGAAAAGCATTTCAAATTATTATCTTTGTCAAAATGATTAGGACTATTACAGTTCATGATTCGAGGTTAGTGCTTGATTCAATCCCCTCATTGTCCATTCCAACATTAGCCATTGGGTTGGCCTCTTTGTAACAATTCTTGCATGAGAGGATTTCGATTCAATTTGTAATTTATTTGGCCTCACCAAGGATATAATCTATTCTCTAGTTTTGGCTTCGACCTTCGAGCATCGCTCCTATCAATGATCAAATTGCAAGGTCACTCTGAATCACATTTGAAGGGTTTTTGAAGTGTAAACACTAAAGGTGAAATTTTAAAAAATTAATGGAACAATTTTATAAGCTACCTTTCATTTATAAAGGGAAATTAAAATTTATACTTTTTGTTTCTAGAGACTCTTTTGAATGACACCATAGGCTTCAAATTGCATTGTTGAGGAACCCTATTTTCAAAGACTCAGTAGTGTGTGACCTTCAATATTTAAACTCATGGCATCCACAAAATTATTGGTATATAATTTTAAGGTGCATAAAAAAGGTCCCCAATATGGTGTTAAGGGTGCCTTTGTCATCTCTAATAAGTTTGTTTGCCCTATATGGGCTTGGATTATCTTAGGAAGCTCCATCAAAATTAAGCTTACATTTGACCTTGAGAAAATGGTGGGCATTTAGCATTGCCTTAGTTTTATTTACTTATATTGACCCCTTTATTGATGGTTATTTAGTTGCAAGTCTAAAACACCAAGACAAAAAATAAACTTAATTCAAAGGAGTGAGTAACAATATCATATCATGCCCTTGATGAGAGGGTTGGTAAACAAAAAACAAGGCGGTGTTTGTGGATTGTGTAGGTGGATTGGGTGAAATTGAACACAAAGGATACTTTTAGTGTCAACCCTAACAATGTTGGGGCCCATATGAGATTGTTGGGATGATAAGGGACATGTTATTTTATGTTTTAGTTAGAGGTTGGGAGAGACCACCAATAACCTTGTGGAAGTTTTGGCCATCAAAAGGGGCTTGATTTAATATGATGATCCTCAATAACCTGAAGATAAAAGTTGGGATGGGTTATTAGATTTTGGCGCACAATCTCAATTGTAATAAAAGCTTGAAAGATTGGCATTTTTGACAAGTGATTGAGGACACTCATAGACTTCTCAGGGAATTTGGCGAGTATGATATTGGTTATATCTAATAAGGTAGGAATCAAGGGATTGACTTTCTTGCTAAGACAACAATTTGTCTTGATGTGGAAGTTGAATAGTGTGCTGGGGTGTTGCAATTGTAATTACCCAAGCTAAGAGTTGGCCTTACATTTTTATTGATGAAAGGCTAGGAGTTGATTATCATAGTTATGTTTTGTTTTTTAATGATGATGATGGTGTATGTCTTTAATGCTTTTTTTTTTGTATTGTGCTATTAGCTTTGATGATTTGATACATTCATGTTACTCTCAAATACTTTGTTGCTCATAGGTTGACACTTATTTTTTTGATACTTGGGCTATTTAGGTTTTACTGATTATCAAACATTATTGTTCCATTGCTTCTTGGAAAGTAGCCTCAATATATTGTTATTTTGTTAGTCTTTTGATATTATAAAGACATGTGTTTGCCCTTTTTATAACATTGCTACATCTTGATTGATAACAACCAAAATTTGTGTTAGCATTCCTTCAGAAATTAGCTTATCCCATCAGAAATTAGGTCTATTATGTTGGATATGAAATAAATTGTTTCAAATTCCGAAGAAGTTCTAAATGAGACTCTGATTGGCACGTGACATAACAAACCATATTATTTTTCGTCTCACGCCTATGAGAACTCCCTTAGATGATATGAGTTTGTTGGAAAGCTCAATCAAGTTTGATGGGAATTCGACGAATAGTTTGAGGTTACTTCGATGAACTATTGCAAACAATAATTAAAAAAGAAAAGAGCATTTAAAAAAAGATAATTTAATAATATTTATTTATTGATTTATCATGTTTTCAATGTTGTATCTTTTTTTGTATTTATATTATATTAAAATCCAATATTTTTACGAATTATATAAAAATTTACTAATGTTAATTAGTTAAGTAGTCAAAGGTGATGGTGGACTATAATGTCTGTGAGATGTTAAACATCAACATTTGACCTTAAACTTGATGTCCATTTGATTGTCATAGGGCAATTTTAACCTTAAATGTAATTATCATATGGAAGTTTTTTGTTTTTGCTTGGAGAAGTCATTTATAAAATTATCATACATTGGGTGTATGGTGGAGTTTGGAAACCATTTCTTTTTCTCGAATTTTTTTTTTTCAATCCCATCGCTTGACCTTTAATTTCGAAAGAAGTTTAGGTCACTTTAGTAATAATCACTGGAATTTGTTGAGGGACAATTTACCCTCTCTTCAAGGTGAAGCATAAATTTCAAGCATTGAGGAAAAATCATAACATATCTAAAGCTAGATTTGTGCTAAGCCCTGGAAGGCAAGCTTGAGAAGCTAAAATCATGCCTAAGAGAACATAGAAAGAATAACTAGCCTCATCCAAATAAGGAAAAAGTGTTTGAACCAAAGGAAGTCCAAAATGAAATGTTAGGGGATGGAGTCAAACCTCACAAATATCCAACTTGGGACATGGGATCTCCCACACTGAAGACTCAACCTACCATAGGACTATGGGAACAAGGGGTAGAAAGCCAAAAAAGTAAAAAGAACAAAATTATAGACATGACTAAGACAATGGGAAGCAACATAGAATTATAGACATGATTTGTGTAAGGGTTAAAACCATCCACCAAGGAGAATTGAAACTCCTAAGGTGGAATGTAGAGGCTTAAATGCCTTTGACAAATTACCCATCATAAAGTGGTTGATTTAGGAAAGCAAAATTTGGCATCCTCTTGCTTAAATAAACAAAAATAAGTGAGGAATAATTTGAGTCTATTGCCAAGGATATATGGTGGAATTATGAGTGGATAGTCATTAGAGGCTTAGTTGTTCTCTAGAATCCAAAGATATGTGCAAGTGGTCTAATCTCTAAATCACCCAACTTCATCAATGCATATATCCAGGAGGTTAATGGTAAGACATACTTCTTTCCAATGTGTATGGATCTATTAAAGCTAAAGAGGAAAATAGAGTGGTGTGGTTTTAAGCAACACTCGGCAATATATTTATTTTATTCTTCAAGGGATTTTTTACAATAATATTGAACATATTTTCTAGGACTCAACTCTTATCTCATTCTACTTAACCTTTAACCCATTTGAATTCCTCATGGGCATTGTTACAACAACTCAACAATCCAACAACCCATCAATATATGAGTTACAAAGTTTTAATAGGTTTAAATATCTATTTAAATTTATCTGCTATTGGTTAGCATGCATTAATATACAATGGGGGTAATATCCAAATCCACAATATTCCCCTTTTATTGCACCATAGTTCAAATGTTGGGAGAGAATACATACTTGCATGTGAGCTAGGACATACACGTAGTTTGACATCCTCACAATCTATAATGGGAATGGATTCATTACACCTCCTCAATGAGGTATGGCCTCATTTACCAATACAAATGAACAAGGACATACTCTATGATTCACCAAGCACAACAATGAGAATTTGCATTACAGTGCTTACATGAATGTAAACACACATGATGTCCATAACAACACAATATGAAAATAGGGACACACAACTATTCACCCATAAATAGTAGTGAGATTGGGTTTCACCATATTTCCTCAATGGGACTTGGCCTCACTAGACAAAAAAAACATTAGTAGTGGGAATTGTCCACACTACATCCTTAGGTGGGATTAGGTCTCACCTCAAATATTCCTTGGTTGGATTGAGCCTCACTTGAACAATCCTATTCTCATCTCATGTGAAACAAAATTATGTTCTTCATCATGACCTTCACAGGGGATCATTATTATCTTCAATTATATGATCTTTTATCACACAAGTTTGCCATTAAAGAAATCAACTAGTCTTTGGGCTAACAACAAACTCATGATTGGCAATTATCTTCCATCCTCCTCTGGAACTCGACTCATTCAACTAGGTCGATCTTGGTGATCATGTGGACCACAAATCTATAAATGAAGGAAGCTCTTTGATGGTTGTGGGAGTGTTTTCCAGGGCATTTGTTTCCTCCAATGGAATAGGCTTCCCCCCTTAATAAAAAAACTTAATAAGGATGTTGGGTACCTATAAAATGTATCCTTTTACAAAAAAAAAACCAACTTAAGCGTTTAAACATAAGACTTTTAATGCAACATTTTTGGATTTTTTAAATCGTACAAAGTATAAGGGCTGAAGCAAAAATATTTTTTTAATAAGGTTTAAAACATGATTTTACTCAAATGATTTTTTTTTAGGATCCACACCTTAGATAAAAAATATATACTTAATATTACTTTTCTAGACTAGCAAAAACCTAAAATATACTATGGGAGTATTGTTAGTGTATTTAATAATGCCTATACTTTTGTATTGTTTAAGATGTACTCGTAATATAATTCATAGATAAGCACTAATTGGTGCACACTTATCCACAAACCATTAGTAAAGAAGGTTTTCAATTACATATTTACTTAAATGACTTTTGATACTAATAGGTAAGTCTCATCTCTAAGAAGACTTATTCTAAAAGAAACTATTCTCCAAAACTCTAACCCTAACCATAGCCTCTCTCATCTATATAAGAATATAAGGCTAGTAGGTGAGGTACATTGTAGAAGAGTTACTATTCTTATAGTGACAATTTTAGGCTAGAGATATTAATCTATAGAGATAGTAATAATACTTAGAATAAATTTATGTATTATATCTTTTAAAACTTTCATTATATTTATATATTGCATGTATTATGGGTGTTTGTCTTATGGTAGCTATGATGATTTTGGAACTATTCGAGTAATGTAATATTGTATCAGAGCTATAATAGCTTCATTTCTTGCACTGTGGTTCTATGGAGCATAAAGATCTTTTGTTTTCCTTTCCACAATAAGTATAAAGATTATATTTGTAGTTTTAATTTTTTCTGCATATCCATTTTATTATGTATTCATATTTGTAATTTTTTCTTCTTCTGCATATTGAGTTTCACACTTATATCTTAATGGCTTGTTACGAATAACCAATCATATGCCCTCATCTCACCCTTAGGGTATCTTAGTTGATTATCAATTTGTGAGCATGGTGGGATACTGAGTTGAAGCTATTATTTTTCATAAAAACTCCATAGGTCAGAAACTATGCTCCAAAATTTTTAAAACTCATAGAATGTTTTTGTTATTGGCTAAGCTGACTAATTGTTATTGGTAAAGTGAGGGAAATCCCCCAAATACCTAGGCCTTAGATAATGTTGCATATGGTCTTTAGTTTCCACATACCTCACGACATATCAAAAGTGCATATGGTTTTTGTAAACTTTTACTAATAGGAAGCCATCAACTATTTGATTTTGTGGTACATTGTTAAGCAATTAGCCCTAGGATGTTATTCTTCCCATACCTTATAGATGGAATAGTGAAGCTATGGGTATGACAGAACACTCCATAAATAGTGCCATTTGGGCATGCTCAATATTTACGCCTGAGATTATTATATTAGAGAGCCTAAATAATCGAGACACCCACCCTAGTAATTCAAATATAATATTGGTTATATTTGGCAGAGCTACATACAAATTCAATATTCTCTGTGTAGTCTTAATACTCCCTTTTAGGGTTTAGTTTCAGAATAATACAATGAAAGGGTAGTGTATAGGGCGTATTTGGTAGAAAAGTGGTTATTCTAAAATAACTTTTTAATTTTGTATAATTTGATAGTTTGACTAAAAAAATACAAATAGGGACCCAACACAACATTCTATAGATTAAAAAGGGGTAAAAACACTAAAAAAAAATGCAACTTTGAATATTTTTAACCTATAAGGTGATTGCATTGTTGTGATGTTTTCATCGAGCTGATCATTTTAACATGTATCTCTAGAGGCCTTTTTTTAGATTTTTTTTTGCCTTTTAGGTGATTGTCCTATTATACTCCGTTCATCAAGCTAATCATTTTGACATATTACTCCAGACACCCTTGAATGTTTTTTTTTAGCTATTTTTTTTCACCACAATTTATTTGTTAGAAATGGAAGGAAAACAAATAATTATCACCAATTCCAAATACTTTAGTTGGGAAGGGTACACTATAGATGTGCTTCTCAACAAGGGTTTTAAATACATGACAATTGGTGAAGAATCTACTCCTCTTGACCTAATCCAATGAATGAAATGGAAAAATTATTGTGATGAAGCCAAAGGTATCTTAGTTCAGTCAATGTCTATTGAATTGAAGCTTCATTATCATGACATTATGGAACTATGGAAAGTTTGGACTATCTTTGAGGATCTTTTTCTAAGAATAATAGAAAGATGTGGGCATGTTAATTGGAAAGCAAGCTTGATGCTCTTAGTTCATAAAACTATCCTTTGATTGAGGACCACATCACTCAAGTGAAGCACTTGAGACTTTTGCTTGTTGAGATAGGTGTAACCAAGATTGATGACCAACTAATCATGAGAATTTTATCAAAATTAGGTGATTCCTACTTAGTCTTCGTATTAAATCACTACATACAAGAAGGTTTTTTAGGTAGTGTATATGTGGCTCCAAATTTTGATAACTTTAGTAACGTTAGAGAGAATAGGAAAAAAATATTTTTATAAGTGACATTCAACTTGAAGGTAATAAAAAACAAACATTAGTTTTTAATAATACTAATGTGACATCACATCCCCAATTCGACAAAGGAAAGTGCATTGCCAAAGGAAAAGGGAAAGCAAATTCTAAGCCATAGGGAAATCAATCAACTCAACAAAACTCTTCCCCTCATCAGGACAAAGGCAAAGGGAAATGGAATATGTTAAAAAAGAGTTACAAATTTTGTGATAAATTAGGCCATGCTAAACATCAATGTTTCAGTCAAATGATATACTTGGAAGGAGAGATGAAAAAATGCATCTCCCTCCCTCCAATACAAGAGCATCACTTCTTGTAAAAATAAACACATCACCCATGTTTGAATGAAATTTAATTTCAAGAGCCTCTAACCACATGGCACATGATGGCTCAGTGTTTCATAATGTTCACAAAAGCTGCACAACTAAAATTATTGTGGGAAGATCTAGTCCTCTAGTAGTTGAGAGTGAAGGTGCATTGAGATGGAGAAAAACATATTAAATAAGGTTATCCACAATACATAATTTTTTGTGAACCTCCAATCCAATTATCAGATGACACATTCTGATGAAATAAAAATCATTGAGTTCACACCTACTGATGTTGTTATCAGAAATGCAAAATACCAATACGCTATTGTAGGCACTAGAAAGGTTGATCATCAAGAGATATTATACAAATTTGATAATTTTGTGTTTTCTCAAACTTCACAAGTCATGATTGCACATACAAATGACCAGAGTAAACTTTGGCATGGAAATTTTAGTTGCCTAAAATATTGCTCATGCAAGACCTCACTAAGCACAACATGCTTCTTAGTTTTCTAAAAGTTTCTTTCAAAGATGGAGTTTGTCTAGGTTGCGAACTTGGAAATAAACACAAGAATCCATTTCCCAAATGAAAATCTTGAAGGTGAGTGAAAAATTATAGTTGGTTCACAGTGATCGTGTGTCATTCCTTAATGTTTCCTTTTAGAAACATAAATACATGTTTATGTTCATTGATGATTTCTCTCACAAAATATTTGTTTATTATTCAAAAAATAAAAGTGAAGTCTTTGAGCACTTCTAAATTTTCAAATCCCTCTTTGAAAACCTGTTAGAGAGAAAATTTTAGTGTCTCAGAATAGATTATAGAGGAGAGTTTGTCAACAATCAGATGATTAGCCTCTGTGAACAAGTAGGTATTCAACTTCAACATACTATGCCCTACACCCCTTAGTAGAATTATGTAGTTGAAGATAAAAATCACAAACTTAAGGAAATGGCTAATTTCATGGTTCATTCTAGAGACATACCTCCTTAGTTTTGGGTAGAGGCAATCCAGTGTGCAAACTGCATTCAAAATTACACTCTCCTCTTAGTAGTGCAAGACATGACTCTTGAAGAAAAATGGTTTGGTGTCAAGCCCATTTTTTCTAAATTCAAGATTTTTAGATGTGATGCATTGACACATAATGCATATCCCAAATGATAAATGCAAATCAATGGAAATGAAGGGCCTTCATTGAAATTTTGTTTTCTATTGTGAAGATGTGAAGGCTAATGTACATCTTCTAAATCTGAGAAGCACTAAAGTTCTTTACCAACAGGATGTATTGTTTGATGAGAAATCCCAAGTTCATGAGCCAACAAATTCTTCTCCTCCTCTATTTTTTTATTTAAAACTAAACACAATTTTTGATGTTTTTGATGAAGAACAAATAAGTTTAGATGACATCCATTCTAAGAGTTACCACCAATCAAATGATAAGTTGTATCAAGGACAACCAACTCCTCCATCGCCAATAGAATAAATAGTTCCACTACCATTTCCACAAGTTGTTCAAAATTTACCTGCTCAACCAACATAACCTAAATAATTATGGGTCCACATAATTTGAAATGATTCCTATACATGGGTAGGGGATCTTGAAGATCCATAAAAAACTAGATTGCAACATTGGTTTGGTGTTGCACATCTTGCATAACTTGAAGCTAGTTAAGATTTATAGACTTATTGTGAGGCTTTTAAGCATCCTAAATATAGGCAACTATGATAAAAAAATTTATTTATTTTAAGAAGCATAAAACTTGGAATTTGGTTCCACTTGTATAAAGATAAAAATAGTGAGGTGAAAATGGGCGTACCACACTAAATATGCAGTTGATGGGTCTACTGAAAATACAAAGCTAAGATTGTAGCAATTTTTTTTCATAGGTTGAAGGTGTTGATTACAATGAAACATTTTCTCTAGTTAATAAAATGAATTCCATCAAGATAGTACTCTCCTTAGCTACAACGCATGGGTGGCAAGTCCATTAGATGGGTGTCAAAAGTACTTTCTTAGATGGAGAATTATCGACAAAAATCTACATGTCCCAACCTCTAGCATCTGTCAGTAGTGAGAACTCCAACTATGTGTGCAAATTGGAAAATTTCTTGTATGGCTTAAAACAAGCTCCTCATGCTTGGTATGAAAAGATTGACATGTTTTAAATCAACTATGGTTTTACATGGAGTCCCTTTGACTACAAAGTATACACCATGAAAGTGGACAAGAAACTCTTGAATTTGGTCCTCTATGTTGATGACTTAATCATTACTGGGAGTTCCACCAAGAATATTCATGATGTGAAAGCATGTTTATTGAAGTACTTTGAGATGACTGACTTAGACTTACATTTTTTTCTTGGTCTTTAGATTTCAGAGTTTGATAAAGGATTTTATTTTAATTAATCCAAGTATGCTCAAGACATACTCTTTCACTTTATCATAAACTACTATAAGTTCATATCAACTTATTTTCAATACAGAGTCAAGTTTTTTGTCAAGTGTTTTTATCCTTTGGTTGATGGAATGCTTTATAGGTAATTGGTGGTGTTATAGTGTGCCATATTCACACTTGATGTGAAGTCCAATTTAGGTACATGTGTTACCAAGGTGTGATTTATTATGTCCACACAATTATTAAATACATAATTAATGTGATAATTATCCTCACATGTGTGAGAAGGGTTAGGTGTAACTTATGGAATGATCCCACCTTTTACTCCAATAATAGTCTCTCACTCACATCTTAATTTTCTCATATAATAACCTTTTGTGTTTTTATAGAAAGTAATGGAACTTTCATCACCTGAGCTATTGGAGAGTCTTGTTCTAATGCAACCATTACTATTTGCACATATACACTGTATATTACACCTAGTTAATACAATGTGTCTTTATTGATGAATCTCTCTCTTAACTAAATAATTTATGTTGATGGTGTCTATGTTGGAGATCCATAGGCTATGTTATCATTTTTAATATGGTATTAAAGTGGACTTTCAAGAGAAAAAAATGAGAGTTTTTGAGAAGATACCTGTATCACTCTCAAAGCTCAATTGTTAGGAAGATCAATAGGGAAGCCTCAGGAATTCCAAATATTCAATCCTTGGTAAGCTTCAAGTAATAAAGATATATTTTTTCTCTTCATCAACTTTTATGAGAAGTTATTCACGTGTCCCATATATTTTGTTCAAATCTAGTTTGCTCCTTCTGTTGGATTCATGTACCAGTTATAGACCTACATATGGAGGAGTTCTATGGAAGATATTTTTAGCCAATTTTAATTTGAATGTTTTTGGTGTGTGTTAGACATTTTCATTATGTTTAGAGTGATAGAGAAAGTCAATTTTGAATTTTATTTCACTTGAATATGTCATCTTGAGTTCATTTGTCAAGCCTTATAAATCATGTTCCATGTAGATGTGAAGACTTTTAAGGGGTAAGAATGATCCAACACAAAGGAAAGTGGCCTTTTAAGCTCATATGGAATGATTTAAGGACCAACTATTGAGTTTTTGTCGTGCATCACAATGAGTTTTTATCTCATATGTTTGGCTATAGATTAGATTTGGGTCCATCTAGAGGGTGTTTTTTTTACCTTGATTTTTTTTTATTTATGTGGCATATTGGGCACTCTCACTTGAGGGGTTTTTAGTGATTTTTTGGCACACTTAGTAAATTTAAACTTTTGTATATATTGAGCTACTTTGTCTTCACTCCATATTCATCATTAAGTGGGGGTGTTCAGTACTGCTTATACTTCCTCAGTTGTTTGAGTATGCCCTATACGTAGTGATTGTTATTAGCACATGCAGAGGCTGGTTGTTTATTGGAGGAGTTCCATGGCACTACATTTTCAATCTATTATTTTCTTAGAGGAGCTCCATAACATTCCATTTGCAATCATTTAACTATGTATTCCATTCATATGCAACACATACCGATATTCACTTTTGATCGCATAGTTCAATTTATGGAAGCTACTTTTGACTCGTTCCATTAGAGGATTCATTAGATTTAAAAACCATTTAATTCAATAGATTCATTATTATTTTTCTCTTTCAATGTACATGGGTACCTTATCAATCCTAGTTGTTGGGACTCAAACTTATGAGTATAAGACATTTTTTTACAACACCACCTAAGCTAATATTCATGGGGGTGTTGGAATGTGTCATATTCATACTTGATGTGAAAGCCACCTTAGGTAGATGAATTACGAATATGTGACTCATTATGTGTACATAATTATTAAATGCATAATTAATATGGTAATTTTAATCACATGTGTGAGAAGGGTTAGATATAACTTGGGGAATTATCTCACCTTTTACTCCACCAATAATAATATCTCACTCACATCTTAATTTTACTACATAAGAACTTTTTGTGCTCTTGTGGAAATTAATGGATCTTGGATCCATTTCTTGAGCTAGTGGAAATGTAGTATTTTAGATAATCTCATTCTAGTGAAACCATTGTTGGTTACACTTATACATAATATATTACACATAGTTAATACAATGTGTCTTTATTGGTGAATTTCTCTCGTGACTAGATAATTTAAGTTGATGGTGTCTATCCTGGAGATCCATGGGCTATGTTTTCATTTTTAATAGGTGGGAATCCTTCTATAATTGACTCATACTTGTCTTGATCTCTCTTTTTCTATTAATATTGATTCATGCTTATGTTAGGATGCCCATGATATTCATTGGTAAGCTACAAAACACATTCTAAGGTATCTTCATGGTACTATTCATTATGAGATTGAGTACAATTCTTGAGGAAAATTATCAATTACTTGTTACAATAGTAGTAGGTTATACAAATAGTGATTGGACATGAGATCCATATGATCACAAGTCAATTTCAAGATTCATCTATCATCTTGGTGTAGGTCCTATGATAATCTTGTGTGAAGCATAATAATTTTACTTTGTCTACTATGGAAGTTGAGTACAGTGGAGCTATCATTGCTTGTTGTAAGTTAGTTTGGATTTGAAACATAATTTTTTGAGTTCATATTTTTGTAGACCCAACCCACATTGATTTGGTGTGATAAATAGAGTGTTATCCATATTTGTCATAACCTAATAGAGCAATAATGTACAAAGCACATTGAGAGTCATATAAATTATGTTTGGCAATTGATATGTTATAAGTTTATTGATATTTAGTATTTATCGACATATGATCAGGTTGTAAAAACCTTGCTTGAGGCTTGACTTTTTTAGCTTAGGCTTATTTTGGGAGTGAAGAAAGGTGTCATCAAGGGGGATAATTAAGTGATTCCTCTATCTTCCCTTTATCAAATAACATATTATGGAGGGATGTTAGTGTATATAATAACTCATACACTTCTATATGGTTTAAGATGTTCTTCTAATCTTATTTTGTAATATAGTTTATAGTTAAACACTAATTGGTGCACACTTATACATAACCCATTATTAGAGAAGATTATCAATCAAGTATTTACTTAATTACTTCTATTAATAATAGGTAAGTCTTATCTCTAAGAAGACTTGTTCTATAAGTAAAAACTCTCAAAAACCCTAACCATAATCATATTCTCCTTTTGTATATATATAAGAGCACCAAGGGTTAGTGGGTGACATACATAGTGGAAGAGAGTTACTATTATTATATTGGTGCAGTTAGGATAGATATTTTAATCTATAGAGGTATTAATGTTACAAGGAATAAATATGTGTATTATCTTTCTTTAAAATTTCCTTATATTTATATATTGCATGTTTTGCAGGGTTTTATCTTATAATAGCTACAATGATTCTAGAACTACTCCAGTAATTTTATAAATACAAAAATAATTTATTCTTATATATTATAAAAGTTATAGTAAAATTATTTAGGAAATGTTTGATAACATTATTTGACATACACTGGAAAAATATTGTGAAATTTTTTGACATGATGAAAGATAAATCAAATTAGTTATACTCTATAATTTTTAATGAATTATTTAGTTTTAAATAAATTTAATAAATTCATTTTTTTAAAATTAAAAAATATAAAACTTTCAAGTGTTGACCTTAATTTATATAAACATAAAATTAATAACAAAGTATATGCTTTTACAATTGTTGTAGTTAATTTCATCATGCTTTGCAAGCTCTACAAACTCCAAACTTTACCCAAAAAAATCTAAACAATTTTTAAATTCATTTGATGAAAAAAAAGAATTAAAATATCTCTAGGGTACCTCCTTGAAACTTTAGTTAAAAAAAAAAAAAAGTGCCTTTTTAATGCCTCACACCCTTCTATTTTTAACCTTTTTTTGGTATGCCTCACACAACTAATTAAAATTCTAATGCTTCTTTATTGTAATATTATATTTATTTTTAAATATTGTTACATTTCTGGGTGCCTTATTTTTTCTTAATAACTAAGGTTGTCACCCATGAGAAATTTTAGAAGAAAAATGTGAGTGAGATCAAGAAAAAGAGAGGAAAGAGTGTAAGGGAAGGATAAAAAAAGGAAAATAAAGAGTAACACACAATCCATCAATATTAAAGAATAGAGGCTATAATTAGTTGACATAGAAACAACCTAGACATTATAAACATGCCAAAAACAAGTAGTACAAATTTGAATATAAATAAAACAACTATTAAAACCATAAATGAGAAAGATACTAAGCACCATAAACTTCAAATACAAACAATTAAAGTATAAAAAACCAACCAAACTATCAACCAATCCTTAACAAGGAATAAAAGAGATAAAGTATCCAACCCCAACCAATATGTCAACCAATAATGAATAAGGAACAAAAGAGATAATCCAATATCAAGCAAATTATATTCTAAAAAAAAATTGAATAAATGTTTGCTCCCATAAAAAACCAACATTTCTATAAGAGGAGAGAGAAAAAGAACCTCCAATTAAGAATGTTGACAATAATAGGTGGGTTTCCTACTTACTAAAATTTGCACCACCCAAATAAAAGTTATAGTCAACTTGGAGTTGGAAATCCATATGCATAAATTGAAAACACCTCCATACCATGACCCATTGAGCTAGATTAACAAAGAATGCTTTAAAACACAACCCCCATAAAAATGAAGGAACAAGGTTACTAAAGGAGGTTAGAAGTGAAAACTAAAATTATTTCCCATAGAATAAAATGAGGGCAAAAAAGTAGATGGATAAGCACAAACCTCCCCCAACATTTAAAATAAATAATACACAAAGGGGCATCCAAAATGGATAACCATTATACAAACATGATCCAGGGGACATCCACATACCAAGGCCTAATTGAAAGAAAAAAAAAACTAGCTTTTAAGGGAAACAATAGGTCACGACCCAAAAACCTACTAGAACTGAAGCCCATTAAATAAAATAAGGCATAAATATTTTATAGATTTGAACCACAAGAAGACAACCCACATACACATTTTGAAAGATCACACATACATAGCCCAACATCCTTTTAGAGCCAAATATCAACAATGAGAAGAAGATATAAATTCTTTGTAGATTCTATACTAGAAGAAGCCAAACCAAAAATCAACACAAACACATTACACATGCTAAAAATCAACATACAAATAGGTGCAAAGGTTATCAAAGATATGATGTATTAATCCTTTTAGCTCCACACTCCATAATAAGTTGAACCCAAGACCCAAGCTACAACAACATGTTGGATACAACCCAACGTCTTTCCAAAACCACAACTAAGAAAGGAGAAGAAAAGACCATAGTATCTTCGCACTCCAAAATAAACCATATGATAGAAACATACTATAACAACCCTTAAGACACAAATCAAAATCTTATCACAAATCAAGGCCCAATAGAGATAAGACAAATTTTCTCCTAAAACTTCATCTACCAGAAGAACCCAGTCTAAAACCATATGGAAAGAATAAAATAGGCCCAAGGAGTTCCCACAAAGAGAACCAAGGTATAAAATATAACCCATGTCCATCATGGATAGAAATATATAGTTTTTCATAGAAAAAAGACAAGTCCTTTCATGGAATGGATCATAGCAGTGAAAGAAACATTGTAGCATTATCCAAAAAATGGCTTGACTAGGGGCCCAAATAACTAGAAAATGGAGAGACTAAAATAAGAAGAATGAAAAAGCTAGAGGTGACCCAAAATAGAATAAGAGAGGGATCAAGTGTCCAAATATAGGAGTGATAAAAATACAAGTAACACATATGAGGAAAGGGAAGGGTTCACTAAGTGTAGAGATGGAAAAATGAGTTGAAGAGAAATCAAGGCATATAACAAAACACAAAATGGAACATTGATAGGAAAAAATTATGGGAAAGAAAAACATAATTGAAGCAGATGAAGGGAAGGGAAGAATGATAAGGAATCTCCAAACAATAGCTCATAAATAGAGCAAAAGATCAGAGGGAGGTGAGGCAGAGGAAAACAAGCTCAAAACTGATTGTTGGAGTTCTTAGTCGCCATGGCTAAGGGAAACCATAGGTAACTTCAACCCCTAGATACATTATTAGTACATACCATAATATAGGTAATTTTGTTTTCACCTCGATAGATTAATTTGTATTGAAATTCACTCCAAACCAATAAAAATTCCTTCCTAAAAAAAAGTTAAATAGTTTCCAATGTTTTTTTAAAATCATTATTTTCCTGATTGATTTTAAACTATGATTAATATGTATATGCTACCTCAAATCAAATATTTTTAATTTTTCATGAATTAAAATTCTTAAATATTTGTGTAGAAATTAAAATTTGATTTATATAATAACTCAGTATTATACACTTGGAAAATACACCTTTCATTTATAAACTTGCCCACTACTAAAAGGATCATGTTCACCATCTTTTTGTCTAATTTCTTATCTCTTAGTCTGGTCATTTTTATTCTAATGACCAAACATTTTATACTATGAAAAAGACTTTAAACCTGATTATTATCCTTCACTACCAGTTTTATATTTGTACATGTTTTCTAGATCTCTAGACACTTGCATCCCAAATAGACACATGCATCGACACAAGTGTCCAATTTTCCTACAAAGTGTTCAGTGCCTAGAATTCATCTAAATTTTTGAAATAAATGTATCCTAAATGATGACCTAAGTTCTTTAGTGTGAGATATTTATAAAAGGGATTGGTATATATATAAGATCAACATTCATTCATTTATCACCTAATAAATACCTAGAAACACTTGAAAATCATATAAAACTAACAAAGAAATATAAAAAGAAGCACTTAATCAAAAATTCAAGTGAAAAAACTTGTTTTATTTATCCATATTTTTATATCAATCATAAGAGCAATTTTTTACAAGTCTGAAGTATTCAAAGAGAATCCATGATCCATATTTTCTAAGTTACAAGCTAGGTCACTGCATGCATTTGCTTATCACACATTGGATCCTTGTGAACACACAAGCTAACACATGGGGGAGAACTAAATAAGTATGAGGCCCTCTTTAGAGTATTGGCTATGTAGGCAGTGCCTATTGATAGAGGGGTCCTTGGGGTAGCTTGACATTATAATCCCATAAACCTATTTTTCCCATAGTCATTTTTAAGGGTGAAGAGCTAGGGTTTGATCATTTATAAAAGAGTGAAAACACGTGTGCACGATTTAAAAACATAGAGAAAAGGAGATAGAAAACCTAGAAGGCTATAGTTAGTCATATCTAAATCTAGTTAATATTTCATATAGGACACCTGCAATAGAGTTAGACAACTATGTCAACTCAACTATCTAGACCTGACGCAAGTCTCTAAAGCCACAAAAAGAATATTTCTAGAATCTAACAACTATTCTAGGATCATCTCCTAGTCTACTTCTAGCCTATTCCAAATCAGGGTTATATGTGCATAGTAAACCAAGTATCATTTATTTCTAATTTATTGAAATATCTATCAATAATTATACTTTATTATTTTTAGCAATCTTAATTGTATAAATTTAGAATACTAATTGTCTAAGTTTTCTATTAATTAACCTAATTATTAAGCTAATTCACCATCCTTATGTAGAAGTTAATGTAATCCCCTTTATGAAATCATAATATGTTTCACTATATTAATAAATAATATCATTTTATCCTTCATAAATCATATTTTAAAGTGGACTTAGTTGTAGTATTAATAACTTATGTTTGTTTAGAATGAAATATGTGATATATATCTAGTCTATTTTTAGGAACTTGTTGTAGTCTACATTGTTGCTATTTTATAAAAAATTCTTGGAAAATAGATATAAAATGTTGGCAATATAGGATGAAATGAGTCATAAATGTAGATAGTAAATTTTGAAGTGCTAAAAACCAAATCATGTACAACCTTGAATCAAGTCCAAAAATTATTAATATATTCAAAGACTTATTTAGATCATCTCTAGATTTACTCAGTAGCTCTTGAAATATATTGACCAATGATGTAATATCATCTAAGGTAGATAAGTAACCTTGCATTAACAAAAAACAAGTGTATTTTTGTGTTGGTTTATTTATTGTTTTAGCATATGAACATTAGATTAAAATGTATAGGTTATGATAAAAATGCAAAATAATTATCAAGAACATCCCCAAACTTGAAACTAATTGCATATTTAGATTCCTCTCAAAAAATTAGGTAAGTTCAAAAAAAATAATCATCTTAATCTGAGTCTGTATGCAAAAGTTATGATCATTTGAAAATAGCTTCAAAGATCATCCTGGCTCTGAAGATCACCAATCTTAGCTCTGGAGATGCACAATCTAGCTCTACAAATTCACAAAATTGACTCCAAAGACGTCCAAAATTAATTTTAGGATTTATATAACCAAAGAAAGAATGGAAAAATGTTTTGGGATAAGTTTTATAGTCTTTATCTATATATAAATTGTTTTAATGGAAAATTCCAAAAAAGACATCAATGTAAATCAGCTCCATAAATCTGTAGGTTTAAGAACATGAAAACAAAGAGCTCCAAAGATGATCATTATGTATTTTTAGAAATTATTTCTATCAAATCTATTTATAGAATTACTAAAAATATGTATTTATTAAGAAGGTAGTATATTTATGGTATTCAACTACCATGAATATCTCAAACACCATGTTGTTGAAAGAAACTGAATTAGCCAAGTTTGTGATCGATTCTATCCAACAAAATCAGAAGTTGTTGGAAATAAAATAAAGCCCCTAGATTCTCTTCAATAAATTATTATATGGTGAATTTGTGAATCTAATATTTCCTACTATTTTTCCTTAAATAAGGAGTATTGTTGATATTATCTAAATAATGTAAGAAATTAAATTTATTATATTGTTATCATATAATGAGAATTAATTTCAAAACTAATTTGTTAGGTTGTTAGCCTAAGATAAAAATCAATTGTAAAATAATTTTTTAAGTTGTTAAGATTAAGAAATTAGTTATAAAACTATTTTATTAAGTTGTTATTCTTAAATAAGAAGTTGAAGGAATTGTATAATAAATAAAAATTTCTCATTCATAGTTGTTAGTAGAAGAAAGTAGAAAAAAATTGTAAAGATGGAAGAAAGATTGAATAAAGGATTTGAACATTTCTAAAGTTTCTTATTTTAAATATTTTTTTTAAGGGAAGAGAAAGTGATTAGTCAACCCAAAGAGGAAGGTTAGTTTGCATTTATGTTTTCTACATTAAATTTATTTACGTTTTTTTATTAAAAAAAAAAAAAGTTTTAAATATCTGTTTTATGTTTAGAGTTTCATCTAACATGAAAAATAATTAGATCCATAGACCAACAACTATTTATTTTCCTTTCATGCAATGTGTGTTTCAATTAATTCAATTGCAAATATGTAAGTGTATTTCAATTTGAAAAGTGTGTTTGATTTAAGTAATTTAAATTCTTGAAAGTGTGTTTAATTATATAATTTTAATTCATGTGTGTTGTTAATAAAAGAGCTATTTTATGATTGTATCATGTGCCATATTACATATAGCCTTTAGACACAAACCTTGAATTGACATTATTAAATAAATAGGATTGATGACCCCCATCATTTTAACACTATTTTTGAGGATCATTAGTTTTATTAGGGAATTGTCAAGATTGGTTTATTTGTTAAGATTCTTAGTAAAATTTCCAAAGGGTTGTAGTCCCTTTCTTCAAAAAAGATATAAGTCTTCTAGAGTGACAACAAATGGACTTTGGTGGTTGAATTAAGAGAAACATGATATGAGCTCTAACAATAGACATCAATTTTGCTTTATGAAGATATTTATAAATAGTTTATGAGGATTCTTCCTCCTCTTCATCTTTTTCCTCTTTCTATTTTGTAGTAAAATCTCTAGTTAAGTTTTTAAAAGAATTTCATTTATTCATAGTTTGAAGTTAGTAAAACATGATAAATATGATTCTATAAATAGTTATTATACTAGATTATAAAAGAAGACTTAACTCCCTAAAACCATTAACAAAATAACTCTATGTAAAATAAGAAATGGTTGAAAACCTTTTTTAGGGAGATCCAAATATGAATTTTAATCCAAGGTAGATGATAAATGAAAATTTTATTGGTATATATCAGGGGATTACAACCCTAAAAGCTATGATACATGAGTTACACCAAGGAAAAATAATTCTTGAAACACTTTTATAGTACATGTAAAATAAGAGAGACACCACATTTACTACTCCTACCAGAACACTAAAAGATGATGTAGAGACAATTAGAAACATGCATGATCTAAAGTGGGGGAGAAAGGATGAAGACAAAGGATTCACACCTACACCTATACATATTTTTAATTATCAACCTAAAACAACCCTCTATGAACCTATTAATGAAGATGGATTAACAACAATTATCTCTCCATCTATTGGTACAAAAATAAACATTGTAGATGAGTAAAATATTAGAATTGTAAAATTATTAGAAGGAGAAATATTACAACAACAAAGAACAAATTAAGATTTGACCATTTGTTGTTTTGGAGATGCTGAGTATGAAATTCAAATTTATTTTACAAACAAGGCTACCATACATAAATAATTAATGGATGAAAAATGAAGTATGGATTTTTTATTTATTTTTCAAAGAAAACCATAGCCACCAAACCAATAAATTTAAAGTATATCTTTTTATTTTTCATATAAATATAAATAGGTTTCTTATAATTATGCATCTCCTACTTAAAATAACATGCCCTTACCATTTGAACATTGTTCAAAATTTTTACAAAAACCACTCATTCAATTGGTACAATACCAAGCCCATTCATGGAAGCCTCCACCCAACCATTAACATTATGTTGTTTGTGGACATCTCAAAAATAAACTAGCCCAACCTTTTCCCATAACATTTATTAGTTAAATTTTTTCTTACATATAAATTTAGTAATACATTGGATTAATTAGAGTATAATAATGAAATGATAACTTTATAACTTATTGATTCCATCCACAATCAAGGATTGTAGTAGGACCATACCCAAAATCAACCATAATAGTAGAACCAATACTATATATTTATTAATACCATAAAAACATTTCATTAATCATACATAAATTAATTCTTGAGTTGTATCCATTCATAAGAAATTTTGTTTCATTATTTCCCAATTTCTCATTTTATGTATGTTTGAACTAAACAACCTTAGTAAATATGTGAAATTATGCAAACGAGATATTAGATGAAAAGTTTTCAAACAACTCATGTTCTTGGATAGCTTACTAACCTTTTTATATAATGTTTTAAATTAATATATAATACTTAAGTGTAGTATACATGTATTACTAATAATATTTTTGAATTCTTTGGTTTGCTAAAAATTTAGTTGCAACATAGTCTTCTCAACATTTTACTTTTATTAACAAAATCATAGTTTAATGGATTTGGAGTAGATTTTGAGTTAATCTCAAGACCAATGACATATTTATGCTACTGAATATATATGCCACTTATCTTTTAGAGAGTTGTTTTACCATGAAAGACAACAAAATATGAATGGTGTAATAAGTTTAAAAACTCTAAAATCTAGTTTTTATTACATACTAAATTTGTTTAAAAACTATTGAATATATTATTTAGATCAATCACAAGTATATAAGTAAGGAAATACAAATTAATCATCTTAGTGGTATTGTATTTTTAAAAAAATATTTTAAACATTCATGTGATAATTGAGAACCTTCAAAGAACACTTGAAATCTAAATTTTTTGTAGAATAATGAGAGACTTTTATTCATGTTTTTACACAAGTTGATTTGGTAAAGTGGGCTAAAAAATAAATAAATTCATGAGTATAATCAAAATTTTAGTTGATTTGAGTGTTATAAAGGATATGAAATAATGATTTTCTAATTCCTCATCATGTTATCATTTCTAAAAAAAATTAAAAAAAATGAAAAAAAAATAAAAATAAAAAATTCAATAATGAAAACCTTCAAGCATTGTTGATAGTCATGGTTAGAAAACCAACTTGCTAGCTAGCCATGTACTAATAAAATATTATTGATTATAAAACTAAAAATTGATTGATCAAGAAAAAAAAGAGAGAAAATTTGAAAACTAACAAATGACTACATTTTCTAAATAATAATAAAGTTGTGCCTGATCATCCTTGACTTTTTGTTCTTTTTCAAAATCAAAGAACTACAAAGATGTCAACATGAAGGGGAAAAAATAACTAAGAGTAGTACTAAGGAATTTATTCTATTATTTTATTTATAAATATATTTATAAGTTTTTTAATTATAAATAAGTCCACTTGATAAAATTCTTGAAAATAAAATAAAAAATAAAATAATAAAAAGAAAAAAAAAGAAAAATGAGAAAAATAAAAGTCTACTCATACATGAAGACATTCATAAATCTAGAAGTGTGGGAGAGAAGAGAAGGAAAGAGTTGAAAACTAGTAAATGACAAATCTTTTCAACATGTAATGAATACATTGTTGATTTTAAAAAACTCTTTTTTATAAATGCATTTCTGATTTCAAAAGACTCTTTTTAAACAATAAATAAATGCATTACTAAATTTATAAGAATGCTCATTAGGATATTTTAGTTCATCTCTTAGTTAATTTATTGAAAATGGGGAGCCAATCTTTCCAACGTAAAACATCTTTCAAATAATTAAAAGGTCATGGTCACAAAACATAAAAAATCAAATAAAAAAAACATAAATATCTACTACTCCAAATTTTATCATAGACTAGCACAATAAAATAAGTCTATGATTATTTTAAAAGATGAAATTTTTACATAGAATAGGTGGACTGATTTCTAATAAGAATATGGATGAAATAAATAATTGAATAATTTACATCTCTAAGGAAACCAACAACATGCATGAGGACATGCATGAGTTTAAGTGTGGGAGAGATGATGAGACCTTAATATATCTTATTATATCAATAAATAATACTATTTTATATTTCATAAATCATGTTTTAAAGTAGACTTAGATGTAGTTTTAAGAACTTATGCTTGTTTATAATGCAATATGATATATATATATATATATATATATATATATATATATATATATATATATATATATATATATCTATTATTTATGAGTTATTGTAATCTTCAATGTTATTATTTTCTAATAAATTATTAGAAAATAGATATCAAATATTTGTTTATGCAGGTTAAAATGAGTCATTAATGTATATAGTAAAGTTTGAAATTCTAAATTATCAAATTAGGGACAACCTTGAAGTAACTCCAAACAAAATCAATAGCTTCAAAAATCTATATAAATAATCTCTAAATTTAATCAGTATCTCTTAAGACATATGAACCAATGATGTAAGATCAGCCAAGGTCGACAAACAACCTTGCATCAACAAAAAATAATTTGTGTTTTTGTGTTTGTTTGTTCATTGTTTTAGCATGTGAATATGTAAGACTAAGATGGATAGGTTGTGGGAAAGAGAAAAAAAATTAAAAAAAAATCTAAACCTGAATCTGATTTCATATTTAGATTCTTCTCAAAAAATTAGGTAAATTCAAAATAAGAATCATCTTGATCCAAGTCCATATGAAAAGGTTATGCTCATTTGAAGTTGGCTCTAGAGATCTCAATTCTAATAGTTTAGCTCCAAAGATCAACAATTCTGGCTTTGTAGATGTACAATCTAGCTCCAGAGATGCACAACATTAGCTTTGTAGATGTTCATAATTAATTTTAAGATCTAAAAGACTAATAAAGAATGAGAGAATATTTTGGGATAAGTTTTATAATCTTTTTATATATAGAAATTCTATAAATAGAAACTTCTAAAAATAGACATCATAAAAAATAGCTCCATAAATATGTAGGTTTAAGAACATAAAAGCAAATATTTCTAGAGATGATTACTATTTATTTTTAGAAAGAATTTATATAAAATTTATTTATAGTATTTATATAAATAGATATTTATAAATAAAATAAAATATTTATATTATTTAAACTACTATAAATATCTCAAACATCATATTGTTGGAGTAAACTCAATTGGTCAAGATTGTGATTGATTCTATCTAATAAAATCAGAAGTTGTTGAAACAGAAATAAAGCACCTAGATTCTCTTCAACAAACTAGAATATGGTGGATTTGTGAATCTAACATTTCTAACTATTTTGTTTTTGAATAATGAAGATTGTTGATATTATCTAAATAATGTAAGAACTAAATTTATTATATTATTATCCTAGAATAAGAATCAATTTCAAAACTGATTTGTTAAATTGTTAATCTAAAATAAGAATCAATTATAAACTGATTTGTTAGATTATTAAGATCAAGAAATTAATTTTAAAAATGATTTGTTAAGTTATTATTCTTAAACAAGAAGGTATTGAAATAATTATATTATAAATACAACCTTCTCATTCATAGTTATTAGTAGAAAAAAGTAAAACTTAATTGCAAAGTTGAAAGAAATATTGAATAAAGGATTTGAGCATGTCTACAGTTTCTTGTTTTTAATATTTTTTATTAGGGAAGAGTAAGGGCCCACTCAACCCAATTAATAAGGTTAGTTTTATAAATTTATTTATGTTTTGTTTTAATTTTTGAATATTTTTTTTATGTTTAAAATTTTATCTAACATAAAAACTAATTGGATCCATAAACCAACAACTGTTTAGTTTCCTTTCATGCAATGTGTATTTTAATTTTTTTAATTTCAATTATGTGTCTTTTCTATTATAAAAAGTGTGATTTATGTAATTTAAATTATTAAAAGTGTGTTTAATTTTACAATTTCAATACATGCAAGCACACTGTTAATAAAAAAACTATTACCTAAATGTATTATGTGTCCTATTACATATAGTCTTCAGACACCAACCTTGGTTTGATATGATATTGACTGAATTTAATTGATTAAATGAAGAGGATTGATGACACTCATCACCCTTAAATCTAAATAATCGCATATTATCTAAATTTAGGGTTAAACATTTGGTGAACCCGACATTTGGTCTTAAAACTCTAGTGGACTTAGGGTTTCCTATTTTTTTATCTAATTTCTAATTTTTAAACTAAAAATAATATAAAATAAATTTTTAATTTAGTTTCAAAGAAATAATCATGGATTCATATATCATCTATTTCCTTTTCAAATATTTCATATTCACCATTGTTTGTTATGCTTCATACATGGATAACTTAAACAAACAACTAAGAAAGGATAAAAATCAATCTTATTTATAAAACTCCTTTTATAATACTATAGAGCTGATATCTAGATGCCAACATGCATACCCTCAGCCCTTTGTTCCACCTAGGTCATATTGACATGAAATCTACCGTACCAAACCCATTATTTACCCATAACTTATATTAGATTTCATAGTCCATGCTATTGCAACTGGAAAAGGTAAGGGTGACCAACCTATGCCACTACCTATTGATATACAATAGGTGCTTCCCAATCCCATATTTGTTATCAAATCAAAATGATATAATATGATTGACCAATTGAGTAACAATCAATGTTAAAATTTGAATCCTCAAACTCTTAAATCAATATACTATCTACAAGGATATCTTATATGAAACATTGCATGAAACCCAAGTTCTAAGTCATATTAAACCAACTTATTTTGCAAATATTATGTAATATCTCAAAAATAAAAAAAATATTATATAATTTATCCCAGATATTTACCATCAAATTATATTATCCCTTAAGATTTTCTTTAGTTCATACAAGTGAGTGTGCATAACAAGGGAGTAAAATGGGTGTTAGTCGATAGTGGTTCATGCCTAAATATTTGTGGCATGAATTTATTTACCACCATAGGTATAAAAATCAATATTATTAGAAAATTAGACATTCATATCAAAGGATTCAAAAATTCATGTAGCCCTTTAGTTGGCCAAGTCACATTAGATGTGACATTGGAGCAACAAATGGTTCTAACTACATTCTAAGTAATGTTTCAGTCATTACACTATAACTTAATTTTGGGTAAGCCATGGATACATAAAATGGAAGCCATCCCATATACATTACATTGATTTGTTAAATTTATACATGATGGGACTTTATTCACAATGCTTACTAATAATGAAACCTTCAAATTTTGCAAAATGAAACATTCTAACATAGAAGGGATACCTAAAGTGGTACCACCTAAACAATACATTCCAATTGAGAATATAAAAACTTATTAAATGAGTGAGTCAAGTATAATGAATCCTTTCCCTCAAGAAAAAAATAAATCACTAACCACTAAGGTGCACATGGATACACATCAAGAGCAAGAACCATTATCGAAGGAGCCAATTATACCAAAAGATCAAGAAAGTCAAACATATAAGATTCATTTTTTGGTCAAAACTAAATAACAAGATGATAAAATTTAAAATTAATATGATAGCCATGAAATTACTCATAAAATGACTGATAAACAGTTATAAAATATTAGTTTCAATCTACTTGAGCATATTTCACATAGCCAATTAAAACCTATAGGGTCTAGTACATATAAGTTAAATTCATCACCAGAGGATACAAAAACCATATGCAAATAAAAAAATTATTGGATGAATATATAAATGCTCATTATTCAATTCATACATCTTGGATAAAAACATTAAGCCAACCTTACAAGGGACCAAAGCAAATACACCATGTGAACAATGTGGAGTCATCTCAAAAAATTCCACAATAGATATCTATATATTAACAAACTAAGATGTACCATATTTAATTCTTACTATGTTACTTGAGCATCACATGATACATTTACCTTCTAATAGACAAATATTAGGCAACAAACTCATTCCTATAGAGGGATCACTATATTGTGCTTATCATCAAATCATTGACCATAATAACATCAATGTGAGGCATTGTAAAACCATATTCAAAAATAAAAAGGTGTGGGGGGTGTATAAATTGAAAAAAGACCAAATAATTCTAATATTTCCCCACAAAAGAAATTTTCAAAGTGATACAAGCATGAAAATCTAATAGTGACTACAAACATCAATGGTGTTTCTTGCTCACATTTACAAATTAATATAAATAATCTTGACACTATTTTTAATGTTTCATAGTTGCCTATATTGGGGCACACTATTGAGGAAGTATGGAATTGTTATATCTTCCTTGAATCTCTTGGATATCTTTACTTACCTATATCATGCAAACTTTTTGATAAATACCATCATATGGGTAATGGATACCAAACCAAATCTCATATTTTGCCTTGGATAATATTGGACAACCAAAATGAAAGTAGAATTAATCATCAATATGCATATTAATTAAAAATTACAAATAAACTAATATGCATACCACATAATGGACATAATGATCAACCTATAGAAACAACATATGACATTCCTTTACTAGATGATATTAAATCACTAGAAATGATGTGACATAAACATCGATGGAAAAAATATGATCTTAGAAAACCATTGGATAGTCCTTTATTTTAAAAATGGAAGGAATAATCTCTTTTAGTTACATTTAAGCTTCAAAAATCCTAAAAATTCAAAAAAATAAAATATTCTAGAAATATAAAAACACTCAAAAAAATTCAAAGATAACTTTTTTTTAGCATGTTCCTAGTTGTATTATTTCTTATACATATGTTGTTTGCTCCATGTTAGTAGATATCATATCACTACTTTCCTATATACACATGTTTCATGCTTCATTTGAGTGTGATACATGCATACATAGTTATATGATATCTATACATACTGATGTTGGGCCTTCCCTCTACTCACATCCTAAGTACGTTGGGGACATCTGCTTCTTTGATCATGATACATCGAAGTTACATTATTTTATGGTCACTTTCAATTATCATGTTTGATTTTATATACTTACACATGCATATATCCATGATTATACCTTTCATAGTGTACTTGATATGCTATGTACTTAATATTGATAACAAACACATGTTTTATAGCAACTATGTTATGTTCATGTTGGTTGCCTATATCACTTGATTTCATTTATGCACTTACTTAAGTGTATTTTTTGATTTATATTTTCTTGAATTATATTGTTTGTTTGAGCATTTAAATATGATCTATTTATTGTGGCTCCCATGCCTTTGTTTGCCTATTTTTACATTTGAATATGTGATTTAATAGTTATGGGAATATTGGAGTATTATTCCTAATTTAGTTAAAGGTCTGAATTGAATAAATTAGTAAATAATATTGTAATAATTTAACTAATGACTTGTATAATTTATTTGAATTTCATAGCTTTCTAAAAATAGTAATGAAAGAGGATAAATGTAACTTATCTAAAAATAGGTTGATATGGCTAAGACAGAGGTTGATACTGGTTGAGCAGGATTGGGATAGTGTCATGAATTTGGATCTAGATTTCATTTGATGAAAGGATATGAATTCCAAAAATAGGATACTTCAGGGTTTAACGTTATAGTCTAAGTCTTTCCACTATTATCTAAATTGGTCATAGAGTTCTAAGTTTTTTGAGTTTTGTTCACTGTCCCGGTCTGAGCTTGCCTATGAAATTTTGAATCTTGAATGTCGATGAAACTCCTTATAGAGCTGATTTAATCTCCAACCCTAGAACTTAATTGTACTTGAATAAAACTTTGAGAAAGAGGGGAGGTTAGTGTGTGTAAGATGCATTGAACATGTATCCATACCCCTTGTGTGGGCACACTGCCTACATACCATTATTTTGAGGAGGGATCAATCCATATGTAGTTCTCCCACTTGATGTGTTTTATGCAATAGTGTTATGAGGATGTAAAAATTATAAACTAGGTGTACTTGAGGTGGCTAGGGATTGGTGTGAGGGTTTGAATAAGCTTGTATATGTATTGGCTAGTTGTATGCACAGAATAAGAAAATTTGCCTTAGTTTTATTGTTTGTATTCTTGCTTACTTTTGTAATATTTGCCAACCTCTTCTAAATGAAATTTGAACAAAATTTTATAGATATTTACTGGTCATGGGTTAAATGTATTCATGCTAGAATAACATAATGAAGAATATGAATCAAAAGGAAATGATCATTTAGGCTCAAAATGTGATTAGATAGGAGTGCCAAAAATGGGACACCCTAGAGTCTGATGCTATAGTCCAATCCCAACACTCCTGTCCTATAGGCTCAGGACCTGGGAGGATGAAATTAACATGGAAAATAGAGTCTGGCTAAGCTATAATCAGGGCTTAAAAGTTTATAGATGATCAGTTATAAGAAAATGGTGTCTAGAAAGATTATGAGATCTAAGTGAGTTCTATGGATTGGGTGTGACAAGACACACTCAAGCTACCAATTTAGACATTTTATATGACTACATTTCCCCCCCTTTATTCTAGTGATTCAACAAAGTGAAATACTAGGATAAAGGAAAGTAAAATGCGTACGTAAACTTACCTACAAGGATGAATCCCATGAAGCTATGTGATGTTGAGTGTGTGTAGAGAGAGCACATTATGAAATGTAAATATGTAAGAAAAAATAAAGAGTAGATCGATTCTTATTAGGTATGCTATATATAAAATAAGAATGTATAAAAGCTAGGCAAGAGAGAGAGGAAGAGAAATAAATGAATACACCTCACTAGGTACATGGACTAATACAAAACTTATTGTGCTGTTGAGTGATGCTGAGTGATGTCGGGTATGTGTTGTACCAAGAGTAATATCATGAACAGAGCCAAGTGATCAATTCCTTGAGAGTAGCTCAAGAATGCAAAGGCTAACCCTTTAGCTCCATCATCACCTACTAAGTGAAGCTATGTGATTATGCATGTGTTAATTAATGTTTAGACTGTGTAATCCCTCTAAGTAGGTGGCTCAAAAATGCAAAGGATAGATAGACATTTGACTCCATAATTTCCCATTAACTAAAGCTATAAATTGATACCATTATGAATGTATATCATATGAGATGGCTCTTGAAGGCCATGAATGCTCTGTAATCTGATAATGTTGTGTGGATAGCTGAATGTGTATTGGAAACTAGGCTAATCTTGTCCACTCTAGGAGGAGTTTAGCTTTGTATGAAAGCCCCTCTAAAACTATAAACTAGGCTTATGTGGAAGCCACTTAGGAATGTGGAGGTTTGGTTTATATGAAATCCACTCCAAAATGATGCCAACGACCTGTAGATGGAACAAGGCATGTAACTACTAAAAATAACTAGGTAATATACTAAACTTGAAAAGAAAAGAAGTTAAATGTGCCATGTACCTTGACCCCAATCAATAGTGTCTATAACATGGATTATGATCTAGAAGCTATACCAATTACCCAATCTAAAACTAGAAGTGAGAGCCATTATGCCATGCATGATGCCCCCTATATCTAGATTCTTGGAGAAAAACTATCTTGAAAATATTGAATCTAAATTGATCTATATATGACAAAAATATAGTTGAGCTAACCTTTCTACCTGTTTCTAGAAAATTTGGGTTTTTTGTTGTTTGGACAGGAGTGCCAAAAATAGGACACCCTACTATTTGGTGTTATTGTCCATGTCTGATGCTATTGTCCTTTGCTGAATCTGATGACTATTATGTAATTGTCACTATTTTTTGATCTATTCTACCTGGTTTGGGTTTGATTACTATTCTAAGTGTTTTGAAAACTAATTTTTTGACTAGTTAAATGGATATGATCTCTGTGATAAAAACTTTGATTGTTGCCCCCTCTTCTAAGGGTAGGAATGAAGACCCTACAATGACTTCCCTCAGAAGAAAGAGCCCTACAAGTGTGTTATGCTATGAAATACATGACATATCCATGATAATAAAAAATATGTCTCAAGATATAGCATAATTTATATTAGATATTTTTAGATCAACAGGGTATGCCTAGATAGATATAACAATATAATAACATGTGTAATGTATTGAATTGAAATTATAAATGTTAGTTTTTATTTGTTAAGGAGGAATGGAGGATGATGTCCATCATGACATCCAAGATAGCAAGAAAATGCATGATGTGGATCATGGCATTGCAAATAGTGAGAAGCAAATAAGCAATAAGCACACAAGGCAAGAAGAAAGAAACATATAAGAGTGGTCAAGGGGCCAAGAAAATAAGGGAGGTGGGCACATGTCACTCAAACTAGAAAGCAAGCATATAAGGCATGTTTAAATATCACATACATATATAATTGAAAATAAACAAGGTTGGCACGTGGGCCACAAGCACATAGAAAAGTACAAGCAAAGAACATTGGTAAATGTCCTAAGGCACACACAAGAATAGAAGCAAAGGACATTGAAAAATGTCCTAAGACACACACATGAGATAAAATAGGAACTAATAAATGTAATCACATCTATATACACAAAGCAAGAAATGAAGGCATGTAAATACTAGAAATATAATCACATCTAACTAATCAAATCAAGAGGTGAAAGTATGCAAGAAATAGATTACAAGACTAGGTAGATGCTAAGAAATACACAAGTGATATATACTAGTGAGTATTGATAGAATAATCTATGTAAGCTAGTAAGTAATGTACACCATCATGATAACTAGAGTGTGTGGTGTAGGAATGACATAACCTAGATAGTGTAGTCATGTAGAAGATGCCCCCAGTGGGTAAATATATCAATGTATGTCTTGAATGTAGAAGTAGGATGCCCCCTCAATGGGTAGAGTGAAACAATCAAGGATCTAGGTGTCACTACACACACTAAAAGAAGATCAAGTGAAGCATGGTAATTTAGATAAGTTGACAAACAATAACATAGAATAGTAAAATGTAAGTCTAGCATGGTAGTAAAGATGTAAAGCATGGATAATGCATACAATTGAAATGTTTTTAGTGTTTTTGATTTATTTGAATATTTTTGGTATTTTGAAATATTTGAATGTTTTTGATATAAGCTACATACAATCAATCATGAGGAGACTGTGTATAATAAATTTTGAGAAACTATGTACAAGTAATACTGTGAAATTATGTACAAGTAAAAAGAAACTATATACAATTAATTTTAAAAAATTAAGTACAATACAATGTGTGAAATGAAATACTAGATATGGATTCTATGTAGATGCATAAAATTCATTGGATTTTTGAGTTTCTTTCCTTCAAGTGAGGCTAGATGATACACTTTAAGGCTAAGTTTTCTGGTAATAATGTATGTACCTAGCCAATTCGGTTTGAATTTTCTTTTGATTTCTTCTTTAGCATTGACATTGATAAGTTTTTTTTTGAGAATGAGATCATTAACTTCAAATTATTTGGTGTGAACTCATTTGTTTTAAGATCATTATATATGTTGTTGGTATATTTTTAGATGTTTTGTTGTTTGAATGTGTGTATGGTCTAACTACTCGAGCTGGTGTAGATGCTTTTCATGATATTGGGCATTAGTGAAAATACCTTTAAGTGATATATAGAGAGACGGGATTTCTAATTCTAATTGTAAAACTGATTCTGTTCCATAAATGAGTGAATAAGGAGTGGCTCTTATGGGCATATGAATACTTGTGTGATAGGCCCATAATGCAAAAACTAGTTGATCGTGCCAATCATCTCTGAATTTGGTCACTATTTTGATCAAAATGTTGTTGATGGTTTTATTGGTAGCCTCTGATTGACCATTTCCTTATGGGTATATAGAGTAGAGAATGTGTGTTTAATCTTATATTTTTTACAAATTTTATTGATAGTTTTATTCTTGAATGATGTTCCATTATAAAAAATGATAGCTGTAGGTATGCCAAAGTGTGAAATAATTTAAGTCATGAGGAAGTTACAAATGTCCTTCCCTATGGTATATTGGAGTAGAATGGATTCTACCTAATTGGTAAAATATTCTATAGTTGTGATGATGAACTTGTACCCATCAGTGGATTCAAGGTTAATTTTTATAATAAGATCAAATCCCCATAACATAAATGGCCATGGAGAGAGAATAGGTTCCAATTTTTGTGATGGTGCATGTTGTAGGTTACTATGTCATTAACATTTATCACATAGCTTTGCGTATTGTGAATAGTTATCTTCTATGGTGGGCCAGTAGTACCCTTATCAAAGTAATTTGTGTGACATGGCATTTCCACTAAAATAACCACCATACTCACTATCATATATCTATGTAAGATCAATTTTGGCTTTTGTTGAAGTTAAGCATCAAATCAATTACCCATCGAAAGATATTTTAAAAAGGTCTTCGCTAATGATTACATAACATAATGCTTGTTTGTGTAACTTGTGTTTGTCATTTCATGAAAAAGTGTTTGGTGTAATATATTTGTTTACAAAGTTATAGATATCAAAGAACCATTATAAAGGTTTATAACTACATGTAGTGGATAAGATGGAAAGGGTATTTAAATCTGCATTGGAAATTGATGGTGATTGTAATCATTTAATTGTGAAAATAGATTGATTATTGTTGATGTTGATAGGAATCAAGGATGTGGCACTTACCATTGCATTTACGTGTCAATTTATTTTCTTGGTATACTTTCTATAGAGTATTCAAATTGAGATGATAAACATTGTACCGTGTTCTGGTATGGGATAAGATGTTCTTCTTTTGTCTGATAGACATCATTGACTTGATTGACCATAATTTGGGAATTACCAAAGATTTGAATAGATCTAGTTTGGAGAGATTGGGCATAAAATAAACCTAAGATAAGTGCTTCATATTTTGTTATGTTGTTGGTGTAGGCAAAGCTTAATTGATATGCAATAGGAACTATGTGGCAATAAGGGTTGATAAAGACAATGCTTGCCCCTGTGCTGGATTCACATTAAGAACCATCGAAGAACATGGTCTAAGTGTTATAATGAGTAGAATAGGTAGTAAAATCATCTCTAAATGTGTCACTAATAGGATTGGTGTCTAGGAGTGGTGCATATACCAAATGATCTTAAATGATTTAGCCCTTTATTGATTTCTAGAGAACTATCTTTAAGTCAAAATCTGTTAATAACATGACCCATTTTATGATGCAACTAGAGAGATGTGGTTTTTCCATTAGAAACTTCAAGGGATCTTCTTTTGTGATAACCTGAGTCTCATTATTGATCATGTAATGTCAAAGTTTTTGTTTGACAAAAACTACTGTTAGACATAGTTTTTCTATTACAGAATACTTTTTTTGTAATCAACCAATGTAATAAACTAAACACTCAGTATGTTGATCATTGTGTTATGCTAAAAGTGCTCCTAATGCATGATCTATTGCTAAGATATATAGTATGAAAGGCCTATTAGATATAGGTGGTACTAAAATAGGTGGATTAAGAAGATATTGGTTGATGGTGTGGAAATTGTTTTGATAGGCTTGGTCCCAGAAAAACTTTGTATCTTTATTTAATAATCAAGTGAATAACTGAGTTTTATCAGCAAGTTTAGTTATAAAATGGTGGATTACTCAGATCTTGCCTTGTAAGGATCAGTTTTGTTTTAAGTTCATGGGAGGTGGCATGTCGATAATTGCTTTGACTTTCTTAAGGTCAAACTCTATGCTACACTAAGAAATAATGAAACTTAAGAGTTTCCCTGATGTAACTCTAAACACACATTTCTTTGAGTGTAATTAGACACTATATTGCCTGAGTCTTCAAAATATCTCTCATAAATTAATAGCATGATATTGTCATTGTTTGGATTTAGCTAATATATCATTGACATAATCCTTAATAGTATGGTGAATCAAGTCATGAAAAATATACATCATAGTACATTGATATGTGGCTCTGATATTTTTTAATCTAAAAGGCATGACAATGTAACAAAATGTACCCTAAGGTTTTCTAAAATATTATTTCTCTTGATCTTATTTGACAATTTTGATTTGGTTGTATCTTATAAGTCCATCCATAAATGATAAAATTTCATACCCAACTATGGAATCTATGATCATGTCAATGTTAGGTAAAGGAAAATCATATTTTGGGCATGCTTTATTTAAATCTTGAGAATTAGAACAACACTGAATTTGTCCATTGGGTTTTACCACGGGGACTATATTGGAAACCCATTCAGGGTATGCTACTAGTCTAATAAAGACAACATCTAAGAGGCATTGGATCTCATATTTTGACTAAGAGAGCCACCTTAGGATGCATTTTTCAATTTTTTTATTTAACTAGTTTAACATCTGGGTATAAGGGAATTTGATGAACTACTATAGATGTATCAATTCCTGACATATCTGAGTAAGATCAACAAAGAGTTGTGGAAAATTTATTAAAGTTTGATGAATGTTTTTATCCTCTTCCTTTCATAGGGAAATGACTAACAAGATAATGTAGGGATCCTGATTGGTTTTATTATTGAAATTCACTATTTCCTTGTTAATTAATGTGGAATGATCTAGTGTGTATGGGGTTGTAGGAATAGTATCATATAAATACACTAGTATGTCTTGGGAAGAATCCATATCTTATACAAAGTATGCATGGGAATTTATGTGACGAGGAAATCTATTTTTATGATAGCAATATTGGAGGTCCTCATATGCTCTGATAAATTATAAGAGGGATTCATCATTAGAGAATTCATCTAATGTGAACATATCTAGTGAAACCATATCATCAATGAGATTAGGATAAATCAATGATAATGTTAAAGTATGATTAATGGTGTGGTCTATCAGTGGAATGGGTGGACAAAACTTTATATGCTTTGAAGTGGTGAAAGAAGGTTTATCATGAAGAAGGGTAAGTTGATATCCCAACCCTTGTTTTCCATGTTGTGTTGATACCTCAATAGGATTGATGATTCCTTATTCATGCTTTCCAAGACCTTTGACATAATATCCCATCTTATTAAGACATTTAAGTGCAAAAGGGGATGTGAAATGGTGATTTGATATCAGTGTTGGTATAAAACTTGGAATCTTCTGATGTGTTGCATGGTTTGAGGGTACCCTATGAATAGTGGGTTAACTAGGTATATTACTGAGATTAAAGTGCAAAATATAATTTTATGGAGATTTAGAAACCTGGTAATATTTAAAAGGTTCATTGGCATAGATGTAGCCTTTGTGACTAAATTTTAGACAAGCATGAAGTGTAGAAGGGATTGCATGCATATCATGAATCCAAGGCCGACCAAATAATAAATTATAATTGATGTCATTTGGCATGACTTAGCAAGTAGTTGGCAGTGTCTTAGGTCCTAAAGTAAGATTGAGTGTTATTTGACCCATGACTTTCCATGGAATATTATCAAAACCTTTGATGTTCATATCAGAATGGTCTAGATCTTGAGGTTGTATATTAAGACGTTTAAGAAAATAAATGTTACAAATGTTGAGTCCTAAATCATTATCAACTAACACTCTTTTTACCCCTACATCATTAATTATTAATTGAATTTATAGAGGTAGATGTTTTTCAATAATGTGGCATGGAGGTATATACTCTTTTTAAAAAGAAATATGCTCTTTAGTCCATTACATTGTGTTGAAGATATAGGCAATGTAAGATGGTTTGATATAAATAGGAATTCTAGTATTTTAAAGCACTATATACAACACATCTTTGTAAACATTTGATCATTGAAAGAGCTTGAGAACTAAAGCAGTATCAGAAGGGGTGTGAACCTGAGTAATAAATCTATAGCCATGGGTATAATCAAACTACCTATTCATAAACTTGGGTGATAACATGTACCACATGATCTACTATAGGCATATAAATGGTAGTAGGTGTGAGATAAGATCTATTTGTACCAAATTTGAAGGGAGGAGGGATAGATATAACCGCTAGTGTTTGTTTGTGTCTAGTAGTGATAGGGAAATACTCAAAAGTATCCAATGAGTTATATGCATCTAGGTAGAAATCATGTATGTGGAATGAAATGCATGAAATTTGAGTTATAAGTTGTATAACAATACATTTATAAAGAACATTCCAAATGAGAGATAGAAAGCAAGGGATAGAAAACATGAAATTGTGCATTAATGCATAAAAAAATATAACATGTGCTATGATATTTATAATATTTTTAACAATATAAACTTGAAATTTTTTCCATATGAAAGATAAAAAACAAGGGATAGAGAGCATAAAATTATGCACAAATGCATAAAAAACTTTGACATGTGTTATGATATTTCTAATATGTTTAGCAATATAAACTTAAATTTTTTTCCATATGAGAGATAAAAATTAAGTAATGAAACCTTGTATTAAAGATAAGTAAACATTGATTTGAAGGAGAGGGATCTCACTATGTTTAACAATAACTTTCTTAATATCATCCCATATTATGAAAACTAAGCATGAAATGCAAAGAATGAAGCTTTGTATTAACATATGGTAAACTTCATCATTCATGTACATGATAGGACCGAGTATGATATCATTATTGTTTGCAAGAAATACAAGAAATATGTTCAAATAAGTGAGATCCATTTTTACTTTTATGTGGAATCTTATTTTAGATGTAAGGTGATACCTCAAGCAAACAAAGGTACCTAGTATATGCAACTAGAGTTTTAAAAAATGATATTTTTAAAATTACTAAGGAACTTTAAAATTTAATGTGAATTTATGATTTAAATATGCAATTAAAAAATTAGAAAAATATTGGAAAAAATAAGAAAGAATTTTCCCTATGGTCTCTAGGGTTTTTGTGCACAAAAGGACCTAGTAAATTCAATTAGGGTTCAAAATAAATGATTTTTAAAATTACTAAGGTAAATTTAAAAAATAAATGTGTATTTATAATTTAAAATAGGTAGGAAAAAGTAGAAAATTATTGGAAAAATTAGTAAAGAATTTACCCTAGTGTTTTTATGTGTAAGTTGTTGGTTGAATATTTTGTCGATCAGTGTACTGATAAACAAAAAAGGTCTGATTAGCCAAAGTAAGAAGATTAGTCATCCAAATGTGTAGGTTTACTGCATCAAAAAGGGACTAATCTCTCATCTAATCATGGGGAGGTTCCCTATAGATATGTTATATATATATATATATATATATATATATAAACATAAAATAATACTCAAGGGTAGGACAAACCATCCATCTCTCTTTTTTTAGAGATGATGCGTGCGAATCAAAGGAGAAACTCAAGGAAAATGACAGAAAGCATTGCTCTTCTTTCAGAAGTACTATTTAGCAAGCCACAAGAATACTGTAGGTAGTAATTGCAAAATGTAACCAAGGATGTAATAACCATCAAATCGAGATGCAACACAAAGTCTCCACTTGAATTGCCCAAGAGTGAGATACGAAGGACAATGAGGGCACAAAGTCATCCCAAGGTCCTTTACATAGAAATGAAAAGAAAACACACTAAAAGGCAATTATAGGGGCACAAAGTCTCTCCACAATTGACTTCAGGACACCTTCTTGACTAATTTCACTAATCCTACTTGTTGAATTAAAGGAATAGAAAATATATTAAGGAAAAAGACATAAGAACAGGTTCCCCAACAACAAAGATATCATAGCATAAAGTTTGAAAAGTCACTTTCTTTCTTATTCCACTAACAAAATATGATCAACAATCTGAGCTCAAAGTCTCAGTAATGTCTTTCAATTTGGGCAAAGTTTTGTTTTTGATTGTCAAAAAGAGATAAATTTACAATAAAAGAGAGTCCCTTATATAGCCTCTTCAAGAAGGACTCAAGAATAGTAACACATCATGTTGCATTGAAATTTGTTAAGAAGACAAGCTAGAATTTATGGGCATCTACCCATTGCTTTTCTCAATGCAAAGAAACAAGTCACGCTATTGAAAGTTTGCATCTTTCAATGTCCACCTGGCGATTTGATCCTTCTTCATCATTCTTCCTTTTTTGGTTAATTAAATTGGGTTCTTGATTCAATTTGATACTCTATTTCTTAATCGCTTCCTATTGATCTTGGCCTTAAATCCTGTGAATGTATTTGGGTCTATAGATTACAAGGATCAATAGCTATTTTATGAGCTTTGAAATTGACGTTCATGCACCCATCACTATGTTTCCAATAGCTAGTTCACTGTTCTTGAATTTGACGTCTTCGAGCACATCACCCCTTGGTCCTTCTTTGGATTTCTTATTTTGCATCCTCTTGAAGGGAAAGTGACCATTCAGCTTTGGGGAAGTGTCCTTTAATTTGGTAGTCGAGAGTCCCCCACAAGGGCACGTGCCCTTTGGGGTCCTTTGACGACCTTTTCTTTAGAGTCTCTCACGGACATTCCCATGGACTTTTTCCCCAGGATTTCTCTTTGGGAATTTTCCCTAGGCTCTTTTCATGGACATTTTACCATGGACAAAAAGCCTACAGAATTGTTCTGATCGCTTTGCCTTTCATCTTTGGAAATTCCTTCAGGTTTTCCTCCAGCAGCTACTTTCCAAAATTCCTTTAGACTTTTTGTCTGAAGGAATTCCTTCAGACAAAAGTCTAAAAGATTTGTTTCTTGCCTTAGTCTTTTTCAACTGCCTTAAACAAAAATTTGAAAGAATTTACCTTTATGGCCTCCTTAAAAATGATCCTTTTGAAGGGTGCTTTTGTTAACCAAGTGCCCTCTACAAGGGCACTTGTCCTTTGGGAGGCTCTTTTGAAATTTTGTATTGAACCACTCTTTTGAACCAATCCATTAAACTAAGCTTTAAACCATGCCTTGAACCAAGCTTTGAACCAAGCCAATGATCCCTTGGATTAAACCAAGCTTTGAACTAAGCTGATGAACCAAGCTTTGAACTAAGCTAATGAACCAAGCTTTGAACTAAGCTGATGAACCATTTACTAAACCAACTGAGTGAACCATTTGATTGAACCAAAGCATTAAACCAACCATTGAACCAAGCTTTGGTTCAATAGTTCAATGGTTCATTCCTTTTGATTTGGCTAAGTCCTTTGGAAATTATTTCATTGAACCAAATGGGTTGAAACTGTTGAACCTTGAACCCATTAAACCTTTGAACCAAAGTGGTTCAATGGTTCAATGGTTAGGGCCTTCTTCTCTTTGATAAGTGTTTTGAAGCTATTGAACCTTGAAGTGGTTGAAATTTGAACCTTGATGAAGTGCTTAACTCTTGCCAATGCTGTTGAACCTTTGAACTTGTTTAACCCGTTGAAACAAAATGGTTCAAGGTTCAATAGTTCAATGGTTCAATGATTAGATCCTTGCTTAGATATTTGTCGATGGACATTTTTGATTGAACCATGGTGCTGAACCAATCCCAAAAATGAATAAGTGTTGTAAATTGATTCTTTTGATTGAACCCACCTGCAAAAGCCTTTAAACCTGTAGAAATGAACCTATAAAGCCCATTGAACTTAGCCTATAGAGTCTGTAGATTTTATTTTCCTATAGAGTCCATAGATTTCTCTTCCTATAGAGTCTGTAGATTCTTAAGAAGCTTGAAAAATGAGGAATTTGAATGCCCAGGAAAAATTTTGGAAAGGAAAGAGATAATTTTGGTCTGTAGGACCAAAATAGTTCAAATGTTGTCCCAAAAATGAGTAATATTTGGGGGAAAACAACTGGCTCTAGTTGAGAAACTTCTATCAATTGCAAAAAGAATTGAAGGGAGTAGAATCTAGAATCTCAAGTGTCTTCATGTGTACCATTGGGCTATGGAGTCACACTACACAGAAATGAAAGGCATCAAAAAGGAAATAAACAAAGCAAAACAAAATTAAAAACTATACAAATATACATATATATAGATGCAATAATCTGATACTTTAAGAGTTGAAGTGTTTATGATGTTGCTTCTTGAGAGGTAGTGAAAATAGTGTGCCATCTTGGAAAACTAGTAGGAAATCATTTTGCCCCTAGAAACGGTGACGGGCGAATGGAGCTCTCCACTAGGAAACCAATTTTTTGCATCTTCCTCTTGGAATTTTCTTCTTCTTGCTCTAAGGTAGGACGTGGTCTTCAAACTAAAAACCATAACTCTTTGCTCTCCCTGTGAAGAGTTCCTTTTGCTGACTTTGGAATGTAGTAGTATGGTCCACCACCATAGCTTGCTGTTCTGCTGGTCTAGTCGAACACATGCTTTGATTGTCAACATCAAAATCTTGACAAACCATTAGCTCAATACCTCCTTTGATGTTGAGAAGTTTGATATTTTCACCCTAAGCAATTTTCAATCTGAGCAACAGAGATTTGTATCCAGCTATGGAAGAATTACTGCCATCGGATTCCAAGATCCAAGAATCATCAAAAGCTGATCTTCTATCAAATTTCTCTTCATCAGAGATGGAAGATCCTTCTTGATTTGTACTGCACCCTACTAATTCTTTTGATGCCTTATTTAGATCAAATCTTAGATTGTCAGCTACAGGAATTTTATTAACTGAGACATGAGCATCATTTATGATAAAGAAGTAATTACCCCTGCCTAAAGGCTCAAACAGGATTTAAGCTGTAGGGGCCGATGTTTGGGTGACCTCAATTTTTGCCTCAGACAAGTCCACACCTGGTTCTTCATCAATGTCTAATTACTAAAGATTGGCTTGTAGGGATTCAAACTTAGTCATTTGAATTTTGGATTTTTTGACATGATTAATCATGTCAAATTACTGGAATGGACTTGGAAGAGAGAATGGGAGTTCATCCTTTTGGTTTCTAGGAGGAGGAGGACTGGTTTGCAAATTTGAAGTAGAAGGTACAGAGATGTTTGATGTACTTACTTATTTGGCAATCACTAGGTCCTATGACTAAAAAGAAAGAGGGGTTCTCTTCTCAACAGTTGAAATTACTGGTTGGGGTCACTCCTCTATCTTCTCTTTGTCAGCCTACTGGGCTGACTGATTCTCATACCTGGTGAATACTGCATATGATCCTTCAACTGCTTCACTTTTATTTTTGGGTTCATCCTAGAAAGTTAGGAAACCAATGTGGGAGTCACCAGTTGATTCTTATTGATCCTCCCTAAAGATATTAATGCCATTTTCTTGCTCAAACTTAGGTTGAAAATAGGAAACATGTTCTGTTTCCAGATATCTAACTACTGAGTTAGTTGGAGGTGCTTCAAGGATAGGGTTCCTCTATGGGGGAGGAAGATGATTTTTTTACCCTTGAATTCTAATAGCGTTGCATTGATATGATTGATTAGGGAATGTCCTCCTTGGTATATCTTTATATAAAGGAACAAAAGACATACTTTGTGCCATTTGTCTTTTCAAGGCTAGCAATTCATTTGCCAACTTTTGTACCATTAGATTAGTGGTGCCTGTAAATGAATATTCAAAAGATGATGAGGATCTATTTTTATTTATATCTCTTCTTATCTTCCCTACTAAGATGAGATCATCTTATACCTCAGTAGCCAAAAGTTGGGCTGCATCAAGATCTATTTGACTAGCATGTCTTAAAAGAAAACTTACTTCAGGTAATTGAGAATTAATGAAGAAGCATTTGAGATTCTCAGCTGTAGGTCAATTAATTACAAGAATTCTATTCCTCAGTTTATCAAATTTGGCTATGAAATCCCTCATAGGCTCATGAGGCTCTTTCTTCATCTGAGTGAACTGGGCCAGCAAGGCATGTGCATCTTCTGCAGGCTTGAACCTTGCTTCGAACTTGGCTTTGAGTGTATCCCAATCAGTCACTGATCTAGCTTGCAGATGGTAGAACCAGTCTGTAGCAACACCTTATAGTGTTTCCACAAAAATCATGACTACCATGTCTTTATATTCCACCCCTATCACACCATAGGCTATGCTGAAGGCTGTAATGTGTTCATCAGGGTGAACTATCCCATCACCAAAGAATTTAGAGAAATTCTTTCTTGAACTATGTGGGAGTTCATGCAGAGGTGGAATCAAGTTGAGTGGGCCAAAAGAGTAGCCAAATTACAAAACAAAAATGGAAAAGGACTGGCTCAACTTCAGCTTGAGGCTTGAGGCTTCAAACTGTGCACTCTTTTGCAGTAGCTCTAGTTTTGTAGACTAGATAAAATAATGAAGGTGGAGGAAGATGGTAAGGCTATAATGAATAATGGGTAAGACATGAAATAGAGTCATGAGAGTCTATAATGGATATTGGTTATAATAATAATGGGTAAGACACAGGTGATGTTTCAATCTGAAACTTGAGCTTTCAAATTACACAAAATTATGTATATCCCTAGCAGAGTCGCCAAAAATTGTTGGTTGAATATTTTGTCGATTAGCATAATGATAAACAAAATAGGTTTGATCAGCCAAAGTAAGAAGATTAGTCATTCAAATGTGTAGATTTAATGCATCAAAAAGGGACTAATCTCTCCTCTCATCAAGGGGAGGTTCCTTATAGATATGCTATATATATATATATATATATAAATAGAAAATAATACTCAAGGGTAGGACAAACCATCCATCTCTCTTTTTTCAGAGATGATGCATGCAAATCAAAGGAAAAACTCAAGGAAAATGACAAAAAGCATTCTTCTTCTTTCAAAAGTATTATTCAACAAGCCACAAGAATACTCTAGGTAGTAATTGCAAAATGTAACCAAGGACGTAGCAACCAACAAATTGAGATGCAGCACAAAGTCTCCACCTGAATTTCCCAAGAGTGAGATACAAAGGACAATGAGGGCACAAAGTCATTCCAAGGTCATTTACACAGAAATGAAAAGAAAACACACTAAAAGGCAATTATGGGGGCACAAAGTCTCTCCACAATTGACTTTAGGACACCTTCTTGACTAATTTCACTAATCCTGCTTGTTGAATTAAAAGAATAGGAAATATATTAAGGAAAAAGACATAAGAAAAATTTCTCCAACAACAAAGATATCAATAAAAGAGAGTCCCTTATATAACCTCTTCAAGAAGGACTTGAGAATAGTAACACATCATGTTGCATTGAAATTTGTTAAGAAGATAGGCTAAAATTTAGGGGCATCTACCCATTTGCTTTTCTCAATGCAGAAAAACAAGTCACGCTATTGAAAGTTTGCATATTTCAATATACACCTATTCCTTAGTCACTTTCAAAAATATATTAAGAAAAATAGAAAATATATTAAGAAAAAAGACATAAGAACAATTTCCCTAATAATAAAGATATCACAACACAAAGTCTGAAAAATCACTTACTTTCTTATTCCAATAACAAAATATGATCAACAATCTAAGCTCAAAGTCTCAGTAATGCCTTTCAATTTGGGTAGAGTTTTGTTTTTGATTGTCAAAAAGAGATCTATTTACAATAAAAAAGAGTCCCTTATATAGCCTCTTTAAGTACTTGAGAACAGTAACACATCATGTTGCATTCAAATTTGTTAAGAAGACAGGCTAGAATTTAGGGGCATCTAACCATTTGCTTTTCTCAATGTAGGGAAACAAATCACGCTATTGAAAGTTTGCATCTTTCAATAGACATTGATCCATGTAATCTATAGACCTGAATGCATTCAAAGGCTTTAAGGCCAAGACTAGCAGAAAGCGACTAAGGAACAGAACAACAAAATGAATCCAAGACTAAGGAATAGGTGGATATTGAAAGATACAAACTTTCAATAGCATGACTTGTTTCTCTGCATTGAGAAAAGCAAATAGGTAGATGCCTCAAAATTTCAGCCTATCTTCTTAACAAATTTCAATGGAACATGATGTGTTAATGTTCTCGAGTCCTTCTTGAAGAGGCTATATAAGGGACTCTCTTTTATTATAAATTTATCTCTTTCTAACAATTAGAAATGAAACTACTGAGACTTTGAGCTCAGATTGTTGATCATATTTTGTTATTAGAATAAGAAAGTGACTTTTTAGACTTTGTGCTATGATATCTTTGTTGTTGGAAAAATTGTTCTTATGTCTTTTTCCTTAATATATTTTCTATTCCTTTAATTCAACAAGCATGATTAGTGAAATTAGTCAAGAAGGTGTCCTAAAGTCAACTGTGGAGAGACTTTGTGCCCCCATAATTGCCTTTTAGTGTGTTTTATTTTCATTTCTATGTAAAGGACCTTGGGACAACTTTGTGCCCTCATTGTCCTTCGTATCTCACTCTTGGGCAATTCAGGTAGAGACTTTGTGCTGCATCTCAATTTGTTGGTTGCTACGTCCTTGGTTACATTTTGTAATTACTACCTAGAGTATTCTTGTGGCTTTTTGAATAATACTTCTAAAAGAAGAGTGCTTTTTGTCATTTTCCTTGAGTTTTTCTTTTGATCAGCACACATCATCTCTGAAAAAAGAGAGATGGATGGTTTGTCCTACCCTTGAGTATTATTTTTTGTTTATATATATATAACATATCTATAGGGAACCTCCCCTTGATGAGAGGAGAGATTAGTCCCTTTTTGATGCGGTAAATCTACACATTTGAATGACTAATCTTCTTACTTTGGCTGATCAGACCTATTTTGTTTATCAATATGCTGATCGACAAAATATTCAACCAACAATTTTTGGTGACTCTGCTGGGTATGGCAAAAATGTTGAAAGCATTAAAGCTTTCAATTTGGTCCCAAACTAGGTTGCGATAGTGATGTAATCTTTTATTTTTGGTTTGGTATAAGTTCTTCACTCAACAAACCACTAATTCAACATCCCCTTTGGCATGAAGAAACTTGATGCCTTTATCTTGAGCAGCCTTCAATCCAAGCAACAAATATTCATATTCCACTATATTGTTAGTGTTGTTAAATTGTAATTTATAAGATGAAGGAAACATATCTCCTTGAGGAGATATCAACACAATCCCAGCTCCTGAACTGGTAGAGGAACCACTGCCATCAAATTCTAGAGTCCATATCTTATCAGATACTAATTTTTCTTTAGACTTTCCTTCATCAGAGATGGAGGGATTTTCTTCATCTGTATTGCAGCCTACTAGTTCTACTGTTCTAATTGAACTGATTTTTGAGTTGATACTTTCAAGAATTATATCAGATGCTTCATGCACTTCATCTGTAGATAGAAAGTAGTTACCTATACCTACAATTTCAAAAAGAATTTGAGCTTTAGGGGCTGATGTTTGGGTGACCACATATTTTACCTCCTTTTCAGGGAGCAACCTCTTCATTACACCTTGGATAGGTATCCTTGCCTTAGACAGGTCCATGCTTAGTTCTCCTCCCACATCTTTGTATAAATTTCATTTGAGCAAAATTCCATAGGATGCTGGGACGTCAGCCACCAAAATAGTCTTCCTGATTCTCTTATTTGAAAAGGCTGCAAATGCAAATTAGGCATCTTTGATTTGCCCCAGTAGTGGTACTTGCTTGTTCTCCATGGAAAAACATCTCCCAAATGTCTTGGTCAGTGTGAGACCCAAAAACTTGGCTATTTTAGCAGGCATGATGTTTTCAGATGTGCCTGAGTCTATAATATAGTTACTCAGCTTATGACCATTTATTAATAGGGAAACTTAGAAAGGTTCTATTTTTCCAAGAGCAACTGTGGGAGTAATGACAAGATTATTTGGAATAGGTGTGTTCTTTGGAGAATCAGGAGTTACCTTTTTAGCTTTTTGTCCTACAGGGATGGTTTGGTTCTTGAAATATTAGACCAACTTATTCAATTGATCAGGATTGGACTATAAATATTCAAATTCAGACATTTATATTTTGGTCTTTTTGACATGATCAATTATGTCAAATGGCTAAATTGAGCTAGGTACAGAGGAAGGTATTTCAACCTTTGAGTCTTAAGAGGGATGGGAAGAGGGTTGGTTTGTGAATTTGAAGTAGAAGGTGAAGGTGAAATTAATGTACTTACATTTTGGGTGATTACCAGATCCTTTGGCTGGAAAGGTAGAGTGGCTCCACGCTTAACAATTGTAATTGCTAGTTGAGGTTGCTCTTCTATCTTCCCTTTATTAGCTTTCTAGATTGATTAGTTCTTGGACTTGGTAAACACTGCATATGATCCATCAATAGCTTCTCCTTTGCTTCTGGGTTCATCCTGGTAGTTCAAGAAACTAATGTGGGAGTCACTAGCTGATTTTTCTGGATTTTTTTCAAGGAGATCAACATCATTTTCTTGATTCAATTTAGGCTAGAAAGAGAACTCTGATTCTGCTTCAAGATATCCCATTGCTAAATTAGTTGGAGGAGCTTCCAGGGCAAGTTTCCCTTGTGGGGGAGGAAGATGAATTTGTTGCCCTTGATTTCTAGCAACATTACCCTGATATGACTGATTTGGAAATGTCCTTCTTGTCATATCTCTGTATGAAAGAGTACAAGACATTCCTTGTGCCATTTGCTTTTTGAGAGCAAGCAACTCATTTACTAATTTTTGTACCATTGGATCTGTGGTACTTGTAAATGAATATTTAGAAGATGATGAAGATATATTTCTATTTGGATCTCTTCTTATCTTTTCTGCTAAGATGAGATCATCTTCTACCTCAGTGGCCAAATGCTAAGCTACAACAAGATCTATTTGACTAGCACATGTCAACATAAAACTTACTTTAGGTAACTAAGAATTAATGAAAAAGTATTTGAGATTCTTAGTTGTAGGATGAGCAATTACAAGAATTATGTTCCTCAGTTTGTCAAATTTGGCTATGAAGTCTCTCATAGGCTCATGAGGCTCTTTCTTCATCTATGTAAGTTGAGCCAAAAGTGCATGTGCATCTTCTGTAAGTTTGAATCTAGCTTCAAAATTATCTTTGAGAGTATTTCAATCAGTCACTGATCGAGCTTGTAGATGATAAAACCAATCTACAATAGCACCTTGTAATGTTTCTACAAATAGCCTGACTGCTACATCTTCAAATTCTACTCTAATTACTCTATAGGCTATGCTGAAGGCTGCAATGTGTTCATCAAGATGGACTTTCCCATCACCATAGAATTTGGGGAAATTCTTCCTTGAACTATGTGGAAGCTCATGTAGAGGTGGAGTAAGATTGAGAGGACCAAAAGCATTACCCCATGGGCCTTGAACTGCCATTATAAGATTATGAAAAGGAGGGATAACAAATCTCAGAGGGGTAATTATTGGCAAAGCTTTATCAACAATAGAAGTAGATACTTCATCTGGTAATGGAGATCTAACTTTAGTAAGAGGAAAGCTTTTGGTTCGTTGGAGATGAGATGGTGAAGGAAATAGATCAAAATCACTTTGCTGTACTAACTCAAATATAGGGTCAATAATACCTTTATCCCTTTGGCTTCATGTATACCTTGAATCTACCAGATTATGAAACAAAAATGGAAAAGAATTGACCTTGCTTTAGTTTTAAGCTTGAGGCTTTAAACTGTGCACTCTTTCCCAACAACTCTAGTTTTTGCAGACCAAATAAAATAACGGAGGTGGAGGAAGATTGTAAGGCTATAAATGGATAATGGGTAAGACATGAAATGGAGTTGCTAGAGTCTATAATGGATAAGGATTATAATGATAATGGGTAAGACACATGTGATGTTTTAATCTAAAACCTGAGATTCCAAATTGCACAAAATTATGTATATCTCCAGTGGAGTCACCGAAAACTATTGGTTAAATATTTTGTCGATCAGTGTACTGATAAACAAAATAGGTCTGATCAGCCAAAGTAAGAGGATTAGTCATCCAAATGTGTAGGTTTACCACATCAAAAAGGGACTAATCTCTCCTCTCATCAAGAGGAGGTTCCCTATATATATATATATATATATATATATATATATAAACAAAAAATAATACTCAAGGGTAGGACAAACCATCCATCTCTCTTTTTTCAGAGATGATGCGTGTAAATCAAAGGAGAAACTCAAAGAAAATGATAGAAAGCACTCCTCTTCTTTCAGAAGTACTATTAAACAAGCCACAAGAATACTCTAGGTAGTAATTGTAAAATGTAACCAAGGACATAGCATCCAACAAATTGAGATGCAGCACAAAGTCTCTACCTGAATTGCCCAAGAGTGAAATACGAAGGACAATGAGGGCACAAAGTCATCCCAAGGTCCTTTACATAGAAATAAAAAGACAACACACTAAAAGGCAATTATGGGGGTACACAGTCTCTCCACAATTGACTTCAAGACACCTTCCTGACTAATTTCACTAATCTTGCTTGTTGAATTAAAGGAATAGAAAGTATATTAAGGAAAAAGACATAAGAATAGTTTCTCCAACAACAAAGATATCACATCACAAAGCCTAAAAAGTCACTTGCTTTCTTATTCCAATAACAAAATATGATCAACAATTTGAGCTCAAAGTCTCAGTAATGTTTTTCAATTTGGGTAGAGTTTCATTTCTGATTGTCAGAAAGAGATAAATTTATAATAAAAGAGCATCCCTTATATAGCCTCTTTAAGAAGGACTCAAGAATAGTAACACATCATGTTGCATTGAAATTTGTTAAGAAGATAGGCTGTAATTTAGGGGCATCTACCCGTTTGCTTTTCTCAATGCATAGAAACAAGTCATGCTATTGAAAGTTTGCATCTTTCAATGTCCACTTGGCGATCTGATCCTTCATCATTCCTCCTTTTTTGGTTAATTAAATTGGGTCCTTGATTCAATTTGATACTCTATTCCTTAATCACTTCCTATTGATCTTGACCTTAAAGCCTATGAATGCATTTGGGTCTATAGATTACAAGGATCAATGGCTATTTTATGAGCTTTGAAATTGACGTTCGCGCACCCGTCACTACATTTCCAACGGCTAGTTTGCTATTCTTGAATTTGATGTCTTCGAGCACATCACCCCTTGGTTCTTCTTTATATTTATTGTTTTGCATCCTCTTGAAGGGAAAGTGACCATTCAGCTTTGGGGAAGTGTCCTTTAATTTAGAAGCTGAGAGTCCCCTGCAAGGGCACCTGCCCTTCGGGGTCCTTCGACGGCCTTTTCTTTGGAGTCTCTCATGGACATTCCCGTGGACTTTTTCCCCAGGATTTCTCCATGGGCATTTTCCCTGGGCTTTTTTTGTGGACATTTTCTTATGGACAAAAAGTCCATGGAATTGTTCTAATCACTTTGCCTTTCATCTTTGGAAATTCCTTCAGGTTTTCCTCCCATAACTGCTTTCCAGAATTCCTTCAGAGTTTTGTCTGAAGGAATTCCTTTAGATAAAAGTCTAAAAGAATTGTTTCTTGCCTTAGTCTTTTTCAACTACCTTAAACAAAAATTTGAAATAATTTACCTTTGCGGCCTCCTTGAAAATGACCCTTTCGAAGGGTGCTTTTGTCAACCAAGTGCCCTCCGTAAGGGCACTTATCCTTTGGGAGGCTCTTTTGAACTTATGTATTGAACCACTCCTTTCAACGAATCCATTGAACCAAGATTTGAACCATGCCTTGAACCAAGCTTTGAACCATGCTGATGATCCCTTTGATTGAACCAAGCTTTGAACTAAGCTGATGAACCAAGCTTTGAACTAAGCCGATGAACCAAGCTTTGAACTAAGCCGATGAACCATTTGATGAACTGACTGAGTGAACCATTTGATTAAACCAAAGCATTGAACCAAATTTTGAACCAAGCTTTGGTTCAATGGTTCAACGGTTCATTCCTTTTGATTTGGCTAAGTCCTTTGAAAATTATTTCATTGAACCAAATGTGTTGAACCTATTAAACCTTGAACCCATTGAACCTTTGAACCAAAGTGGTTCAATGGTTTAACGGTTCAATGGTTCAAGCCTTCTTCTCTTTGATAAGTCATTTGAAGCCATTAAACCTTGAAGTGGTTAAACTTTGAACCTTGATGAAGCACTTAACTCTTGCCGATGACATTGAACCTTTGAACTTGTTGAACCTGTTGAACCAAAATGGTTCAAGGTTCAACGGTTCAATGGTTCAATGATTGGATCCTTGCTTAGATGTTTGCCGATGGACATTTTTGATTGAACCAAGGTGCTAAACCAATCCTAAAAATGACTAAGTGTTGGAAATTGATTCTTTTGATTGAACCCACTTGCAGAAGCCTTTGAACCTGTAGCAATGAACCTATAAAGCCCATTGAACATGGCTTGTAGAGTCTGTAGATTTTATTTTCCTACAGAGTCTATATATTTCTCTTCTTGTAGAGTTTGTAGATTCTTGAGAAGCTTGAAAAATGAGGAATTTGAATACCCAGGACAAATTTTGGAAAGGGAAGAGACAATTTTGGTCTGTAGGACCAAAATAGTTCAAATGTTATTCCAAAAATAAGTGATATTTTTTGGGGGACAACAGCTGGCTCCAGTTGGGGAACTTATATCAATTGCAAAAAAAATTAAAGGGAGTAGAATCTAGAATCTCCAGTGTCTTCATGTGTGCCATTGGGGTACGGAGTCATGCTACCCAAAAATGAAAGGCATCAAAAAGGAAACAAATAAAGCAAAATAAAATTAAAGACTATACAAATATACATATGTATAGATGTAATAATTTGATACTTCAAGAGTTGAAGTGTTTCAGATATTACTTCCTGAGAGGTAATGAAAATAGTGTGCCATCTTGGTAAATTAGCAAAAAACCATTTTTCCCCTAGAAATAGTGATGGGCAAATGGAGCTCTCCACCAAGAAACCAATTTTCTACATCTTCCTCTTGGCCTTTTCTTTTTCTTGCTCCAAGGCAGGACATGGTCTTCCAACTAAAAACCATAACTCTTTGCTCTCCTTTCAAAGAGTTCTTTTTACTAACTTTAGAATACAGTAGTATGGTCCACCACCATAGCTTGCTATTCTGTTGGTCCAGTCCAGCACATGATTTGATTGTCAGCATCAAACTCCTGACAAACCATCAGCTCAGTACCTCCTTTGATGTGGAGAAGTTTAATATTTTCACCCTGAGTAGTTTTCAATCTAACTAATAGAGATCCATATCTAGCTATGGAAGAATTATTGCCATCAAATTCCAAGATTCAATCATCATCAGAAGCTGATCTTCTATCAGATTTTTCTTCATCAGAGATGGAAGATCCTTCTTGATTTGTATTGTGCTCTACTAATTCTTCTGATGCCTTGTTTGGATCAAATCTTGGATTGCCAGCTATAGGACTTTTATCAACTGAGACATGAGCATCATCTATGATCAAGAAGTAATTACCCCTACCTAAAGGCTCAAATAGAATTTGAGCTGGAGGGGCCGACATTTGGGTGACCACAGTATTTGCCTCAAACAGGTCCACACCTGGTTCTTCATCAATGTCTAATTGCTTAGGATTAGCTTGTAAGGATTCAAACTCAGTCATTTGAATTTTGGATTTCTTGACATGATCAATCATGTCAAATGACTGGAATGGACTTGGAAGAGAGGATGGGAGTTCATCCTTTTGGTTTCTAGGAGGAAGAGGACTAGTTTGTGAATTTGATATAGAAGGTGTAGAGATGTTCGATGTACTTACTTCTTTTGCAATCATCAGGTCCTTTGAATGAAAAGAAAGAGGGATTCTCTACTCAGTAACTGAAATTGCTGGTTAGGGTCACTCCTTTGTCTTCTTTTTGTTGGCTTGTTGGGCTGACTGATTCTCAGACTTGGTGAATACTATGTATGATCCTTCAACTACTTCACCTTTACTTTTGGGTTCATCTTGGAAATTTAGAAAACTAATGTGGGAGTCACCAGCTAATTCTTCTTGATCCTCCTTAAAGAGATCCACACCATTTTCTTCATCAAACTCAGGTTGAAAATAGGAAACATGTTCTGTTTCCAGATATCCAACTACTGAGTTGGTTGGAGGTGCTTCAAGGACAGGGTTCCTCTATGGGGGAGGAAGATGATTTTGTTGCCCTAGACTTCTTGTAGCATTGCCTTGGTGTGACTGATTAGGGAATGTCCTCCTTGGTATATCTTTATATAGAGGAGCAGAAGACATAGTTTGTGCCATTTGTCTTTTCAAGGCTAGCAATTCATTTTCTAGCTTTTGTACCATTGGATTAGTGGTGCATATAGATGAATATTCAGAAGATGATGAGGATCTATTTCTATTTGGATCTCTTCTTATCTTCCCTGCTAAGATGAGATCATCTTATACCTCAGTAGCCAAAATTTGGGTTGTAACAAGATCTATTTTACCAGCACATCTCAAAAGAAAACTTACTTCAGGTAACTGAGAATTAATGAAGAAGCATTTGAGATTCTCAACTGTAGGTCAAGCAATTACTGGAATTCTATTCCTCAGTTTGTCAAATTTGGCTATGAAATCCCTCATGGGCTCATGAGGCTCTTTCTTCATCTGAGTGAACTGGGTCATCAAGGCATGTGCATATTCTATGGGCTTAAACCTTGCTTTGAACTTGGCTTTGAGTGTATCCCAGTCAGTCACTGATCCAGCTTGAAAATGGTAGAACCAGTCTGCAATAGCACCTTGTAGTGTTTCCACAAAAATCTTGAATACCACATCTTTAAATTCCATGCCTATAACACCCCAAGCTATGTTGAAGGCTGCAATGTGTTCATCAGGGTGAACTATCCCATCACCAAAGAATTTGGGCAAATTATTTCTTGAACTATGTGGGAGTTCATGCAGAGGTGGAGTCAAGTTGAGTGGGCCAAAAGAGTTACCCCAGGGGCCTCGATCTATCATGATTTAATTAAGAAAAATAGAGATAACAAATTTAGATATAGTAGCCAGATTACAAAACAAAAATGGAAAAGGACTGGCTCAGCTTTAGCTTGAGGCTTAGGGCTTCAAACAGTGCACTCTTTTTTAGCAGCTTTGATTTTGCAGACTAGATAAAATAATGGAGGTGGAGGAAGATGGTAAGGTTATAATGAATAATGGGTAAGACAAGAAACGAATTCATCAGAGTCTGTAATGGATAAGGGTTATAATGATAATGGGTAAGACACAGGTGATGTTTCAATCTAAAACTTGAGGTTCCAAATTGCATAAAATTATGTATATCCCTAGTGGAGTTGCCAAAAACTATTGGTTGAATATTTTGTCGATCAACGTACTGATAAACAAAATAGGTCTGATCAGCTAAAGTAAGAAGATTAGTCATCCAAATGTGTAGGTTTATCACATCAAAAACAAGGGGAGGTTACCTATAGATATGCTATATATATATATATAAATAGAAAATAATACTCAAGGGTAGGACAAACCATCCATCTCTCTTTTTTAGAGATGATGCATGCGGATCAAAGGAGAAACTCAAGGAAAATGACCAAAAGCACTCCTCTTCTTTTAGAAGTAATATTCAACAAGCCACAAGAATACTCCAGGTAGTAATTGCAAAATGTAACCAAAGATGTAGCAACTAGCAAATTGAGATGCAACACAAAGTCTCCACCTGAATTGCCCAAGAGTGAGATACGAAGGACAATGAGGGCAAAAAGTCATCCCAAGGTCCTTTACACAGAAATGAAAATAAAATACACTGAAAGGCAATTATGGGGGCACAAGGTCTCTCCACAGTTGACTTCAGGACACCTTCTAGACTAATTTCACTAATCCTACTTGTTAAATTAAAGGAACATAAATTATATTAAGGAAAAATACATAAGAGCAGTTTCCCCAACAACAAAGATATCACAACACAAAGTCTGAAAAGTCACTTGCTTTCTTATTCCAATAACAAAATATGATCAACAATTTGAGCTCAAAGTCTCAGTAATGTCTTTCAATTTGGGCAGAATTTCATTTTTGATTGTCAGAAAGAGATAAATTTACAATAAAAGAGAGTCTCTTATATAGCCTTTTCAAGAAGGACTCAAGAATAGTAACACATCATGTTGCATTGAAATTTGTTAAGAAGACAGGCTAGAATTTAGGGGCATCTACCCATTTGCTTTTCTCAATGCAGAGAAACAAGTCACACTATTGAAAGTTTGCATCTTTCAATGTCCACTTGGCAATCTGATCCTTCTTCATCATTTCTCCTTTTTTGGTTAATTGAATCAGGTCCTTGATTCAATTTAATACTCTTTTACTTAATCACTTCCTAATGATCTTCGCCTTAAAGCCTATGAATGCATTTAGGTTTATAGATTACAAGGATAAATGGCTATTTTATGATCTTGAAATTGATGTTCACGCTCCTGTCACTATGTTTCCAATGGCTAGTTCGTTGTTCTTGAATTTGACGTCTTCAAGTGCATCACCCCTTGGTCCTTCTTCAAATTTATTATTTTATATCCTTTCAAAGGGAAAGTGACCCTTTGGCTTTGGGGAAGTGTCCTTTAATTTGGTAGCTGAGAGTCCCCCGTAAGGGCACCTGCCCTTCGGGGTCCTTCGATGACCTTTTCTTTGGAGTCTCTCGCAAACATTCCTGTGGACTTTTTCCCTAGGATTTCTCTGTGGGAATTTTCCCTGGGCTTTTTCCATAGACATTTTTCCATAGAAATTGTTTCAATTGCTTTGCTTTCCATCTTTGGAAATTCCTTTGGGTTTTTCTCTCATAGCTGCTTTCCAGAATTCCTTCGGACTTTTTGTCTGAAGGAATTCCTTCGAACAAAAGTCCAAAAGATTTATTTCTTGCCTTAGTCTTTTTCAACTACCTTAAATAAAAATTTGAAAGAATTTACCTTTGTGGCCTCCTTGAAAATGACCCTTTCGAAGGGTGCTTTTATCAACCAAGTGCCCTTCACAAGGGCATTTGTCCTTTGGGAGGCTCTTTTAAATTTTTTTATTGAACTACTCCTTTGAACCAATCCATTAAATCAAGATTTGAACCATGCCTTGAACCAAGCTTTGAACCAAGCCAATGATCCCTTTGATTAAACCAAGCTTTGAACTAAGTTGATGAACCATTTGATGAACTGACTGAGTGAACCATTTTGTTGAACCAAAGCATTGAACCAACTGTTGAACCAATATTTGCTTCAATTATTCAATGGTTCATTCCTTTTGATTTGGCTAAGTCCTTTGGAAATTATTTTGTTGAACCAAATGCGTTGAACCTTGAACCCGTTGAACCTTTGAACCAAAGTGGTTCAATGGTTCAACAGTTTAATGGTTCAAGCCTTCTTCTCTTTGACAAGTGTTTTAAAGCCATTGAACCTTGAAGTGGTTAAATTTTGAACCTTGATGAAGCACTTAACTCTTACTGATGATGTTGAACCTTTGAACTTGTTGAACCCATTGAACCAAAATGGTTCAAGGTTCAACGGTTCAATGATTGGATCCTTGCTTAGATGTTTGCCGATGGACATTTTTGATTGAACCAAGGTACTGAACCAATCTTGAAAATGACTGTGTTAGAAATTGATTCTTTTGATTGAACTCACCTGTAGAAGCCTTTGAACCTATAGAAATGAACTTGTAAAGCCCATTGAACTTGGCCTGTAGATTCCATAGATTTTTTTTCCTGCAGAGTCCATAGATTTCTCTTCTTGTAGAGTTCGTAGATTCCTGAGAAGCTTAAAAAATGAGGAATTTGAATGCCCAAGACAAATTTTAGAAAAGGAAGAGACAATTTTGGTCTATAGGACCAAAATAGTTCAAATGTTGTCCCAAAAATGAGTGATATTTTTTGGGGGACAACAGCTGGCTCCAGTTGGGGAACTTCTATCAATTGCAAAAAGAATTGAAGGGAGTAAAATCCAAAATCTCCAGTGTCTTCATTTGTATCATTGGGCTATAGAGTCATGCTACCCAAAAATGAAAGTCATCAAAAAGGAAACAAACAAAGCAAAAAAAAAATAAAAACTATACAAATATACATATATATAGATGCAATAATCTGATACTTCAAGAGTTGAAGTGTTTCAGATGTTGCTTCCTAAGAGGCAGTGAAAATAGTGTGCCATCTTGGTAAACTAGAAGTAAACCATTTTGCCGCCAGAAATAGTGACATGCAAGTGGAGCTCTCCACCAAGAAACCAATTTTCTATGTCTTCCTCTTGGCCTTTTCTTCTTCTTACTGTAAGGCAGGACGTGGTCTTCAACTTGAAAACCATAACTCTTTGCTCTCCCTGCAAAGAGTTCCTTTTGCTGACTATGGAATGTAGTAGTATGGTTCACCACCATAGCTTGTTGTTCTACTAGTCCAGTCTAGCACATGCTTTGATTGTCAGAATCAAACTCTGGACAAACCATCAGCTCAGTACCTCCTTTGATGTGGAGAAATTTGATTTTTTCACCCTGAGTAGTTTTCAATTTGACCAATAGAGATCCGTATCGAGCTATGGAAGAATTGCTGCCATCGAATTCCAAGGTCCAAGCATCATCAAAAGCTGATCTTCTATCAGATTTCTCTTTATCAGAGATGGAAGATCCTTCTTGATTTGTACTATGCCCTACTAATTCTTTTGATGCCTTGTTTGGATCAAATCTTAGATTGCTAGATACAGGATTTTCATCAGCTGAGACATGAGCATCATCTATGATCAAGAAGTAATTACCCTTGCCTAAAGGCTCAAATAGAATTTGAGTTGTAGGGGCCGATGTTTGGGTGACCACAATTTTTGCCTTTGATAGGTCCACACCTGGTTCTTCATCAATGTCTAATTGCTTAGGATTGGCTTGTAGGGATTTAAACTCAGTCATTTGAATTTTGGATTTCTTGACATGATCAATCATGTAAAATGACTAGAATGGACTTGGAAGAGAGGATGGGAGTTCATCCTTTTTGTTTCTGGGAGGAGGAGTACTGGTTTGCAAATTTGAAGTAGAAGGTGCAGAGATGTTTGATGTACTTACTTCTTTGGCAATCACTGGGTCCTTTGACTGCAAAGAAAGAGGGGTTCTTTACTCAAAAATTGAAATTACTGGTTGGGGTCACTCCTCTATCTTCTCTTTGTTAGCCTGCTAGGCTGACTAATTCTCAGACCTGGTGAATAATACGTATGATCCTTCAACTGCTTCACCTTTACTTCTGGGCTCATCTTGGAAATTTAGAAAACTAATGTGGGAGTCACCAGTTGATTATTATTGATCCTCCCTAAAGAGATCAATGCCATTTTCTTGCTCAAACTCAGGTTGAAAATAGGAAACATGTTTTATTTCTAGATATCCAATTAATGAGTTGGTTGGAGGTGTTTCAAGGATAGGGTTCCTCTATGGGGGAGGAAGATGATTTTGTTACCCTTGACTTCTGGCAGCATTGCCTTGATATGACTAATTAAGGAATGTCCTCCTTGGTATATCTTTATATAGAGGAGTAGAAGACATACTTTGTGCCATTTGTCTTTTCAAGGCTAGAAATTCATTTGCCAGCTTTTGTACCATTAGATCAGTGGTGCCTATAGATGAATATTCAGAAGATGATGAGGATCTATTTCTATTTGGATCTCTTCTTATCTTCCTTGATAAGATGAGATCATATTATACCTTAGTAGACAAAAGTTGGGCTGTAACAAGATCTATTTGACCAGCACATCTCAAAAAAAAACTTACTTGAGGTAACTAAGAATTAATGAAGAAGCATTTGAGATTCTCAGCTGTAGGTCGAGCAATTTTTAAATTTTGTTCCTCAATTTGTCAAATTTGGCTAGGAAATCTCTCATAGGCTCATGAGTCTCTTTCTTCATCTAAGTGAACTGGGATAGCAAGGCATGTACATCTTCTATAGGCTTGAACCTTACTTTGAACTTGGCTTTGAGTGTATCCCAGTCAGTCACTGATCTAGCTTGCAGATGGTAGAACTAGTCTACAGTAGCACCTTGTAGTGTTTCCATAAAAAGCCTGACTGTTACGTCTTTAAATTCCACCTCTATATCACTACAAGCTATACTAAAGGCTGCAATGTGTTCATCAGGGTGAACTATCCCATCATCAAAGAATTTGGGGAAATTCTTTCTTGAACTACGTGGGAGTTCATGTAGAGGTGGAGTCAAGTTGAGTGGGCCAAAAGAGTTATCCCAAGGGCCTCGAACTACCATGATTTAATTAAGAAAAATAGAGATAACAAATTTGGATGGAGTAGCTAGATTGTAGAACAAAAATGGAAAGGGATTGGCTCAACTTCAGCTTGAGGCTTCAAACTGTGCACTCTTTCTCAGCAGCTCTAATTTTGTAGACCAAATAAAATAACAGAGGTAGAGGAAGATGGTAAGGCTATAATGGATAATGGGTAAGACATGAAATAGAGTCACCAAATTTTGTAATGGATAAGGGTTATAATGATAATGGATAAGACACAGGTGATGTTTCAATCTAAAATTTGAGGTTCCAAATTGCAATAAATTATGTATATCCCTAGTGGAGTTGCGAAAAATTGTTGGTTGAATATTTTGTCGATCAGCGTATAAACAAAATAGGTCTAATTAGCCAAAGTAAGAAGATTATTCATCCAAATGTGTAGGTTTACCACATCAAAAAGGGACTAATCTCTCCTCTCATCAAGGGGAGGTTCCCTATAGATATGCTATATATATATATATATATATATATATATATATATATATATATAAACAAAAAATAATACTCAAGGGTAGGACAAACCATCCATCTCTCTTTTTTTAGAGATGATGCATGTAGATCAAATGAGAAACTCAAGGAAAATGACAAAAATCACTCCTCTTCTTTCAAAAGTACTATTCAGCAAGCCACAAGAATACTCCAGGTAGTAATTGCAAATTGTAACCAAGGATGTAGCAACCAACAAATTGAGATGCAGGACAAAGTCTCTACCTGAATTGCTCAAGAGTGAGATATAAAGGATAATGAGGGCACAACGTCATCTCAAGGTCTTTTACAGAGAAATGAAAAGAAAACACACTAAAAGGCAATTATGGGGGCACAAAGTCTCTCCATAATTAACTTTAGGACACCTTCCTGACTAATTTCAGTAATCCTGCTTGTTAAATTAAAGGAACAAAAAATATATTAAGGAAAAAGACATAAGAATAGTTTCCCCAAAAACAAAGATATCACAACACAAAGTCTAAAAAGTCACTTGATTTCTTATTCTAATAACAAAATATGATCAACAATCTGAGCTCAATGTCTTAGTAATGTCTTTCAATTTGGGCAGAGTTTCATTTCTAATTTTCAGAAAGAGATAAATTTACAATAAAAGAGAGTCCCTTATATAGCCTCTTCAAGAAGGACTCGAGAACAATAACACATCATGTTGCATTGAAATTTGTTAAGAATATAGGCTAGAATTTAGGGGCATCTACCCATTTTCTTTTATCAATGCAGAGAAACAAGTCACGCTATTGAAAGTTTGCATCTTTCAATGTCCACCTGGGGATCTGATCCTTCTTCATCGTTCCTCCTTTTTTGGTTAATTGAATTAGGTCTTTGATTCAATTTAATACTCTATTCCTTAAATGCTTCCTATTGATCTTGGCCTTAAATCTTGTGAATGCATTCAAGTCTATAGATTATAAGGATCAATAGCTATTTTATGATCTTTAAAATTGAACTTTGCGCACCCATCACTATCTTTCCAATGGCTAGTTTGCTGTTCTTGAATTTGACATCTTCAAGCACATCACCCCTTGGTCCTTCTTTAGATTTCCTATTTTGCATCCTCTTGAAGGGAAAGTGACCCTTTGGCTTTGGGGAAGTGTCCTTTGATTTGGCAACCGAGAGTCCCCTGCAAGGGTACCTACCCTTCAGGGTCCATCAGTAGCCTTTTCTTTGGAGTCTCTCATGGACATTCCCGCGGACTTTTTCCCCAGGCTTTCTCTGCAGGCATTTTCCCCAGGGTTTTTCCATAGACATTTTCTTGTGAACAAAAAGTTTGTGAAATTGTTTTGAGTGCTTTGCCTTTCATCTTTGGAAATTCCTTCAGGTTTTCCTCTCGTAGCTACTTTCCAGAATTCCTTCAGACTTTTTGTTAGAAGGAATTCCTTCAGACAAAAGTATGAAAGAATTATTTCTTGCCTTAGTCTTTTTTAACTACCTTAAACAAAAATTGGAAAGAATTTACCTTTGCAGCCTCCTTGAAAATGACCCTTTTGAAGGGTGCTTTTATCAACCAAGTGCCCTCGGCAAGGGCACTTGTCCTTCGGGATGCTCTTTTGAACTTTTATATTAAACCGCTCATTTAAACCAATCTATTGAACCAAGATTTGAACCATGCCTTGAACCAAGCCGATGATCCCTTTGATTGAATCAAGCTTTGAAGTAAGCCAATGAACCAAGCTTTGAACTAAGCCAATGAACCAAGCTTTGAATTAAGCCGATGAACCATTTGATGAACTGACTGAGTGAACCATTTGATTAAACCAAAGCATTGAACCAACCATTAAACCAAGCTTTATTTCAATGGTTCAATGGTTCATTCCTTTTGATTTGGCTAAGTCCTTTGGAAATTCTTTCGTTGAACCAAACGTGTTGAACCTGTTGAACCTTGAACCCATTGAACCTTTGAACCAAAGTGGTTCAATGGTTCAACAGTTCAATGGTTCAAGCCTTCTTCTCTTTGATAAGTGTTTTGAAGCCATTGAAACTTGAAGTGGTTGAAATTTGAACCTTGATGAAGTGCTTAACTCTTGCCGATGATGTTGAACCTTTGAACTTGTTGAACCCGTTGAACCTAAATGGTTCAAGGTTCAATGATTTAATGGTTCAATGATTGGATCCTTTCTTAGATGTTTGCCAATGGACATTTTTGATTGAACCATGGTGCTGAACCAATCCCAAAAATGACTAAGTGTTGGAAACTAATTCTTTTGATTGAACCCACCTATAGAAGCCTTTGAACCTGTAGAAATGAACCTATAAAGCCCATTGAACTTGGCCTACAAAGTCCATAGATTTTCTTTTCCTTCAGAGTCCATAGATTTCTCTTCTTGCAGAGTCTGTAGATTCCTGAGAATCTTAAAAAATGGGGAATTTGAATCCCCAAGACAAATTTTAGAAAGGGAACAGACAATTTTGGTCTATAGGACCAAAATAGTTCAAATGTTGTTCCATAAATGAGTGATATTTTTTTAGGGAAAACATAAATGAAGTAAGTCAGGTTCACCAAATGATTTAATAGTTTTGGGAATATTAGATTATTATACCTAATTTAGTTAAATGTCTAAGTTGACTAAATTAGTAAATAATATTGTAATAATTTAACTACTAACTTGTATAATTTATTTAACTTTCTTAGCTTTCTAAAAATAGTAATGAAAGAGGAGAAATTCAACTTATCTTAAAATTGGGCTGATATGGCAGAGATAGAGGTTGATATTGACTGAGCAAGATTGGGACAGTATCATGAATCTAGATCTAGCTTTCATTTTATGAAAGGAAAATAAAAAATAAGACACTTTGAGGTCTAATGCTATAGTTTAGGACCTAATGTTGTTGTCCAAACTAGTCATAGAGTTGAGTTTTTTGGGTTTTGTCCACTATCCTATGTGAGCTTACTTATGAAATTTCAAATCTTGAATGTCAACGAAGGTCCTTGTAGATATAATTTAATATCCAACCCTAGACCTTCATTATACTTAAATAAAACTTTGAAAAAGAAGGGGGGGTTAGTGTGTGTACGATGCATTGAGTGTGTATCCACACCCCTTATGTGGGCATGCTACCTACATACCAATACTCCAAAGAGGGTTTAATCTATATGCAGTTCTCTCACTTGATGTGCTCCATGAAATAGTGTTATGAGGATGCAAAAATGCTAAAATAGGTGTGCTTGAGGTGGCTAAGGATTGGTGTGAGGGTTTGAATAAGATTATAGCTATATTGGCTGGCTATATCTAGAGAATAAATAAATTTACTTGAGTGGTCTTTCTTATATTCTTGCTTGATTTTGTAATATTTGCCAACCTCTTCTAAATGCACTTTGAATGGGATTTTATAGAGATATATTGGTCATGGGTTAAATGTATTTGTGCTAGGCTAACATAATGAAGAATAAGAATCATAAGAAAATAGTCATTTGGGCTTAGAATATGATTAGACATGAGTGCCAAAAATGAGACACCCTAGAGTCCAATGCTATAGTCCAATCTCAACACTCCTATCCTATAGGCTCGAGACCTAGGGGATGGAATTAACATAGAAAATAGAGTCTAGTTGAGCTAGAATCAGGTCTTAGAATTTTGTAGATGACCAGTTATAAGTAAAAAGGTGTTTAGAAAGATTATGAGAGTATGAAAGAGAGTCTTATGGATTGGGTGTCACAAGCCACACTCAAGCTACCAATTTAGACATTTTATATGACTACAATATGTCATTAATTTTTATATGGAAATTTAAATATGTCAATTTATATGCTATTTATAAATTTGACTAAGTCATATCCCTTTGATTGTGTAATATTTGATCATGCCTCTTATATGAGGTCTCCTTGGACCATTATATTCTTTGAATTAATTTTGAGTGCCTTTATGTGTGTAATTAATTTCTTATTAAGCTTGTACTATTACTCTTTAGACATTTCCATGATCTACATCATGCATCTTAGGACATGATGTGATCATATACTACGTGCCTTAATGCTATATCTATTTCCCTTAATCTCAAAAGGGGGCATATTAGTGAGGGCATGTCATAAAGGCATGAATTCCATATTTTCATAGTTATAAATTACCGTAGGGGCATGCTAAAAAGGCATAAACCCAAAACTTATTCAATACTTAACATATCCATATTATAGTGGGGGCATGTTATGAAAAAAAGTTCTCTATATTTACACCAATTTTTAGATTTCTTAGATTTAGTGGGGGCATGTCATAAAAACACCTAGTCCACACTTGCATTAATTTTAAATTCACTATATTTCGTAATTATATGATTCAAATACATATTTGTTTTAACATTGGTAATATTATTATACCCATAGTTTAGATTGAGACATATATGAGATGCATATGCCATGAAAAGGACACCTAAAATTACAAAATCAAGTCAATTTTTAGAGTTTAAATATTATTATAGACTATTATCATACCCATGATGAACTTTTATGGAATGTTATTGAGCCAATCTACTATAATAGTTGGTTCACCTTGGGAAGGTCAAGTTGATTAAATTGCTCAATATTACCAAAATTATAATTTAGATTTGAATAAATCATCTAAATTTACCATAATTATAGGTTGAATTTGATTTAATCATCCACCCTCATTATATATATAATATGATTTGATTAAATCACTCACACTCACTAGATTATGAACATATTTGGGTTGCATGATTGAGATGGAACAGGCTCAATGGCCATGTTACAACTCATCTTTACACCAAGGTTAGGGCATGTGTCATCTAATATATCTCTATATATGAACCTTTAGGTTCTAATTTGTCCTAATATTTGTTTCAACATGAGTCATCCTTTCATATCAAATTGCTGAAAGGCAAGATGGTTGTATTGACACATGTGTACTCCTAACCTTACTCTTTATTTTCAAGCATTTAAAATTATTTAAATTTCATATTTCATATTTCATACATTTATTATATATTATAACATGATATTAATTTTAGGTCAACCACCAACAAAGCACTCAAGTTGGGCTCATGCAAAGATAAGGTATGATATACACACCTAGGTATGCATTTATTTCCTTTAAACTATTACTATATTAAAGGGGTTAGGACTGGAAAAATATAGATACTAGAATTTAATTTATATACTATCCAATCTAGCACACTTAAAAAATTACCTATCATGGCTATACCTTTCAGTTACATACCTGCCTACTACTGAAAGGCTTGAATTCCACATCTCTTTATGCCTAATTATTTATCTCTTTATTTAACCATTGTTATTATGATGACTAGGCCTTCTATTTAGTGAAAAAATATCTAAACTTGATTATTATCCTTCATTTCTAGTTATATACCTGTACCTATTTTCTAGCTCTCTGAACACTTGCATACCATATATACACCTGCATCAATGCAAATGTCAACTTTTCCTACAAAGTGTTCAGTGCCCAAAAGTCATCTAAATTTGAAAAAGAAACATATCCTAAAGGTTAGACTACATTATTAATGTGATATACTTCTAAAAGGATTGGTATATATATAATATCAACCCTCATTCATTCCTCACCTATTAAAAATATGGAAACATCTAGAAATTACTTATAAATCATAAGGAAATATTAAAAAAACACCTAATCAAGCATTAAAGTGAGAAAAACTACCTTAAATATCCCTATTTCCATATAAATCATAGGATAAGTATTTATAGAGGTCTGAAGCATTTATAGAGTAGCCTATGAGCCATATTTTCCAAGTTAGGTCATTGCATGTATTTACTTATCACACATTGCATCCTTGTGCACACATAATCCAACACATAAGGGATAAATAAATAAGTCTAAGGCCCTCTTAAGAGTACTAGATATGTATCTATCACCCATTGATAAAGGGGTCATTAGAGAAGCTTGACACTGTGATCCCACTAATCCATTTTTCCCTCAATCACTCCAAGGGTGAAGAGCTAGGGTTTGATCATTTGACAAAGAATGATAGTTTATGTGCACAATCTAAAACTATCACAGGAAATGATATAAAAAAAAGAAGGATCCAATTGGTAGCATCTATATCTAGTCATTATTATATATAGGAATCTTATGGTAGGGTTAAACACCTACATTGATGCAAATGTCTAGATCTAATGCAAGCATTTGAGGCCACAAAATATATTTATATAATCTAACGATTATTCTAATATAATCTCCCAGTCCATTTCTATCCTATTCAACAACATACTTACATGCATAAAATAAACCAACTAAGTTTCATTCGTTTTCGATTCATTGAAATATCTATCAATATTTATACATTACTATTTTTAGAAATCTTAGTTGTGTAAATTCATAATACTATTTGTTTGAGTTTTTTTTATTAATTGGCCTACTTATTAGGCTATTTTAACACCCTAGATAAACACACATTATCTAAATTTAGGGTTAATTTTTTTTTCATATTTAACATCTATGTTTTATAAGAAATATTGAATTCATTTCAATTTATATAAAAAATTAAAAAAAAAAAACTGATTAGGATTGCAACTTCCAACACAAAGAACTAATGTATTTTATTGATAGGTGAAAATTTAATTGACGAGTGTCAGTAGTGATGATGGGATATTTGTTAGATTTTTTTAAATAATTGACACTTTGGTATTTTTAACAATTAATAGTTTCATCCTCTAGGATCCTCCATGTGATTTTCTATTTTGGCCAAAATAACAAACAAAAATTAAGATAATCCACTTTGAATTATAGTATAGGTCCCTAGAATTAGAAAAATAGGATGGATATAGTTGCAACATACATGGATTATACCAGGTTCATATGAGTGTATATTCAAGAAAATAGGGGAAAAAGGGGGGATTAAAATGACATTTTTTTCTTGAAAATAATAATAGTTCAACTTGGAGAGAGTTTTAGAGACACTTGGAAAACGAATTTGAAAATGACATAAGGATATGAATTATGACATTATAAATGTATTTGTTAATTATATATTTCTTTAAAATACCTAAATGATAAAAAATGCATGAAATTGACACTATATATATTCTTTCCCTACCTAGTTAGCTTCTATAGCTGGAAAGCAAAGCTTGCTTCCTAATAGATATAATGAGAAACAATGCTTTGAATCATGTTATAAATGTAATACATGTATACCATTGAGTATGCCCTACCTAATTTACCCAATTGAGTATTCCCTACCTACTTTACCTACTTAAGTATGCCCTACCCAATTAAATACATGTGCCATATCTTGATCTTGAGTATACCCTACCTAAATACTGAATCCATATCTTTATTTTAACTATGACCTACCTTTCTTATTGTACTTGAGTGTGCCATAAATAACTAAAACCTACTTGAGTGTGCCTCACCTATATATATTTCTTACCGTACCTACTTGAGTATGCCATACCTACTTGAGTATGCCCTACCTAATTGAATACTTGGGATATATCTTGATATTGAATACCCATATCTAACCTTGACCATGTATATCTTAACCAAGCCATATATTGAATACACAAGCCATATATTGAAAGGAAAGGGGAATTATCATGATTGGAAATTTTTAAAGGGGGAATTATCAGATTAAGGGATAAAATATAAAGGGAATTATCAAGGGTTGCTTTAAAATTAGGAAAGGTGGATTTTTCACCTATATAGAGAAAGGAGAGGGGGAATTGACTAAGCCATATCTATCATGATCCTAACATTATGCCAAAATGATGTAGGGGAATCTTAGAGATAATCAAGTTTAGTCTCGAATGTGTTTGGAGAGGTGTGATATGAATGATAAGTCATGTTGGTGAGTGAAATTAGAATTAGAATGCAAAATTAGTTTTCTCTCCCAAAGGGATTTTCAAAATTTCAAGATGTTTCAGGTGGTCTAGTAAAGTGTGAATGAGTGGTGATTATATGTAAATGATGAATAAAGTTATAATAAACTTTTATGGTTTCATGAGATGTCCTTTAAGTTGGTTATGCATACATATGTTAAGAGAGGGTGTGAGGTGGCAACTAGAGTGTCCACCACCCTATGTGGGTCTAGGAATAGATGGAAGTTTCTTGAATCAAGAAATGGTTAGGAGTTGTTACACAAGTTTGTATAAAGTATTTATGGACTGATATAGAGTGTGTTGGTTCTAAGTAGAAGGGTAGGAGGAGGAAATAGGGTGGACATTGTTAAAATGAGTGAAAGTTCTATCATGATAATGTATAGGACTGTGTGAGTCCTTTTGTTATGAATAAAAGTTATAGATAAATGTATTGTTATTTATGAAAGTTTTAATTCTTAATTATCATGACTAAATTATTTTTGAATGACCATATAGTAACTAGAGGTATCAAATTATGCATAGAGTAATTATTGTAATCTTACTAAAGTACTATTTTGTAAGACAATCAAGGAGTAAGGACATGGAATAATGGTTTTAAAAGGAAAAATTAAGGATGAATAGTGGTGGAATATTGTGTGGAGTTGTTGAGGGTCATACAAACCCTTAGCTAATTGATTAAACACTTTATAGTGAGAAAACTCAATAAAGGTAATTCTTTCATAAATCTCTATTCATAGTGATGAGAGTCTAAGGTATGCAAACAAGTTATATGTTCTTGTGATATACATGACGATAATTTTTGAATTGTTATCTAGGTTTATTAATTAGATGTTTGATTAAAATCATATAATGATCAAATTTTAAAGGAAAATCCTATCAATAAAAGTAACCCTGATGATACAAACATACCCCTGAGCATACTAAATGAGACCTTGCTTAAGGAAGTTATGGAAGGATTTTATGTTTGAAGAGTAAATGACTATTGGAAGGTGAATTTTCACTAGAATGGTCAAGTAATAGAAATATTAAGTGTTGATGGTATTCAAATAAGGTTCAAGTGAGAATGAAATAATTGAAAAGATGGAAAGACCGATGGAAACCCTTGCATAATCAAGAAAAACACATTTAGTTGACTGAGATTTATGACATTGAAGTACTTAATGCACTAGATTAAGTCCAAAAACTATTTGGAAAGTTTATAGAAGACAAAATAGTCATTTTTAAATAAATTTGGGATTTTGAAACAACATATAGCTCAATATAATGAATTTTCAAGCCTTTTGGCCCTGTGTAGGCTAATTTAACCCTAGGATTAGGGTTTAGTGCATAAATTGAGTTTGAAATATCAAATCCATCTAGATGATTAAAATATATACATAATTTTGGTATCAAAGCCATCTATATTATTTGGAAATAGTAATTACATTTTTATAGTGCATGTTGCATGAATTTGTAGGTAAGCAAGGAGGTAGTTTGTAAGGAGTCTTATTGAAAGATATAGTAAGAAAGCAAAGAAAGAGAAGGTATGATTTATTTTATGGTTTATTATTTGGTTTGGATGAATTATTGATGGTATGTGATAGGTTAAGAAAGAAAATAGTACATATAGTGGTGGCAAACCTTGAAATAAGAAAATTATTAACAAGCTCAAGAGAGAGAAGCTCATAAATAGAGCTCAAGAAAGAGAAGTCATTCATAATGTGAAGGAAAAGTGTGTGGAAAGGCCCTAGTGAGTTTTGAAATGGAGAGTGAGAGAGTTTCCAAGTGTAAACCAAAATAAAGTGGTCTAAGTGATGCCAAAATGAGGAAGAGTATGTACCCAAGTGAGGTACTCAAGATGAAAATGAAAGGAGAGGTAGAAAGGAAAATGATAAACAACATTGGATTGGAGTACCACAATGAGAAAATGATGGAGATAGGGATAAAATAAATGAAGGATGCATTGAAAAGGATAGAGAATGAGTTAATGTAGATGTGGAAAGTGTATAGTTTGAAGTGTGGAATCAAGATAAAAAAGAGTCAACTATAACTTTATAGAAAGAATACAAAAGAAGGAAAACCAAAAAGTAATAAAATATATGGAGAGATAATTGAAGAAGATGGAAACACAACTTGATGTGGAAAAGAAGAGAGAGGAAATTGGGCATAATTTTTTTTAGTCTAACATTGATTTACCATGGTTGAATACAGGTCAAGAAATGGAAAGTGAAGAATATGATTGGGATGAAGGAATTGATTGGACAACAATCCATAAGGAAGAAGAAGTTAGTAAATGGAAAGAACAAAGGTACAATTGTAGATGAGGTGTTTTAATACCTTGAGGATGGTGAAATAATTTACTTGAAAAATAAGAGTGGAGAAATAAATATTAAAAATTAGGTGATAAAGAAGACACAACATGCCACATAAGGGCAGTAAAGCTCAACCAAGAAGGCAATCAAATAATAGGTAATGAATTGAATGCAATTTTTGATGAATTTTATGAAGATGATGTTTTGTATAAAGATATAATAGGTTTGTTTGAGGATTGCATTGGAGTAGTGAAGAAGAAAGAAGCACATGAAGTGATTGAGGAAAATGATGAATAGGTTAAAGAGGATGTGATTGATTTACCAGTCTATGGAGGTGAGATGCAAAATGATGAGTTGACTGATTTGATAGTCAAGAAAGGATCAACTATAGTATATGAAAATAAGATAGAGGATGATACCAACAAGAATGGGGGAAAGCATGAAACCTTGGAATGGTCATCAAAGAAAGAAAAGAGTATAATATGGGATAGGTATGCTAATGAAGAGGTAAAAATAACACTGTTAGAGGAAGCAATAGATAGAGAATGTTAATTTATCCTACATGCCATAAAGATTGAAGAAGGTTATGAAAGAAAACAAAGAAAGAAGAAAAAATATAGATATAAATAATAGTATGCAAATTAGTAGGGGAAAGAATAAAGGATAACATGGATAAAAAAGAAGAGGCATAGTTGTGGAAGTAATGAACATACACATTTGTATGAACATTTGAATGAAGAAGAATATGGATGTCAATTTATTTTCTTCCCTTAGGAGTATGATGTAGGGGTATCTTAAAAATGCTCAAGGTTGGTCTAGGATGTGTCTGATATTCCTAGGATAGGTGTAATATGGATGAGAAGTCATGTTCGTGAGTGAAATTTGAATTAGAATGCAAAATTAGTTTCCCGCCTAAAGGGATTTTCAAAATTTCAAGATGTTTTAGGTGGTATAGTAAAGTGTGAGTGATTGGTGATTATATGTAAATTATGAGTAATTTTGTAAAATAATTTTATGGTTTCATGAAAGGTCCTTTTGGTTGGTTATGAATACATATGTTAAGAGAGGGTGTTAGGTGGTATCTAGAGTGTCCACCACCCTACATGGGTCTAGTAATACTTGAAATTTTATTGAATCAAGAAATAGTTAGGAGTTATTACAATTTTTTTTATAAATTCTTTGTGGAGTGATATAGAGTGTGGTGGTTTGAAGTAGATGGGTAGGAGGAGAAAATAGGGTATACATTGTTGAAAAGAGTGAAAGGTCTGCCATGACAATGTATAGGACTATGTGAGTCCTTTTGTTATGAATAAAATTTGTAGATGAATGTATTATTGTCTATATGGTTTTTACTTATTATTTATCATGAATAAATTCATTTTTAATGACCATACAATAGCTAGAGGTATTTAATTTTACTTGGAGTAATTATTGATATCTTAATATAGTATTATTTTATAAGATAGTCAAGGAAGATGGACGTATAACAATAGTTTTGAAAGGAAAAACTAAGGATAAATAATGGTGGAATATTGTGTAGAGTTTTTGATGGTCATTAAGACCCTTATATAATTTATTGAACACTTAATAGTGATAAAACTTAGTGAAGGCAATTCCTTCATAAGCCCCTATTCATAGTGATGAGAGTCTAAGGTATGCAAACAAGTTATATATTCTTGTGATATACATGATGACAATGTTTGAGTTATTTTTATCTAGGTTGATTGATTATATGTTTGATTAAAAGCATATAATTCTCATATTATAAAGTAAATCCTATCAATAAAAGCAACCTTGATGATACAAACAAACCCCTGAGCATACTAAATGAGACCTTGTTTAAGGAAGTTGTGGAAGGATTTTATGTTTGAAGAGTAAATGATTTATAAGGTGAATTGTAACTATAATGGAAAATTAATATCAATATTAAGTGTTTATTATATTTAAATAAAGTCTATGTGAGAATGAAATAGTTGAAAATATGGAAAGACTGATGGAAACCCTTGCACAGTCAAGAAAAACACATTTAATTAACTAAGATTTGTAAAATTTGAGTCCTTAATGCATTAGATTAAGTAAAAAACCTATTTTAAAATTTTATAGAAGATAAAATAGACATTTTAAAATAAATTTTGGCTTTTAAAACAACATATAATTCAAGATAATGAATTTTTAAGCCTCTCAGCCTTGTGTAGACTAGTGCAACCCTAGGATTAGGGTTTAGTGCATAAATTGAGTTTGAACCATATAATTTTGAATAAAATTGGTATTTATTATGGGTTTTGTGTTTTATAAGTGATTAAGTATTTTATAACTTATATGATCTCTATAGTATGGATTTTTGTGTCCTGTGTTATGCTTAAGGGCTTAAAGACCTAGATGGTGATAGGCTAGTGAAGGGAGGACAAATTTATCAAAAGAAGAAGGGTGAGAAAGAGTTGATTCATTTGGGGAAGCCAAATTGGTATCCAAATTTTTTTGAGGTTTGTATTAAAGGTCTATTATTTTCCCAAACCAAGAAGCTTTCTAGCTTAGGAGGGTTAATTGAGAAGGGGTGTTATGGAGGAGGTAGGTGAATCCAAAGGAGTTGAGTAAAGAAGAATATGTATGAGTTAAATGGAACAAAAGGGTACTTAAAAATTCATTTTTTTTCCTATGAAAGGTTAACATCTACTCCCAAAAAGGAGACTTAAAAATAGGCCTATAAGCCTAGAAAACAAAAGATAAAATATTGTTTAAAATGCAAGGTGATGAGTGATAAAAGTGGATTGAGATGGTTTGTAATAGGGATATTTCATGTTTTATGTGTTTTTAAACTTTGATAATCAATAATTTGAATTTTTTGTCTATTTTTACAAGATAGACTTAGTGTTGGTCAAGAAGGATTGGTCAGAGTGAAAAAAAGTGTAAGGAGAAGAAAATCTAATTAAAAGCTCTACATCAAAAAATATCTATCATGATCATGATCACCATTATAAATATCATTGGAAAAAATATCTATCATGGACAAGTAAATTGAGAATTATTCTTAAATACAAAATTGGCTAGGTGATTTAGGGTTTGGTCCACCTAGGGTGCCCATCTAGGGTCAGGTTGATATACATGGCCCATCCTAGACACCTGATTGGATTTGATCCTAGTTGGATTAAAAATATGTGACTGAGGAATATATATATGTAGAATTAAGTCTCAAGATAATAATTTTTTTGTCATATTTATATAATCTAACTATTTTACTAAACATCAACATAGTTACATCATTGATTGAGGCATTGATCATGGTTGAGCACACAAATGTATATAGTTGGTTGCAGTCAAGCACTCTAAAATATTTAGTTAAAAAATTATGGTTTATGGTCCCAATTTTGAGGTTTTATATGAGGAATATATAACTCTAGTATCAAAAAAACTCTAGAGGAAATGGATTTAATTTCCCTACCTGAGAGTTGAGCCAATCCCATATGTATCAATTAATGGAAATTATTAGTGGGATGATGAATTCCCCACTATACTTATATCTAGGCCATTAAAGGATAGATATTAAATACCATAATGCAATAAAATATTAATATCATATAACCTATATATATCTACCTAAATTTATTTAATCCCCTAATACATATCTAGTAAAGATTGAAGCCTAGACCAGAGTGCCAGGTTGAGTGCCAATTTATGGATGGTCCTATCCCAATCCTATAGTTTAGTTATCTTCTCCATTTTTCATGAGAATATTCAATCTTCAATCCTTGAATTCAAGCTATTATTACTCTCTTGAGACTAAAAGGAAATCCATATATATATATAGGGGAATCCCTATCCTTTAATGACCTATATATAGGGGAGTCCAACATCCCTCTAATAATGTCCATCGATAGCTACATATAGGATTGGCTCAAATATGGGATTGGATCAACTCTTGTATTGGGTGACCAAATCCATTTCATTTATAATTTTTTGTAGTATATTAATATATTCCTAGTAAAAGACATCAAAATTGAGACCATAAACCACAAGTATTTAACTAATGTTTGGAGAGTGCTTGATCATAATGAATACACACACACATATTTGTGTGCTTGACTATGATAAATTACTTGATCAATGACATAACCACATTAATGCATAATAAAATAGTTTGTTCATATGACTATGACATTAATTTTTATATCGACTTGAAACTTTATTCTACATGGGTATATTCCTCAATCACATAGTTTCAATCACACTAAGAAAAAATATAATCAAGTGTCTAGGATGGGACATGTACATCAAGATAAACCTAAAGGGGCCCCTTATGTAAACAAACCTTGGATCACCTAACCAATTTTAAATTTAAAAATATTTTTAGATCTATTTGATTAAAATAGATATTTTGGCCAATGATAATGATAGTGATAGTGGGGTTCATGATCATCATAGATATTATGTTAGAGAGTTAGGATCATTATAGAGATTCTAGATAGTGATAGTGGGAATCATGAACATATTTATTTCCACTATATAATGATAAAATTGATTCAACACCACATTTGAGCCTTCTTTAAGTGATAAAATTTTGAAATCAAATTAGAAGCCAATCAGGGACAAGCATAAAGGTAGTGCATCTATCCTCAAGGTATTAGAGGGAGTGATTAGGGATGAAAAGGGATGTGGATGGAGTTATTAAGGATGATGAGGGATAATTAATGAGTGATTAGTGATGATGAGTGATGGTGACAATCAATGAGTGAGTGATTAGAGATGAGAAGGGAGTGATTAGGGATGATGAGGGAGTGACTAGGGAGGATGAGGAAGTGATTAGGGATGACGATGAATGATGAAAATGTGACTATGGGTAATGAGGGATGATTAGATAATTATTAGGGATGATGAAGGATAATGAGAGATGATGAAGGAGTGATTAATGATGATTAGAAATAATGAATATTTATGAGGGAGTAATTAATGATGATGAGGGAAAATTAGGGAGTGATTAGGGACATAGAGGGATGAGGAGGGAGTGATTAGGGATAATTTAAAATGATGATAGAGTGACTAAGGATGATGAGGGATGATGAGGGACTGATTAGGGATGATGAGGGATATGAGGGAGTGATAATGGATGATGGAGTGACTAAGGATGATGATATCTATTAGGGTTGATTAAGGAGTTATTAGGGATGATGAGGGATAATGAGGGAGTGATCATGGATAAGGAGTAATGAGGAGGGATTGATTAGCATTGATGAGGGATGATTAGGAATTTAGCCTAAATGTACCCTTAATATTTTTTCTTGATCATATTTAGTCACTCTTTTATCTATATAGGTGAGAATTACCTCTCTCCCTTCAAGATATGGCTTGATCAATTCCCCCTCTCCTTTATCTATATAGGTGATAATGCCCCCTCTTCTAATTTTCAAGCATCCCTTAATAATTCCCCATCTCATTTATGATTTAATTTGATAATTCCCCCTCTACTAATTTTTAAGCTTGATAAGGCCCCTTCTCTTATCAATATCTAGATCAATTAAGATAGATACAATCATGATTAAATATGGATATACACTATTACTACTAAAATTGATCTTCTTGCTTCTCATGCTTGTAATATTTCTCCCTCTTATGATTATACCTACATTATGGCCTAAGCCCAATCATGAGATTTGAACACAATGAATTATCAAAATACCTTAGCTATAATGCATTAATTTAACCAATATGTTCATGTAGTTCATATATTTTCTATTTCTTAACCTAAATTTGAAGGTTATGTCCCTCCTACCAACCCATCCTTAATTAAAATACCATGGGTTATCCATGAAGTCTTTAACCTTCCCATATCTAATGGAATTGACAAATTTGACACTATTTAACCAATTCTACCTAGTAATAACTATATCAAATAGATCGATAATTTTCACTTTATTTATTATATCTCATACTGTATCAACCAAAATGACACTATTTAATCTCCAACATTATAATATAATGACAAAGTATCATCCATGAATAGTATAGTTATCTCATATTCACTAGCTATAATATACTAAATTAGTCAACCAAATACAATCAAATTTATTTCTAATCCTAACAACTATATTGACTAAACTCAAATCAAAACCCACATGTAAACCACTAATATCTAGTTGACCCTAGCATGCTGTACCCTATTAAATACCCAAGCCATATTTTGATCTTGAATACTCATATCTAATACTATACTTATCTATCTTACCCAATACATATATTAAATATTCGATACCTAATTGAATACTTGAGACATATCTTGAAAAGAGAGGGGGCATTATCATGCTTGAAAATTTGTAGAGGGGGCATTATCATATCAATGGATAAAGAAGAGGGGTAATTATCAAGGTATTTTTGAAATTCATTTCCAAGAAACATATACTCATGTTATAAGCATAGTAACTCATTTCCATAACTTCATTTTTATGATAAGGATTCATATTAGCATACTAAAAGTCTAAAAAAGACACAAAAACATGAAAAGTCTCATATTAACATAGTGAAAAATTAAGAATAACTTTAACATGTTAAACATTGAATATTAAAATAACATATTATCAAGAGTACATGACCCTAAATCAAGGGGGAAGTACCCTTTTACTAAAGAGGAATTGAAAGAGGTCATTATCTAGGTGATAAGATGAAGGACAAAGAGAATAACTAGGAAATAAAGAAGGCAACTCTCAAAGAAAACCTAGTTATTTTAGTATATTTTAACAAGGTTGGAAACACATAATTATATTACTAGTATGGATGGTTTCAAAAAGCTAATCAAAATAAAACAAGATGATGAAGTCCCTAGTATATTGAACAAGAAAGCCAAGGGTATGGAAAGGGAGATTGAAGCTGATCCATAGTTTTAAAGGCTATAAAATGTGAAAATCATTATGAATAAAATGGTGGACAATTGAGAGGAATAATTTTTAGGGAATAAATTTGTTTGACCATTGTTATTAATTATTTTTTTGTTTTCTATCTTGTTGATATTTTATTATTGTTCTATATTTGATTTCTAGCTTTTTTTATTATATTGGGAGAACCATGAGGGGTAAAGATGAGCCATTAACATATATAGTTTCATGGGTGAGTCCTCTAAGCAACCATTAGAGGATTTAATACCACTTAAGGTGAGGGAGTGACTAGGGATAAGGAGTGATGAAGAGGGAGTTATTAAATATGATGAGGGATGATTATAGAGTGACTAGGTATGATGATGAATGATGGATTGACTAGGGGTGATGAAGGCTGATGAGGGAGTGATTAGGGATGATTAGGGTAGATGATGAAGTGATTATATATGATTAATGTAGATGAGAGAATGTCTAGGGATGATTATGAATGATGAGGATTGATGAGGGTGTTATTAGGGAAAATGAAGGCTGATGAGGGAATGATTAGGGATGATCAGGGATGCTGAGGGATAATGAGATAATTACTAGGGAGGTTTAGGGATTATGAGGGTTTATAAATGAGTTATTAGGAATAATGATGGATGATGATGGAGTGATTTAGGTTAATGAGGGATAGTGAGGCTTGATGAAGGAGTGATTAAGGATGGTAATGGATGATAAGGGATAATGAGTGAGTGATTAGAGATGATGAGGGATAATGAGTGATGATGAGGTAGTGACTAAGGATGATAAAATATGATAAAGGATGATTCAAAGTATAATAAGGGAGTGATTATGGATGATGAGGGATTATGAGGGAGTGATTATGGATGATGAGGGCTAATGAGGGATGATGAGGGGATGATTAGGGATGATTAGGGATAATGAGGATCAATGACAAATGATGAGGGAATGATTATGAATGATTAGGGATGATGAGGGTCAATGAAGGTGTGACTAGGGATAATGAAATCCATTAAATAAGTGATTAGGGATGATTAATAATGATTAGGGATGATGGGAGAGTGATTAGGGATGATGAGGGAGTGACTAAGGATGATTAGGGAGTGATTATGGATGGTGAGGGATGATGAGGGTTGATGAGGGAGTGATTAGAGATGATGATGGATAATGGGGGATGTTAAGGGAGTGATTAAGGATGATTAGGGTTGAATAGGGTCAATGAGGGTATGATTAGGGATAATGAGGGCCATTGAATAAATGATTATGGACAATGAATAATGATGAGAAAGGGACTCTAGATAATAAAGGATGATGAGGTTTGATAAAGGAGTGATCAGGGATGATGAGTGATGATGAGGGTCAATTAATTAGTGATTAGAGATGATAAGGGTAAATAATGGATGATGAGGGAGTGATTAGGGATGATGAGGGACTGATTAGGGATAATTAGGGAGTGACTTTGGATGATTAAGATGATTAGTTCAATGAAAGAATGATTAGGGATGATGAGGGATGATGTGGAGTGATTAGGGATGATGAGGGATAATGAGGGTTGATGAGAGGGGGATGAGGGATGATGATAAATGATGAGGGAGTGAATAATATTGCTAATGATGATTTATATGCTTGACACCCCTCTCTCCATATGGTTTGGGGATAGGGAGACAATGATATAATTGATTTTGATATGTTTATGATAAAATAGGATTCAAAATCACTCCCATCTAACCTAAATAGTAGTGGTAATGGTAGTGCCCTATATGAGATTGGAATTCTATAAGATGAATTTATTATATACAAGTTTGGAGTATAATGGTTAGGTCATGTATGCATGAGATCATAATTGAAGCATGCATGAATTGACCCATCTATATGACATTTGTTTAAGAGTGAATGGCCTTTTTAGGATGACTCTTAAATTTTGGTTTTATTCCTTCTATTATAAATGGAGTATACTAGGGTGATTAGCTACATTCATGTTTGATATGAATGACTCTATCATGACTATAGGTAAATGTCATGTATGAGTGATTGCATACCTACATGTAGTACTAGTTATGTGGTATATATCATGAATGAGTGATCATATCATGACTAAAAGTATGCTAAAATCCATATGCTATATGCCAATCATTTATAAATATTGATAAACCCATTTATGAATATTGATAGACCCATTGATTAAAAAACCCCCAAATTATTTAGGAAGTCAATTTGAATTTTCCTTCAATCCTTTTTATCGATCATCCCTAGTCACTCCTTTATATATATATATAGGTGAGAATCCCCTCTCTAATTTCAAGATATGGCTTGATTATTTTCACCTCTAATTCATCTATATAGGTGATAATTCCACCTCTAATAATTTACAAGCATCCCTTGATAGTGTCCCCTATCCTTTATCCCTTGATCTGATAATGCTCCCTCTCCTTTCAAGATATGGTTTGGGTATTGAATCAAGTATCAAGTATTTAAGATATGGATTAGGTAAGATAAATACTGATATGATTAGATACAATTATTCAAGATTAAGATATATCTTAGGTATTCAATCGAGTAGGGTATACTCAAGTAGGTAGGGATAGGTAAGGCATACTCAAATACAAGAAGGTATGTAGGGCATAGTCAAGATAAAGACATGGCTCCAGTATTTAATTAGGTAGGGCATATTCAAGTAGGTAAAGTAGGTAGGGCATACTTAATGGTATATATTTATTACATATGTAACATGATTTGAGACTTTGTTTCTCATTATATCATTCAAGAAACAAGCTTCCCTTATCAACAACAAAAGCTAAGTAGGTATTGAATAAATAAGCAGGTAGGGAAAGCATATATGTAAACTATTGATCAAGAATAAGACTTCCCTTGATAGCTAAGATAAAATCAATTAGGCAAGACATGAACAAAACTATAAATTGAGAAAAATGATTCCATTGCCTTATCAAGTAGGGAATAGCTAAGTAGGTAGGGAAAGAATAAATATATCTATTTGGAAGTAATATTACCTAATAGTTATGCCTTAAGCTAGAATCAAAGTAAAGCCAAATATCATGAAGGCAAATTTTCATTGAAAGCTATGCCTTATTTTCTATCTGTATGTAATGGGAAATGTATCAAATCTATAAATCAATCTCATCTTGGAGAAGATAGATCCTACTTACACTTCTAATTAGGGATACATTAGATAATAAAATTCATAACCAATATAGATTCATTACAACCAGCCAAGGGAATCTCTTACCACTATAAATTCACTAGGGAGGGTTACAAAGCCTCCAGTTAAGAAAAACTATGCAATAACCCTAACTAGATCTTATGTTTTCATATTCACTAAATGATTAACAAGTAAAAATATAATTTAGTGCTCACCAAATCTTATGTCATAAAGTGGGGGGTAATAAATATAAAAAGTAAATATGCATAAAATACATATACTCATGTCAATGTATATAGAATCCTAATGTGTATGGAATAGAAGTAAAAATGCATATATATCTACTCTTATAAAGTGAGAACAAATTTAGGAATAATTACTTTTGAAGATGAACCTACCAAGTCTCAATATCTCCCTTAGCCAAGGTGCTTCACAAGAGGTTATTATGGTATGTAAGGATGATATGGATAAATCAGATCTAGGATACACAACCTATCAATGCATCCAATAGACTTCTTTGTAAGATAAGATCCATATATCTAAAGAAAGTATGAAACCCTAAGCTTGCTCCTCAAGTAGAATGTTGGATAAGCAGATGCACAATATTTATTAATTCTTCTTATTTTCTCTTAAAAATGGAAAAATGATTGTGTTTATATAGGTGAATCTAACCCTAAACCCTTCCAAAAGTTTTGGCCAATAAGGTCAACCCAGTCAACGTAGTATCGTAATTGAAAAAAACTAACTAGGTCAGCCAATGGCCAACCAAGTCCCTAATAAGTTTGATTAATAAGGATACAAGGTTAATGTGGTTAACATAGTCATGTAAACTATCAAAAAGGGGTTTAAGTTAGGGAAATGGCTAATGAAGGTGGTAAACTACTAGAGGAGTGTGAGAAGTAGAATTCAAAACTTAAGAGAATGGTTTTAAGAAGACAAGTGTGTAGATAGTAAGTGGTAAAAGGGACAAAAATATTGCAAAGCACCAATAGTTTACCTACCCCTTTCTTGGTGCACTCCTTAGGGTGTGCACTCAGAGAGATTGAGACTAGATGGGTTCTTGCAAGATAAAGAGTATCAATAATTGATAAAATAATTTGTGTATATATATGCCACACTTGAATCTCATCAAGTGTCATGTATTCACAACAAGGGAACATGTTTCAAGAAAATAACATGATAACACATAATGATGATGCTAAATAAAGTGTAATAAGGAGAAAATAAGTTAAATAAAAGGATAGAATTGGAAAACACAGCTTTACTTACCTTAGTACTATAGATAAATAAGGAGATGTAAGAAATGTGAAGGTGTCTAATGTAAAGAACATTTAGGTGAACCTATAGAGATTGGTGAAAAAGAGCAAAAAAACATTTTTTTTTTGTAATATAGGCATATAATAATTAGAAAGATTATCTATGACATCAAGATTATATAAAATTTTATGGTTTAGAAAAGAAGTTAGTAGAAATAAAGATATGATCAAAACAAGAAATTTGACAGTAAATTTTTGAAGGGTAAATAATTTTGAATAGTAATATAAATAGGGTGAAAAATAATTCATTGCTATTTTTTACTATTTTGAGAAAAATAGATCTCTGAGAGACCTAGTGAGACCCTAGAGAACTAGGATGGTGAGGAGATGAAAACTGAGATGAGGAGGATGCATAACAGTCATAATGAGTGTAGCATAGGTAAGTAATTGAAAATTTCAAAATTTTAAGCATTTTTATTTGAAATTAAGTGTTTTGTAAAAATTTGATAATTAGAAAAAAACTAAATACCCAAATGAACCCTAAGAAATTTTTAGGGACACAGGGGTCAAACAAGGTATTAGGTAGGTAGAAGTTAGAGCTGTAAATGCCTAAGGAAATTATGGTAATTAGTCAAAAAATCATCATAATAAATGAACAAGTTGATTGGGTCAACTTAGTTTGTAGAAGACAAAAAATTTAGTGGGATGACTTATTAGTACATGGTCAATATAGTTTTTTAGGGAAGGGGGATGACATAGTACCATATGATTGACTTAGTTATTTCCTAAGTGGTTGACATAGTACTATTGAGTAAAAAGAAGGCTAAATTAGTTTGTCAAGTCAAAGGTGGTTGACTTAGTACTATATGGCTGACTTAGTTATTTCCTTAGTGGCCAATATAGTAATGCTATGAAATAAAGGGACTGATATAGTATTGTTAAGCCACATGGTGGCTGACTTAATACTAAAAAGGTTGATGTAGTCTAAAAAATAGGTGAATTAGGTAAAAAATCAATAAATTAAAGCAAATTAGTTAATTTTTGTGAAATTTATAAAAATGTATTTTGATTATGAGTGAAATGGAGGTCTAATAAGTCCTTTGTTGTTTGATATTTTATAGAGTCACTAGAGATTTTGGTGATTGGTTAATGCTTCAGACCTACCTAATTTACTAGAGTGCTTGATGGATGTAGAAAGATATAGATTGGTTATATTAGGCTTAGGAGGCATCATGGAGATACAACGTATCCCATTAAGTCATGATCTTAAGGTCATGTTCCTTGGAGCATGGGAGTGTTTGACCAACACATTTATATGGGTGGTAGATGGGGATACCATAAAGGTCATTATCATTTTGGATAATATCCATGCATTGATTATACTACCTAAAGGGGGATATCGGTGATCATAAGGACACTGAATGACCAAGAGGAGAGATGAGTACTAGCTTGATGGGTGACATGATTAGATTGGATTTACTCAAGATTGAGGGTGAGTTTGTTTAATGTTTATATTGCATAGATTTTGGATAGTTAGAAGGCTATGATAAGACTTGTGATAACATGATTGTTGTGTCATAAGTTAGATGGTAAGGTACTATTGTATGTGATAGATTTATGTCAATCCATATTGGATCAAAGGGCACTTTATGACTTGGGGTCTATCATCTAGGTTTAGTTCATACATGATATGTATGGGATGTTGTCTAGAGGGTAAAAGACCATGGGACCAGTGGTATTGTTGAGTACTTAGATATATGAGAGGTTCCCAATGTATCATCTAGCTAAGTTACGCCATATGGTCAATGGTTGATTACCTTGAGTTATAAGGTAGAGATAGGATCAAGTGGCATGGGATATTCCCCATGTGCTAGTGTTATAGACAATCACGTGAAGAGAGATCATGTGGCATCCCTATACACACACTATAATTGTTTGGCTAAGTTAGGAAACTATGGTACTAGGTTTGGCATGAGTATAGATCATAGGCTATTATACTTGGTTGTGTTAGGGTGTGGAGCTAAAAGCTTCACCAAGGAGCATACTTAAACAGGTTCGGGTCTTCACAGACGCCGGCGTCGGTCAGGAGCGACCGACGTCAGTTAGTAGCAGTTGCAGAGGCGCCGACGTCGGCGATATGGTCGACCGGCGACGGTCACAGGCGAACAGGCAGGAACTGATGTCGGTTACCTGCGTGTCTAGAAATCTATTTCCGTGGACGGCAGCGAGTGTTTGCATGATAAGTTTGAGTCGTGGACTCAAGCTTGCGTCTCTATTGTTAGCAATACTATTTTTAGAGCCCTTGTTCAAGAGGCTTAACTGTTTGTTGTAAGAGCATGCTCAAGTTCCCTATTTCTATATGTAGGAAGATCTTCTTAGCTTAGAATTGTAGAATGTGTGTAGAACTGTAAGAGTAGAACATTGTGAATGTTTGAAGGACAGTATAGAGTTGCATCAATCTAGGTTGTTGGATTTGAGTGTACTTGAGAGTGAGCTCTTGAGGAATAGAGATCTAGTGAGAGATCTTGTGTGCATCTGAGAGAGGTGTGGAAGAACGAAGCTTCTTCATTGTATTCCTATTGTAAAGAGTTTCAATACAAGTTTTCAGGGTGTTTTCTTGTATATCTTGTTCTGTGCTATTTATCATTTCAGTTACTTATCTATCTGATTTATTTCTGCGTTTATTGCTTTCACAAGTGTAATCTATTGTTGGTTTGATCCCCCAACAAGTGGTATTAGAGCCTTGGTTACAGGTTACAGGTTACAGATTACAGGTTGCTCACAGGTGTTTCTGCAGGAATTTCTGTTTGAGTGGGAGAAGCAATGGCAGAAGAAAGTAAGCTGAGAATGGAAAAGTTTAATGGCAAGAACTACCAACATTAGAGAATGCAGATAGAGGACTATCTGTATCAGAAGGATCTCTACTTACCGTTAGGTAGGATAGCAAAGAAGCCCAAGGACATGGAGGATGAAGAATGGGAAGTTCTTGACAGAAAGGCTCTTGGGTCTATAAGACTGAGTCTGGCCTCCACTGTGATATGTAATTTGTCATAGGCAAAAACTACGGTAGAGTTGATGACCACATTAGCAAATATGTATGAAAAACCCTCAGCTTCAAATAAGGTATATCTTATGAAGCAATTATTTAATTTGCATATGAATGAAGGTGGATCTGTTTCTACTCATCTGAATGATTTCAATGGAATTGTTAATCAGTTAAGTTCTGTCAATATTGTATTTGAAGATGAAATAAAAGCTCTTTTGATATTATGTTCTTTGCCTGAAAGCTGGCATGGCTTAGTAATGGCAGTTTCTAATACTGCATCTGCATCAAATATTTTGAAAGTAGAGGATGTGGTTAGTGTTATCTTGAATGAGGAAATACGTAGGAAAAGCACAGAAGAGACATCTGGGAACGCTTTAAATTTTGAGAGCAGGGGAAGGCAAAAAGAAAAGAGCAAGAGGAGATCAAGATCTAAGTCTAAGGTGAGAGGAAGATCCAAATCCAGGAATGGCAGGAAGCCACAATGCTGGAACTGTGGAAAGATGGGGCACATAAGCAGAGATTGTTGGTCAAAGCCCAAGGAGGACAACCAACACGAAGGAAAGGAAGAAGCCAAGGTTGCAGGTATTGCACAGGATGCTTTAATTTTCTCTTTGCATAATAACATAGAATCTTGGGTATTAGATTCTGGTGCTTCTTTCCATGCTACCCCTAACAGAGAGTATTTCAGTGACTATATCCATGGAGATTTTGGAATAGTGTACTTAGGGGATGATGAGCCTTGTAAGATTATTGGCAAAGGTAAAGTGCAGCTGAAGATGCAGAATGGCAACACATGGGTGTTGAGAGAAGTGATGAATGTTCCTAGTTTAAAGAGAAATTTGATTTCTGCAGGTAAGCTAGGTGATGAGGGTTGTACAGTAACTCTCACAGCAGATTCTTGGAAGGTGACCAAGGGTGCACTAGTTATGGCCAGAGGTAAGAGAGAAGGTACTCTCTACTTGTGTAATTGTGTTACTAACAAATCTCCTTCAGTTTTATCTACTTCAGGTGTGGATTGTAAATTGTGGCACTCAAGGCTTGGCCACATGAGTGAGAAGGGGATGTCAATACTTAAGTGTAAAGGTATGCTTTCAGATTTGAAAAGTATGGATCTAGAGTTTTGTGAGCACTGTGTATTTGGGAAACAGAAAAGGGTTAGTTTTCTCAAGACCGGGTCTACTAAGAAAAGGCAGAAGTTGCAGCTTGTTCACACAGACGTGTGGGGACCGGCTCAGGTAGCCTCTATTGGCGGATCACGGTACTATGTTACATTCATAGATGACACCACAAGAAAGGTATGGATCTACTGTATTAAAAAGAAATCTGATGTTTTTGAGACTTTTAAGTTTTGGAAGGCTATGGTTGAGAATAAAACAGGCAGAAAGTTAAAGTGCTTGAGATCTGATAATGGCGGTGAGTTCTGCAGTCTTAAGTTCAAATTGTATTGTTATACACAAGGAATTCGTAGGCAAAGGATGGTTCCAAGGACACCTCAGTAGAATGGTATTGCTGAAAGGATGAATAGAACTATCATGGAGCGTGCAAGATGTATGAGATTGCATGCAGGGTTGCCCTTAGAGTTTTGGGCAGAAGCAGTTGACACCGCAGTGTACCTGATTAACAGAGGACCCTCTACAGCGCTGGATGGTGGAATTCTAGAAGAGGCATGGACAGGTAAAAAGGTAGATCTTTCATATCTCAAAGTTTTTGGTAGTGAAGCCTTTGTGCATATAGATAAGGAAAATAGAAAGAAGCTTGATCCTAAGTCTATGAGGTGCACGTTTATAGGCTATGGCTCAGATGATTTTGGTTTTAGATTTTGGAATCTAGGAACTAACAAGGTAATCAGGAGCCGTGATGTTGTTTTCAATGAAAGAGTGATGTACAGTGATCAGATAAGGAAGCTGGATCAATTTGGGCAGAGCAATAGTGAATTGGATGAAGTTATGGTCCAAAATGAGCTCGCGGGAAAAAGAAATAATCACTTGCAGGAAAACATAGAGACCAACGTCGGCAGGGTTGGAACCGGTGTCGGCAGTACAAAAACTGATGTCGGTCATACAGAGACCGACGTCGGCAGACCAGGCACCGAGGTCGGTCAGGAAGAACCGACGACGGTGAGTGACAGGTCTACAGGTGGCCGAGGTCGATCACTGTCAGAAAATTTGGGTGGACAGATTGTTGAAAATAAGTCCAAGACACCCACCAGGAGGTCTGAAAGGGTAAGTAAGCCTCCAATTAGATATTCTCCTTCCTTATATTATTTATTGCTAACTGATGGTGGAGAACCAAAAAGTTTTAAAGAAGCATTACAGGTGGAGTCCAGGAGTAAGTGGGAGCGTGGCATGGTTGAGGAGATGGAGTCCTTAAGAGAGAACCAAACATGGGATTTGGTTGAATTGCCAGCTGGTAAGAGAACACTGAAGAACAGATGGACCTACAGGTTGAAGGAAAGTGAGGATGGTCAGATGCGATATAAGGCCAGATTAGTGGTAAAAGGATTTGCACAAAAGCTAGGTATTGACTTTGGTGAAATTTTTTCTCCGGTTGTTAAGATGACTTCTATAAGGGTTGTATTGTCTTTGGTTGCTTTTGAGGATTTGCATCTCGAGCAGCTAGATGTTAAGACAACATTTCTTCATGGAGATTTGGATGAGGAAATTTATATGGAACAGCCAGAAGGTTTCGAGGTCAAGGGTAAGGAGAAATTTGTGTGCAGGTTAAAGAAAAGCTTGTATGGCCTCAAGCAAGCTCCAAGGCAATGGTACTTGAAATTTGACAGGTTTATGACTGAGCATGGCTACAGTAGGTGTCAATCAGACCATTGTGTATATTTCAAGAGATTTGATAACGGTAGATATATTATTCTATTGTTGTATGTAGATGACATGCTGGTTGCAGGGTCTCACATGCAGGATATCTCTGAGCTCAAGGAGAAGTTAGCTCAAAAGTTTGCCATGAAGGATTTGGGAGCAGCGAAGAAGATCCTTGGCATGAGCATTACGAGAGACAGGAAAAATCATAGGTTGATATTGTCTCAAGAAGACTATGTGAATAAGGTGTTGGAGAGGTTTAATATGCAGGATGCAAAACCGGTGAGTACACCTATGGCTGGACATTTTAAGCTAAGCAAAGAACAATGTCCCAATTCACATGATGAGGTAGAGTACATGAGTACAGTTCCATATTCTTCCGTAGTAGGGAGTTTGATGTATGCAATGGTGTGTACTAGACCAGATATTGCCCAAGCAGTGGGAGTAGTAAGTAAGTATATGGCCAATCTAGGTAAGGAGCATTGGAAAGCGGTTCAATGGATCCTTAGATATCTGAGAGGAACCAACAGCAAGCATTTGTGCTATGGAGGTTCAGATACTTCTCTACATGGCTATGTAGATTCAGATATGGCAGGGGATTTGGATGGTAGGAGGAGCACCACAGGTTATGTTTTTACTGTAGGTGGAACGGCAGTTAGTTGGATATCTAAGTTGCAGAAGGTTGTAGCCTTGTCAACTACAGAAGCAGAATACATTGCAGCTACAGAAGCTAGCAAGGAGATGATATGGATGACACGGTTCATGGAAGAGCTTGGAAGGGAGCATGGGAGTTTCAGATTGTACAGTGACAGTCAGAGTGCAATCCATTTGGCCAAGAACTCAGCCTTTCACTTTAGAACCAAGCACATACAGCTAAGGTACCACTTCATACGGTAGGTATTGGAAGATGGTGAGTTGAAGCTGGAGAAAATTCATACAGACAAGAATCCTGCTGATATGCTAACAAAGCCGGTTACGATGGAGAAGTTGAATCTTCATTCAACTTCTATTGGTCTTCATGATTGAGTTGAAGATGGAGGAGCAAGAAGATGATGCTGTACAGGTTGGTGCAGCTGGTTTATCTCCAAGTGGGAGATTGTTAGGGTGTGGAGCTAAAAGCTTCACCAAGGAGCATACTTAAACAGGTTCGGGTCTACACAGACGCTGGCGTCGGTCAGGAGCGACCGACGTCGGTTAGTAGCAGTTGCAGAGGCGCCGACATCGGCGATATGGTCGACCGGCGACGGTCACAGGCGAATAGGCAGGAACCGATGTCGGTTACCTGCGTGTCTAGAAATCTATTTCCGTGGACGGCAGCGAGTGTTTGCATGATAAGTTTGAGTCGTGGACTCAAGCTTGCGTCTCTATTGTTAGCAATACTATTTTTAGAGCCCTTGTTCAAGAGGCTTAACTGTTTGTTGTAAGAGCATGCTCAAGTTCCCTATTTCTATATGTAGGAAGATCTTCTTAGCTTAGAATTGTAGAATGTGTGTAGAACTGTAAGAGTAGAACATTGTGAATGTTTGAAGGACAGTATAGAGTTGCATCAATCCAGGTTGTTGGATTTGAGTGTACTTGAGAGTGAGCTCTTGAGGAATAGAGATCTAGTGAGAGATCTTGTGTGCATCTGAGAGAGGTGTGGAAGAACGAAGCTTCTTCATTGTATTCCTATTGTAAAGAGTTTCAATACAAGTTTTCAGGGTGTTTTCTTGTATATCTTGTTCTGTGCTATTTATCATTTTAGTTACTTATCTATCTGATTTATTTCCATGTTTATTGCTTTCACAAGTGTAATCTATTGTTGGTTTGATCCCCCAACAGGTTGGTAGAACTGCATCTAGTGGCATGCTTGTTTAGATAATTCAGACTCCTATACCTAGTAGCTCCTATAGTAATACCTACATTTTAGTTTTGGTATGCAAAAGAGTTGAAGGGGAGAGGAGGACGAGGAACACCAATCAAGAGATTGGAGATCAAATTATGGCATGTGAGACCAAGGACTGGTTGAGCACAATAGATGATAATTAGAGGAAGAGATGGTATAGAAGTGAATGTAGGAGTGATGGAGGTACAATAATTAGTACCACAATAAGAAGAATAATAATGACCTCAATCAAATCATTGATAGTTATGACAATGATGGGATCAAACATAGAGCATGGTGATCTAGGACAACCCATTAGTCAGCCTAGGGTAGAGTTGGTCTACAGAGGTACCACTGAGGAGAGGCTCAAGACATGTATGCGTGGTGACTCCAAGTTTTAATTTGATTGAGATAAATCTTATGGATAAGGTGCTTAAGGGATGGGCCAATGGAGAGACTGTGCTTGGTAGATGAACAGATGGGGAGATGGTGATTGGTGACACTGGGGCAAGTGAAAAATGTTTATAATTGTTAATTTTTTAAGATCTAATACTATTTATATATGATTTGTAGATAGATATATTTTAAGATATATATGTTTTGTGATATATATCTAGTTTGAATTTTTTAGATCTTATAGATGAGGAGATTGGATGGGGATCCTTAGTTATGGAACACATCATGATATTATAAATGGGGTGATGGTACCATACAACCCCACCATGTTGGATGATCTTATGTTAGCATCTGCCATAACTCAAGTGGGCTGGTTTAGATTGGTGGGGGAGGCTATGAGGTATTTATGGGGGTGAGAATAGGAGAGGCACATGATTGGCAGATCCTAGCTAAAGAGAGAGTCATGCATATGGCTACCACAATCTAGTTGGGATAGGTACATGCCTAGGTAGCCAACCTACAAGGATAGGTAGTAGGTTTGATATCTCAAACAACCTCATTATAGTGCACTATTTAGAGGGGATAGTTTGAGGCATTTATGGGTAGCATGTCTAGGCCATGAGATAGACATGATGGAGCCCATCCATAGAGCTGGAGTGATGTATTTTTTTACTTTTTTTATTTAAAACACATGATATATATAGAGATATTCTATTTTGATAGTTGGATGTTAATTTTATGGGTTATATTTTGGTTGTGGTTGTGGATGCATGGATATATTTCTTTCTAGCACATGTTTTTTGTTTTTTTTGTATATGCTATAGGAAATATATGTGTGGTGTTTTATTTTATAGCATTATGTAGTACACAGGCAAGGTTAAAAATAAATAGGGAAAAAGTCTTGGAAAAACATAATTAAACAAAAAATAATGTACTACACATTATATCATGATGGAAAATGTGTAATAACAAAAGATGACTAAGTATAATGAACCAAATATGTGGTAAACAAGAGGGGAAAAAATGTTTTTAAACCATGAAAAATATTGTCACCAAATTAAAACAATTAAAAGCATACTAAATCATGTGGGGAAGTATGAAAATAATGTAATAAAATAGAAAGCACATGAAAGACTAATGGTACAAACAAAAATCAATTAATTTAATCAATCATACTAAATCATGTTGGGAAATATAAATGAGAAATAAAATTTGAAAAATGGTCTCAAATTAATCACACTAATTCAAGTTGGGAAGTATGAAAATTTTTAAGAAAAAAGGTTGGATTCTTACATGTAATCAGAAAATAAGAAGATAACTAGGAAGGATTAGTGAAGTAAGCATAAAAAATACTAAATCAAGATGGAAAACATGTCAATGACATGTAACTAATAATCAATCACATACTATCTCATATTTGACACATGTAATTTCATTATAACTTGGGTATTAGAAAATTTTGTGAGGAAGTCTAGGTCCTATCCATGGTCTTACACTGCAACTCACAAAGGGAATTCCAACAAGGTGGAAATAATGTGAAAATATGGTAAAAGTGAATTTTTGAAATGGTAATGTGAAAATTTGGTAATTTAAGAAGAAGGCTTCGTCCTTTCATGATATTATAATACAACTCATAAATGAGATCCATAAGGGGTGATCAGTGAATAAACTAATATTTCTCAAGAGGAAATATTATAGTTGTAGTGAATGCAAAAGGTAATGTAAGAAGCTTAACATAGGAATCTTATGAGAAGACCTTAGGAGATATGAGGTAAAATAAGTAAATGAGAAGACATTAAGTGACTAGTGACCATTAATATATAGAGAATACCTATTCACTAGAGGCATAAAGCTATGCAGACAAATACGTGTGGTACTAAGATAAACTCATGTTGGTAGTTTTGATCAAGAAAAGTAAAATAGAAATACCTTCCCATGATGTATTATCCATTCCTCAAGATCCCTTATATATCCATTGGTCTACTATAAAAAAATGGATACTTATGTGAGAAAGTAGGTAGCACTAAAAGTTTTTTTATTCTCCTTTTCTAATCTACTAGCCTATCGCACCCCAATAGACATCAACTCTATCATGAGGTAAAATTTGGAGTTTGAAGTTTGATTTGAGAAATGATTTGTGCTTAGAATCACATATTTTAGTGTTATTTGAATTTTAAAGTTTTTGAATGTGGCATTTTATTAAATGATTTAGATTTTGAATGTTTTATGATTTTAAGATTCCCCCTCCATACGGACTTGGAATGACCAATCATGAGAGATAGAGTGATACACACGAATGAGATTTAGGATTTGGATAAAGGAAGATAAGTATCCAAAGATATTAATGACTAGAAAACTTAGGCTTAATTATGAAATAACATGTTATCTCAAGTCTCAACCATGTGTATGATTAGCTTACAAAAAGGGAATAAAGGGGAAGAAGGGGAGATCCAAAGTGGACTGGTAAAAGGAGATTGTAATGAGATGAATTGTTTACTGACCAATCACATGGTAAATTAGGAATGACAAAAGGGATCAAGGTTTTTATAACCAAGTCAAAATAACAATTATCCATGTTTATAGTGAAAGATAAAAAATAATCATGAAAAAGAACAAGGTAATCATAAGAAACGAGTTCAAGAAGATAAAATATGTAATTATGAAAGATAATCCATAAGATAACATAAGAAGAATATTGAAAACATAAGAAATATGAGGTGTAAAACAAAATTCACCATGTAAGATGGATAAGAATGTGACATAATGTCAGATGATAAAAATAGATAAATGTAAAGTTAGAGCATGCATCCAAAAAAATGAGGAAATAAATGTAAGAACACCATGATTCATGGATACTTAATTTATTAGAGTGTTTAATAGATGAAGATAGAGCTTTATTTGTTGGATTGGGTTTGAGAGGCATCATGGAGATGTGGTGTATCCCATTGAATGCTAATCTTATGCTCATGTTCTTTGGATCATAGAAGTGTTTAACCAACACATTTAGATGGGTGGTGGATGGGAATACCATAGAGGTTGGTATGACTTTGGAGTATGTCCATGCATTACTTGGAATACCTATAAGGGGGACATAGATGATCACAAGGACATCAAATGACCAGGAGGAGAGATGAGTACTAGATTGGTGCGCAACATGCTCAGATAAGATTTACTCAGGATTAAGGGTAAGTTTGTTTGATGTCTATATTGTAAAGATTTTAGATATATGGAAGGATGTGATAGGACTTGTGATAGCATGAGTGTTATGTCACAAGTTGGATAATAAGGTACCATTATATATGATAGCCTTGTGTCAGTCCATATTGGATCGGGGGGTACTCTATGACTTGGGCTCTATTATTTAGATTCAAATAATGCATAATATGTTGTCCAAAGGGTAGAATACCATGGGATCAATGGTATTATTGAGTTCCTATATATATGAGAGGTTCTTAATGTTATTCTAATGGGGTTTCTCCACATGGTTAATGATCAATTACCTCAAGTTTTGAGGTGGAGATAGGATAAGTGGTGTAGGTAGTGCCCCATGTGCTAGTGCTATAGATAGTCACATGAAGAGATATCATGTGGTATCTATATACACACATTATTAATATTTGGTTGAGTTAGGTGATTATGGTGCCAAGTTTGGCATGAGTGTAGATCATGGGCCATTATACCTGGTGGGTAGAGCCACATCTAGTGGCATGCTTACTAGGATAGTTTAAAATATTAAACTTGGTGGCTCTTATAGTGGTGCATATATTTTGGGCTCAACATGGGAGAGATTTGAGGGGGATAGGAGGAGTGTCATTCAAGAGGCTAGAGATCAGATCATGTCATATGATACCATAGACTAGTTGAGCATAAAAACTGATAGCTAGAAGAGGATATGACATGGATGTGGATGTAGGGGTACCTAGATACCATGTTTGAAAACATAGTAGGAGTAATGATGAATTCAATTTTACCAATGATACAAATGCTAGAGGTAGGATCAAGCATATAGGGTGGTGATCTAGGATGACTTGTTAGTTAGCCTAGGGTAGGGTTGGTCTTTAGAGTCACCACTGAGGAGAGGCCCAAGATGTGTACAAGTGGTGACTCTAGATTTTGATATTATTGGGAGGCATTCCATAGATGAGGTGATTGAGGGATGGGCTGATGGAGAGATCATGCTCGATGGATGAGAAAATGGGGAGATGATGATTGGTGACACCGAGATAGGTGATAAATGTTTATAATTATAATTTTTTTGAGATAGAATACTAGATGTATATGATTTGTAGATAGATATATTTTGAGATACATATGTGATCTGATATCTATTTAGTTTAAATTTTGTAGATACCATGGATTAGGAGATTATATGGGGATCCTTGGTTATGGGATTAAGCCATGATATTATTTATGGGGGTGATAACACCATACGACCCCACCATACTAGATTATCCTATGGTACCATCTATCCTAACTTAGGTGGACTGGTTTAGACTAGTGGGGGAGGCCATAAGGTAGTTACATGCATGTGGAGATGGATTGTAGCCACTAGCAGGGGTGGGAGTAGGAGATGAATAGGCTTGGTAGGCCCTATCTTAGGAGAGAGTCATGCATATGGCTACCATGATCTAGTTTGGACATGTACAAGCCAAGGTGGCCAACTTATAGGGATAGGTAATATGTTTGAGATCTCATATAACCTTATTATAGTGCACTATTTAGAGGGGATAGTTTGAGGTATCTATGAGTAGCATGGCTATGCCATAAGATAAACATTGTGGAGCCCAACCATAGAGATGGAGTTATGTATTTTTGTACTATTTATATTTAAAACACATGATATATATAGAGATATTCTATTTTGATAGTTGGATGTTGATTTTATGGGTTATATTTTGGTTATAAAGACAAATAAAAGTATTGTTGATGTAAAGAAAGATGAAGGAGAAAATAATCCTGAAGAAAAGAAGAAGAATAATGAGACAATCTATACAAATCAAAGAAGATGCAGAAGATAAAGGTAGCTGATGTAAATGGTTGCATGAGGGTGAAAGACTTGAAGAAGCCAGAGTTAAGAAGATTTCCTCATCCTACACAATGAAATGTTATGACCAGGTATTTTTCATTTTTCTATGGTTATTGTTACACCTATAATCAGTTTGGTCAAAAGATAGTGATTGTAGAATTATACCTAAAATGAAAAAAAACATTGTGAGTAGAAATTCATTTGCACCCTTGTTAGATATAAATTTAATATGCTATAACTGTAATAATTTTGGTCACGTAGCTAGACAATGTAGAACAAAATTTGTAAGACTAAAAATAGAAAGTGAAAATAAAATTATGCCTCCCAATGTGACCAAAGGTTCACAAGTCTCCAAAAAAGGGAAAAATAAGCTAAACAAAAAACCTAAGGATGTGTGGAAAGTGAAAGATTATAAAGTTGCACAATCTATGGTTTCTCAAATTGTAATCCATGTCAAGGAACAAAAGTTGTGGGTAATAGATAGTGGTTTCTCAAAACACATGAATGGTGACAAAAGTAAGTTCATCAAACTAAGTAAATGTAAGGAAGGATATGTTAACTTGGGAAATAATACTGCAATAAAGATTTGTGGTAAAGGAACCTTGAACATATATGGAAAAATACCTATATATGATGTCCTTTATATTAAAGGATTGAAACACAATCTGTTAAGTGTTAGCCAAATGTGTGCCAATGAATATAAGGTCAAATTTAATGTATAATTATGTAAGATAAGGATATCTTGAAGATTAGTTGTAGAAGGGAAAATAACTAAAAATAATATTTATAATCTAAGTGAAGTGAATGGCAATAGCTGCTTGATAGGAAATATTGATGAGAGTTGGTTATAACATAGAAGAATGGGTCATGTCAACTTTGATAACCTAGTAAAATTTAACTCAAATAAGTGTGTTCGACATATGCCTAAGATAACCAAACTTGTAGACACTACTTGTAAGGAATGTCAGCAAGACACGCAAATAAGGGTCAGATTTCAAACAAAGGAGTATGCAACTACAAAGATTTTAGAGTTAGTTCATACTAATCTTTGTAGTCATACTAAGACAAGAGGATACAAAGGAGAAAGATAATTCATGTTTTTAATAGATGATTACTCAAGAATGACATGGGTAACCTTTTTGAAGGACAAGTCTTAGGCATTTGAAAGATTCAAGATATTTAAGGCTATGGTAGATAATGAGATTGGAAAAAAAATCAAATGCTTAAGATATAATATAGGTGGTGAATTCACCTAAAATAAGCATATATATTACTGTGAGAAGCATGAAATCAAAAGGCATTACTTAGTAGCAAAGGCTCCATAACAGAATGGAGTAGTTGAAATAAAGATAAAAATAGTCAAGGAGATGGCTAGAACAATGCTAAAAGAGGCCAAGTTACCTGATGGATACTGGAGACAAGTCATAAAAATAATAGTATATATCTTGGATAGAGTTTAAATGAGGGTAAATATTGATAAAACCACCTATGAACTATGGTATGTAAAACCTACCTCTATTAAGTATTTTAGAGTGTTTGGCATCAAATGCTACATCAGGAGAAAATAAAATAAGTTGGGAAGATTTGAATCAAGATGTGATGAAAGAATATTTCTTGGTTATTACACCTAAATTAAAGCCTACATATATTATAACAAAAGGATATAAAATATTGTAGAGAGTATTAATCTCAAGGTTGATGAAGGCTTGAAACATGTTAAACCTGACAGAGACATATATGAAGAAGAATTAGAGTTTGAAGAGGAAGTAGCTAATGAAGAGCCTAAAGAAGTAAAAGAAAATACACCTATAATCTTTGTTCAAAAGGATCATCTTATAGAGTAAATTATTGGAAATAAAAATGAAGGAGTTAAAAAAAAGAGAAGAGTTACAATGAACAAGTAGCTAGTAAGTTTTACTTTGATATCTAAAATTGAGCCTAAGTACTATGTTAAAGCTAGTAAGGATGAGAATTGGCTAAAATCCATGGAAGAAGAACTAAGCCAAATTGAAAATAACAAAACTTGGAAATGAGTTCCAAGACCTTCAAATAAGAATGTAATAGGTAAAAAGTGGGTCTTTAAAAATAAATTCAATGAGGATGGAATTTCCATAAGAAATAAGGCTAGATTGGTGTGCAAAGGATATGCACAAGTTGAAGGCATAGATTTTGAGGAAACATTTGCTCTAATTACTAGATTGCAAGCCATAGGAATATTTATAGCATTATATATTTATAATAAATTTAATGTCTATAAAATAGATGTGAAGTCTAATTTCTTGAATGGGAACCTAGAATAGGAAGTTTACATAGAACAACTTGAAGGTTTTTAGTTGTCAGAAAAAGATTATGTGTGCAGAATGAAAAATACATGTATGGTCTGAAACAAAAACCTAGAGAATGGTATTAAATATTAGACTAATACTTACAACAACAAATTCAATAAATTATGTGCAAATAATAATCTATACTTTAAATCTCCAAGTGAGCATATGTTAATTGTTGTTGTATATATAGATGATACCATTTTGGTGGTAGCAACAATAGAATGTTCAAAGAATTTGCTATTCAAATGAAAAATTAGTTTGAGATGTCTATGCCTGGAGAAATTTGTTTCTTACTTGGTCTATATATAACACAAACTAATGATGGGATATTTATATCTCAAACCAAGTATGCTAAGGAAATGCTCAAGAAGTTTAGAATGGAAGACAACAAACCAATAGATACTCCCATGATAACTAGTCATAATTTGAGTAAAAAGGATGAGTTCCTTGATGAAAATTAGACTTTATATATATCAATGATAGATGGTTTGTTATACCTAACTATATCAAGACCTAATATCATGTAAGCAGTGTGCATGGTTACAATATTTCAAGCTACTCCCAAAGAATCATATGTTAATGCAGTGAAAAGAATATTTAGATATATCAAGAGTATAATTGACTATGACTTATGGTATCTTAAATATGAAGATTTAACTTTGACAACACACACACACACACACACACACACACACATGTTGATTGGGTAAGAAGTTTAGATGATAGAAGAATCACCATTGGTGGTGAATTTTTCCTTGGAAACAAACTTGTTTCATGGCTGAGCAAAAAGTAAGAGTCAGTTACTCTTTCTATAATAGAAGTAGAGTATGTTGTAGTAGTGGCATGTTGCACTCAATTATTTTAGATGAATAAAACACTTAAATACATTAAGGTAGAATACAAATCACCTATCTCTATTTTTTGTCATAATTCAAGTGCTATTAACACATCAAAGAATCTAGTGATGCACTCCATAACTAAACACATATCAATCAAGTATCACTTCTTAAGAGAAAAGGTTGCAGATCAAGAGGTCACAATGGAATATGTGCCAACATAGGATCAAGTTTAAGACACAATCACCAAACCTATTCCCAAGGAACAATTTGAGTATTTGAGATATAAATTGGGAGTAGTTGTTCCTACATCACACCACTAGATCTTAGTAATAGAGCATGAGTCCAAGGGGAGGATCACATAAAATTTGTTAATACCTATAAGAAGAGAGAAAAGGAAAATAAAGTATGCATATTATTGAAAATTTATAATGAGTTTATGGTTGTATATTATTGGAAAAACTCCTTTATCTGAGAAAGGGGGAGAAAAATTTGAACAAATATGAGAAATTTGGAGTCCCTTTGCCATTGATGTTAAAGGGGGAGAAAAAGTGAAAATAATCTTTGTAAAATATTTATGTTTATCAAAGAAGAAGCAAAACATGTGTCCAAGGTGTGTTTAGGAAAATGTTCCATTACCTAAGGGGGAGAAAGTTGGGTATGAATAGATTTAGTTCATGTTCATTAAAAGCCAATGCAATTACAGTCAATGCCAAAGAAGGAGCATAACATGTATTACAAGATCAGAGCATTTATTTTTCCATCAATGACAAAGGTGGAGATTATTGAAAATATGACTATCATTGATGTCAAAAGGGAGATAGTTAACACCATGGATGTCAAGAGAATCAATCATAAACAAGATTGATGGAGAGAAGAACACATTTTATAATTACACAAGTTGTAACATTGTCATACTTTTATAAAGACTATTTATGGATGTTTGTATAGAAATTGATAGAAGATTTATTATGGGGTTTTCAAGTGCATCTCATATATATGGTCTGCAAGTTCAAATGAAGAGAAATGAGCTTAGAAATGACTTATCTTTGCTCTCAACCATTATTAGGGTTTCTAAGTAAAACCATATGGTTTTTGGTTATGGCATTCACAAGCTTTTATATTTTTATGTTGATTGGATATAGGTGGGAACCATTCACTGAATTTATAACTTAAGCCTTCCTCATCATTGTGAAAATGACCCCTTCAACCTAGCAATAAATGGCTTGGAATAGTGATTAGAGACTTTAATATTCCTAAGTCCTCAACTTAATATTTATTTGATTTTGATCAATGGTGAGAACTTAATCACATGATGAAAATCCAATGATGTGTAACAAATTCAATAAGTCAAAGAACATAAGAATGAATGTGTTGGTAACATGTGTCATGATCATGGAGCTTGAGTAGTAGATCTACGATGTGCTTCAAAGTCAAAAAGTCAATGATCAATGCAAAGGTGCCAAGTCTCTCAATAGTGAGAACTAATAGTAATGTGTAGAAGGAATGTGAGGATACCAAATGTCACAATCATGGGGATAGATAATATAAAAAAGGCATGTAAGAGTTCCAAGTGTCATAAGCATAGGGACTAATAGTAAAGTACTTAGAAGGCATGTGATAATACCAAGTGTCTTAATCTTGGGAAACTAAGATAAATATCAATGATTACAACTTAAATTTGAAGCATTAAAGTTTTAAAGCTTAATGAGATCTAACAAAGTGTGTGAGCTTATCAAATTTTGATATAATGATTACATTTTAAATTTAGGATAATTGAAAAAGGATCACCAGATCATGGTGTGAAGCTTACGATCAATGGTTAGTATTTAAAGATTTGTTCATGTCAATGGTTAAGAAATGAAACACTTAGGTAAGATGCATTTTATGACATAGAGAATGATATAGATTGTTGTATTTGATCTAAATTGTGTAAAATGGTATGTGTATCAAAACTAGAGCCTAATATATGCTAAATATAGTAAAATATAGAGAATTATGGTGGTGGTTTGCAAATTAAAAAAGAAAAAAAACTTGTTGCTAAAGAAATATGAACTGAGTTCCAAAAATGGAGTGTGATATGTTAACAACCAAGTGTGAACACAAAGAAGATGTGAGACCTAGATCCAATGCATATATACATCATCTAGGATATGCACTAAGTGTGAAAAATTATTGAATTATGGAGAGAAGAAGAGAGAGAAAGGGAAGAAGAGAGATGTAGAGAAAAGTATGAGAAATTACAAAATAGGCCTATAACATAAAACTAGATTCATTTTTGAATCAATTTTATAATTGTTGACATTGGAGATTGCACCCGGTGGTAGGAAAACAAGTTCCTGCCTTCTCCTTGTAACATGGAAACTCCTCTCTCACTTGTGGGATGGTGAAGCAAGAGAGGAGAGTCTCTAGATAAAGGCTAGCTCCCTTTAATGTATCATGTTTGTTTCAGCAAGTGCAAATACATACAGGTATATATATATATATATATATATATATATATATATATATATATATATATATATATATATATATATATATATATATATATAAGGGCTAGCTCCCTTTGATGTATCATGTTTGTTTCAGCAAGTGCAAATATATATATATATATATATATATAGCTATAAAATATTGGGGGGAGGTGAAAAGGGAAGAAAGTGAAAGAAAACAAACTAATATAAGGAGGTGATGCACCAAAATAAAGGTGATCTTCTCACACCTACTCTCAGAATCGAACAAAGACCACAGACATACACTCAGACTCGGCAGGGAAACTAGGCTACAAGAAAATGGCAGGGAGGTTCTTATGAAAACACAAGAACAGAGAGTCACCAAGATGCTATAGAATACATACTATAAATTACTTCCTCTTCTCTATATCTCCAAAATGGAACTCTCCTCCTATCAACTGCAGACAATGGTGCCTTGTGGATAACTAGTGTGTTGGTGCTGGAACTGTGAGAGCATTAAAAACAATGACTGGACACAACTCAAACACTTAGACATACACATAATATCTAACCAAGAAGAGGTAAAAAATAGTATTTATAGATTTAGGTAGAAATTTTAGTAGGGCTACACCTTACAAAAATTGCAAAAAGATGATTACAAAATGACAAGTATCAAATATATATGGAAAGTCCAAGAGGCTCATTTGGCACTCTATTTTATAAATCGCTGTTCATGAAAAGAAACAAGCCGCTCAAAGTATTAATGAGCCATGTGCTCTACCTGCTTGAAGTTTGCATTTTTAAATGGCTAAACATGGTTTGTCCACCCATTAAATGAAAAATGAAGAAACCGGTTACATTTCTTAGCTACTGCATCTTCTCATGGTCAACTCACTGACACTATTTCACCTACTGGACTCTCTTCTTCAAATTGGTGTTGCTTGGACTTAACTATTTGCTTATTCCATGTGTGTCCTCTTGTCTTTTATTGAATTTGTCTCTATCTAACTTGTTCGGCCTCCCAGGAATGAACTTTCAATAGGTTGCTATATTCTAGACTCCTTGGCAATACTTTCTTAGTTGGAAATAAAGGCTATTTTATTCTTCTAAATTTGACACTCATCTAGCCATAGAGCTTTGAAAACCAATGGATATTCCATCCTCTTGAAATTGATGGATTTTTGAGCATCGTCACTTGGGATCCAATGGCTAAACCATTTTGTAAAATTTAACGTCGATCGGGATGTCATCAGGTCCTGCTAAAATGTCATCATGTCCATTGCCATGTCAGTCGGGTCCACGTGGCATCCTCTCAGGCACTTCTATCTTGATAATTTATTGGCACCTATCCCTTTGAAAAGTCCTTGGACTTAGTTAGAAGTCCCTTTATTGCTTTGAACTGCCCTTCTAGCTTGGGGCGTACCTTTGAACTGGGCCATTGAACCAAAAAGGTTCAACGGTTCAAAAGTTTAACCAAGCACACCAAATTCTCAAGGCTAAGCCCGATGCTTTGAACTAAGCCACTAAACTAAACCTTTTGAACCAAGCCCATTGAACCAATTCTGTTGAACTAAAAAATTTGGTTCAACGGTATGAGGGTTCAACATGTTTACATTGAAATACTTGAACTGAACAATGAACCCCTTAAACTTGAACCAAGAAACCAAACTTGAAATTGAATCATGCCATGAAACAAAGAATGCTGAACCTGAACAACCTACAATATAATTGGCATGAACAACAAAGAAGGAAGGGGACCAAAATTTTACCTGCAGGCAAAATTTGGTCAACAAATTGGCGACTCCCAGGGGAAGCATGCCTGTTATGCTTGAAGACTAGTTGCCTTATAATCCATTAGGCATGGAGTCAGATGATAACTTTGACAACTAATAAGGGCTCTGTCAAAACTTTGGACTAGCCACCTAGATCTACCTCTATGAAAAGATAGCACACACAAGACTAAGAAAACTACCACCGTGCAACATCACTCAGGGAAAACAAGAGAGAAACAAGGGAAAATATGTACAAGTGAACCCAAAAAGATCAGTGGCAATGCTTTAGATGTATCCCATTAACTGGGATATGTAGTTCTTTGCCATCCAACTTTGAAAGTTGGAATGCATTATGCTACTTGCACTGAGTAATCACATAAGGACCGCTCCATAGGGCATCACATTTTGCATGTTTTCTGAGCTTAGCTCAATTTTCATCCCATTTTAGGATAATGTCTCCTTTAGAAAAATCTCTTGATGAGGAATTTTTGTTGAAGTGACTTTTTACTTGCTGTTGGTGACTTGTCAGAGAAGCCATAGCCTGATCCCTCACCTCTTGGAGCTCCATTAGCTCACACAACCTGACCTCCATGCTGGTTCCTTCTTCTAGTTGTAGTTGGTGGGAGAGATCCAATGCTGGTAATTCAAGTGAGATGGGAAGCCTAGCCTCCCTTCCATATACGAGCGTATATGGAGAATTTTTGATTGCCCTCTTCAGAGTAATTTTGTTGGCCCATAGAGCTATCTTTAGCTTGGCATGCCAAGTCCTCTGATTTTCTTCCATAGTCCTCTTTATGATTCTGATCAAATTTTTGTTGGTGGACTCAGCCAGCCCATTCCCCTGTAGATAATAGTTTGATGAAGTGCTGAGGTATATGCCATACTTCAATGCCCATTCACTAGTTTTGATTCCCAAAAAAGCCAAGGTGTTATCTGAGATTATGGTGGCTGGGACTCCAAATCTTATTACCAGATCTTCATAAAACTCCAAGACTGTGCTCTCATTTGCCTCCTTCAAAGCAACTACCTCTACCCACTTGGTGAAATAATCTGTGGTAGTCAATACCCACTTGTGCCCACCATTAGAGGGAGGATTAATCATCCCTATAAAATCTATGCCCCATTGCATGAATGGTTGCTCAACTTGAAGGGGCTATAGAGGCATGGCAACCAATCGCTATTTTCCATCAAAAAGTGCACACTTTTGGCACTTTTTGACCCAGGCATGGGTGTCCTTGAAAAGAGTAGGCCAAAAATAGCCAGCTCTCATTATCTTTGCTACTGTAGCTCTAGGAGCGAAATGACCACCAACTGGCCCATCATGAAACTTAGCTAGTATCTTATCAACCTGATTGGGGTCAATGTATCTTAGAAGAACCCCAAAGAGATCCTTCCTAAATAATACTTCATCAATTAGGACATAAGGAAGGGACTAAAGTTTAAAATACCTTCTTTCGGCCTTATCAAGACCTCGTGGACACTCACTTGTGAGAAGGAAATGCTTCATGTCTAGCATCTAATCCTTTATGACAGCCAGTTCTTCTACATTAGCTGCATCATGGATTAGCAAGCTGTTCTCCCCTTTATCTTATTTGAAACCTACAACCAACTATTTGCACATACCTCTACCCCTCACCAGCTTGGTGATTCTAATGTCTACATCATACTCCATCACTTTGGTGATCCATCCTACCTTTTTCTCATTCAAATCTCGATTGGTCAAGAAATCCTTAACGCCAAGATGTGGGACCATAAGGTGGATCCTACTGTTAAAAAACATATACCTAAATTTCTTTAGGCTCTGCACTACTGTCAGGACTTGCTTTTCTACATACGTGTACTTGACTTTGAAATCCTCTAATCCTTGGCTGAAGAAGGTGAGTGGCTATTCAAGGTCTTCGCCATTTGCTTGGGTAAGCATGGTAGATATCACTTCTTCATTGCTAAATGTATAGAGGTTGAAGTCTTTACTAAAGTCAGGGCTGATTAGAGTAGGTGCCTGGGCTAAAGCCTACTTGATGGCTTCAAAGCTATCCTTTCTTTGTGCTTTCCACTTGAATTATTCACCTTTCCTCAACATAGAGGTTAGGGGCTTAACTATCTCAGCAAAATTTAGAATGAACCTCTGAATAAAATTTATCCTGCCAAAGAAGCTCTGTAGGCCTTTCTTGTGCTTTAGTTGGGGCATCTCTAGAATGGAGCAAACTCTCTCAGGGTCAATAGATAAACCCTCCTTAGACACAATGTGACCAAGGAGCTTCCCCTCATGAACAATAAACACACATTTCTTTGGATTAAGAGAGATGCCAAATTCCCTGCACCTCTCAAAATCTACCTGAGGTGTTCTATGTGCTGGCTCACTTCCTTGGAGAATACCATTATATCATCGAGGTATACCAGCACGTTGTTATTTATCAAGCCATCAAAAGCCATATCCATGGCTCATTGGAAGGTAGTACTAGCATTAGATAGCCCAAATGACATCTTCTTTTAGGCAAACATGCCCTATTTGGTGGTGAAGGCTATTTTATACTGGTCACAACCTTACACCAGAATTTGATTATAACTTGAATAGCCATCTAGGAGAGAGAAACGCTCGCTACCAGTCACTTTTTGAAGAATCCACTCCATGCTTGGAAGGGGATAATGATCCTTTAGAGAGACTTTATTAAGGTCTCTAAAGTTGACACACAACTTGATCTCCCCATTTTTCTTTCTAACAGGAACAAGGTTGGCCAGCCATGAGGAATGTTTGATTGGAAATATAATTCCAGACTCAATCAATTTGGCCAATTCCATTTGCATGAGGGGCTCAACTATAGGATTGACAGGCCTTTGCTTTTGTGTTACTAGTTTGGCACCTTCCTCTAATTCAATGGTGTGCTAAGCAAGATTTGGGTTAAAGCCCTTCAAGTCACTATAATCCCATGCAAACACATTAGCTAACTCTTGACACAATAGAATGAAAGCTCACTTTTCTTGAAACGTGCAGACCTTGCCATGTGCCAGTAGCTTGTCCTTAAAGATTTCAACTTTTTCGTAATTCTCCTCTTTGGTCATGATGCATGCTTTGTCATTTCTCAGTTGGTCATCTCCGTTGAAAATGATTTCAAGTGTGACCAGACCTTTAGGGAGTTTATTGTTCTTTAACTAGACAATCTAATCTCCATATTGCTGCTACAATTTTGCTTGGTTATGTATTGTGAACTTAGCTTCCTCCTAGATGAAGAGAGCTATCTACTGGTCACTTTTGAAAACTTGCCAATCTGCAATGTTGTCTAAGATAGAGGGTCAAACTACCACCTTCAAGTGTCTTGAACCACAATCCTGGCTTATTTCTCTTAAAACATCAAACTGAGTGCCAATTATCGCCAGCCTGTTTGTGTGTTTGTTCTGCTCCCTAAGAATTGAGACAATGTTGAAAGCAAGGAAATCTTCCATCAAGTCCCAGACCCTATGCTTGTAAGACTTCAGCAAGGAGTTCTTTGTTAGATTTCAACCCTTCACCTGATTCACAATCAGCTCGCTATCCCCCAAGACCTGCAACTCCTTAATCCCTCTTTTTCTTGCACATTCCAGCCCATGGATCAAAGACTCATATTCTACAACATTACTTGTGCAAGAGAAATGGAACTAGAAGGCTGAAAAGTAACTTTCCTTTGAAGGGGAGACTAGCATCGCCCCACCTCCAGCACCTAGCTTACTTTTGGATTTGTCAAAATACAACTACCATAGGCCAAGGTCTACTTGTTCTGCCTTCATCAAATTCAGCAAGAAGACACCCTCTTCGTGCATGTAATAGACTCCAAGGTCTGTCTCCTCTATAAATTTGTATGGATCATGTTTGAAGTTATCATTTCCCCACTCATCCAAGAGTAGGTCTGTGACTCCTTCAAGAGTAGAGGATGGAGCTTGGTTTGTCTGGGACTCTTCTAGGTTGATGATTGTGTAATTGGCATTCACTACCTTGGGAGTAGATGATTCTAGATGGTCCTTGTAGAGTGGCTTAGAATCGATTTTCACCTTGGTCCCATACTTGGTTCTAAAAACTAGATATGACCAATTTGCTACTAGATAGCCACCTATTTTGGATGTGAAGTCCCTAGACAGGCACATTGCAAAAAATGGAGGAACATCCACTACTACAATATCATGGGGAATTGAGAAGGTTGGGCAAGCATGCAATGTCAAGTCTAAACCCTTCAAAATTCCAACTATTTTTGTAGGTGTCCCATTTAGCTGTAGGACTCCCTTTTTCATTTCTTCATACTTCAGTCCCATCTTGTTAGCAATGCACTTAGGCATCACTGATGTACTGGCACCACTATCAATTATGCAGTTGTGTATCAAGAAGTCCCCAATGATCAAGGATACATAGAAAGGGGGAGTCTTCTCTTCCTTCTTTACCTATTTTAGAGGGGCAGGCTATCCATTTGTCATCAAGACATTATCCATGTTTGCTAGAACAACCTGCTGATCCAGCTTATGCAATTCTTTCTTCAATACGTCCTTCTATCTTGGAAGAGACAGTGAATCCCATAAAGAGATGCTCACATGCAATTTCTTCATCTGGTCCACTATATTGACTTGGGGACTACATCCCTTCATGTTTTCTTGTGGGCTAATCCCAACTGGAGCTGTAGGCTGAGGCACTGAAGGTGCAAATGGCTGTTTGGAAATTAGGGCCCTTTGAAATGAGTGTGATGGAGGAGGTGTAGTTGCTACTTGAGTGGTAACTTGCACCTCTTTCACTGCTCTCCTCTTAAATCTTATATTGGCTACAACACAATTAGCCTAATTGCCTGTAGCACCCCCATGGTTGATTGCACAAAACTCACCCTCTTTGTGATTCATAAGAGCAAAATCTGGCTGGGCCTAATTGCTACTCGTGCTGGGTTGAGCTGGAGCCTCAAAAAACTAGGAAAGAGTAGTAGCCTGATTATCTATATTTTGGAAATAATTCACCATCTCATTTGTGTGTACAACCTATTCTTGACCATATCCCATGGTCGAATAGCTAGGCTGCTCTTGTACAAGATTATTCTGAACAGGCACTATGGCCTTAGATGATGAAGAGGGACCGGTGTTGTAATTTTGAAATGGCTTGGTTGTAGTGAGCTACCCCTAACCTTGATTATAATTCTAGAAAGGGGGTCTAAGGGCTTGACCATAATTTTGGTACCCTTGGTTTGGCCTGTTGCCTTGAGCTTGCTACCTTTTAATGGCAACAAGTTCATTGGTCACTATCTGCAACATACTCTTAACCTCATGTAATTCACTTGATGGGATAGCAGCTGGTTTTTTGATGGCAAGCAGAGGAGCCAATGTGGGAGTAGGGGCTTGAATTGGAGGTGGCGATTCTAGGAAAATTGGCATGTGGGGTCTAGGGGCTATTTTCCTAGCCTGTATTAAATAGTTCTCTACTGTTATGGCAATGTCATAAGCAACAGGCAATATATGCCCTCCCATATATTATATCATTATTGCAATATCACTATTTAACACTTTCAAATAGTATGAAAAAGCATAGCTGGGGGTCAGCCTTACCAGGATGGGAATCCTCTGCCAGGTTGTGTTAAAGTCTTGCATATATTCATGTTGAGCCCTCTGTATGGTCGTCAGCTGCTCAGCAAGCGAGAGGTCATCACTTTTTTCCCTCAAATGATCTATTATGGGCAAGGTCTCATACCAGTCAAGAGCCTTGCCCTTAAGAGATAGAGCCAACAATTAGACTATGACATTTTCCTCTATGATATTATGAATATTAACAAGGTTAGAAATGTTCCTAATGTGCTCAATGATTGTAATGGGTCCCAATCCATCAAAAGAAGGTACATTTTTTTGAGCTGCCTTTGGAATTGGGTCATACTATGGGAGGTTCAAGGGGCTCTCACCATGAAAGGCTACAAATGGCAAAGCCATAGCTGGGATGGGGCGTAACTGAGGCTCTACTATAATCATGTCTCTTATAACAAGTCTAGGAGGATGACTTGTTGGATAAGGATGAGTCTTCCTAAACCTTAATCTTTTAGCAAAATTTAGAGGTAGTTCAATGAATTCAAATGGAATCCTTTTTGAATCAGACCTAGTGGTGACTTTAGGCATAGAAATTTTAAGACACTGGTATTAGTATGGAAAATGAAACTCTTACCATTGGAGTCACCAGATGCTAGAAAATATTGAAATGGTTATGATAGGACTAGCATCAATCTTGATATCTTACTGTGTTATCAAACTGTGTGTCCCACTGGGCATGCTAGAACTGTTGACATGCACGGTGCTGTATTGGTGGTTCTTTTGTTGAAACAAGATCAATGACTAACCCTACAACTTTATTGATTAAAAACTTGTAGTCCCACCAGGCGTGCCAGAACTATTGACATTGGAGATTGCACCCAGTGGCAGGAAAACAAGTTCCTACCTTCTCCTCGCAACATGGAAACTCCTCTCTCACCTGTGGGATGGTGAAGCAGGAGAGGAGAGTCTCTAGATAAGGGATAGCTCCTTTGATGTATCATGTTTATTTTATCAAGTGCAAAGACATACAGGTATATATATATATATATATATATATATATATATATATATAGCTATAAAAAACTAGGGGGTGAAAAGGGAAGAAAGTGCAAGAAAACAAACTACTCTAAGGAGGTGATGCACCAAAATAAAGGTGATCTTCTCACACCTACTCTTATAATCAAATAAAGACCACAGACATACACTCAGACTCGGTAGGGAAACCAGGCTACAAGAAAATGGCAAGGAGGTTCTTATGAAAACATAGGAACAGAGACTCACCAAGATGCTATGAAATACATACTGCAAATGACTTCCTCTACTCTATATCTCCAAAATGGAACTCTCCTCATATCAACTGCAGACAATGGCACCTTGTGGATAATTGGTGTGTTGGTGCTGGAACTATGAGAGCATTAAAGACAATGACTGGACACAACTCAAACACTCAGACATACACAGAATATCTGACCAAGAAGAGTTTAAAAATAGTCTTTATAGATTCAGGTGGAAATTTTAGTAGGGCTACTCCTTAAAAAAATTGGAAAAAGATGATTACAAAATGACAAGTATCAAATATATATGGAAAGTCCAAGAGGCTCATTTGGCGCTCTTTTTTACAAATGGCTGTTCATGAAAAAAAACAAGTTACTCAAAATATTAATGAGCTATGTGCTCTACTTGCTTGAAGTTCACATTTTTAAATGGCCAAACATGGTTTGTCCACCCATTAAATGAAAAATGAATAAATTGATTACATTTTTTAGCTACTACGTCTTCTCATGGTTAACTCGCTGACACTATTTCACCTACTAGACTCTCTTCTTCAAATTGGCACCGCTTGGACTTAACTATTTGCTTATTCTGTGCGTGTCCTCTTGTCTTTTATTGAATTTGTCTCTATCTAACTCATTTGGCCTCCCAAGAATGAACTTTTGATAGGTTTCTGTATTCTAGACTCCTTGGCAATACTTTCTTGGCTGGAAATAAAGGCTATTTTATTTTGCTAAATTTGACACTCATCCGGCTGTCAAGATTTGAAATCCAATGGATATTCCATCCTCTTGAAATTTATAGCTTTTTGAGCATTGTCGCTTTGGATCCAACGGTTAAACCATTCTAAAAAATTTGACGTCCACCGGGACGTCATCGGGTCCTACTAAAATGTCATCGGGTCCATTGCCACGTCAATTGGGTCCACGTGGCATCCTCTCAGGCACTTTTGTCTTGAAAATTTCTTGGCACCTGTTCCTTTGAAAAGTCCTTGGACTCAGCTGGAAGTCCCTTTATTTCTTTTAACTGCCCTTTTGGCTTGGGGCGTACCTTTGAACTAGGCCATTGAACCAAAAAGGTTCAACGGTTCAAAAATTCAACCAAGCACACCAAATTCCCGAGGCCAAGCCCGACACTTTGAACCAAGCCACTGAACTAAACCCATTGAACCAGGCCCATTGAACCAAGTTTTTTGAACTAAAAAATTTGGTTCAACGGTTCAACGATACGAGGGTTCAACATGTTTACATTGAAATACTTAAACTGAACAGTGAACCCCTTGAACTTGAACCAAGAAACTAAACTCGAAATTGAATCAGGGCATGAAATAGAGAATGTTGAACCTGAACAACCTACAATATAATTGGCATGAACAGCAAGGGAGGAAGGGGACCAAAATTTTACCTACAGGCAAAATTTGGTCAATAATAATCTAGAGTTATAGCTCCATAATAGATCTGATTGGCAGGTGCCATCAACAGAGATGACTTCGTGCTTAGTTAGGGAGTAGGTGCTTCCTTAGAGTAGTTACTCATAAATTAGGGGATTGATGTATCCTTAGGGTCAGTGCCCCTAAAAATTATAACTAGTGAGGTTTTGATTATGAGGCTAGATTATAATAGTAGATTATAGCAGCTATTCTTACCATGGTTTTTCCCATACTGAGTTTTCCACATACATTGAGTGTTGTGTTTATTTTTGTGTGTATGATCTCTGCATATACTTTTTGATTTGCATTAAAAGTATTAAAGGACTAATTTTAATCAATCTACTAATTCACCCCCTTCTCAGTAGATAGTTATGTTTCAACATTAGTGTGATTTGACTTTTGAAGTTTTGGAATATTGCTTTTTAGATCATTGCCTTTTATTAAATGATTTGGATTTTGAATGTTTTATGTATTTTAAGTTTCCTCCTCCATATGGACTTGGAATAACCAATCATGAGAGATAGAGTGATACACATGAATGAGCTTTAGGCTTTGGCTAAAGGAAGCTAAATATCCAAAGATATCATTGACTAGAATACTTAGGCTTAACTATGAACTAACATGTTCTCTCAAGTCTCAACCATGTGTATGCTTAGTTTAAAAAAATGAAATAAAGGGAAAAAGGGGAGATCCAAAGTGGATCGATAAAAGGAGATTGTAATGAGATGAATGTTTGCTAACTTATCACATGGTAAATAAGGAATGACTAAAGGGAGCAAGGTTTGTATAACCAATTGAAAATAAAAATGATCTATGATTATAGAGATAAGATAATACACAACCATAAAAAATAACAAAGTAACCACAAGAAATGAATTTAAGATGAACAAGTATGTAATTATGAAAAATAATCCATAAGAGAACATAAGAAGAATAATGACAACTTAAGCAACATGAGGTGAAAAATAAAAGTCACCATGTAAGATAGATAAGAATGTGACACAATGTCAAATGATAAAAATAGATAAATGTAAAGTTGGAGCACACGTCTAAAAAAAATGAGGAAATATATGTAAGAACACCATGCTTGTGTTCATAAGTACTAATATATTTATCCACACACATTTTCCATAACATCTGATAAGTCTCTATGAAGCTGAACTTGGGCTGTAGTCAAAGTCTCATCAATCTTCAAGGAAAGTTGAGAAAATACTTTGCATCAAATCTCATTGATAGAAAATTTAGTTCTTGAAAGACTGTGATGACATGGGATATCATGCAGGGGATGCTTAGGAGAAAGAATGGGAATTGATTCTATAGGAGATGAAGGATTTACCAGTGGAAAAGGTGCTACTAGGGAAGGAGGTTCCATGGGTGAGGGACTCACAAGTGGAGAAACAATAGGTGGATAAGGGACTATAGATGGTGGAGCAATGGGGGAAGAAGGGGAAGCCTTATTATGAGGGTGACCTATGGGAGGAAAGGTAGTAGGCATAAAAATAGTCATAAGGTGATATTTGAGATGCGGCTAAAGGATGTGATAACAATCAGTGTGATGAGTACCACATTGGTTCTAGAGACAATATACTTCTTCATATTTGGGAAGATATTTAGGTAAAATTTTTAGGGGAGGTATAACCTTGTTTGTGGGTTAAGGATGGTGGGACACAAAGTGTTTATATATTTCCATAACTTATGATAATGCGTGGATGAGTAATTATCTATGACATGGAAGCAATATATATGCTTGTGAGTAGATTTAGTAGGTGTACTAAAAAAAGTGGAAGTAAATGGTGAGGAAGGTTGTTATAATGAACAATATCTATTTTAGTTACTAGCAAGTTTATGAATTTAAAAATATGGATGATCGACCCATTTGGTGGGTAAAGAAGCAAGTTATGGTAAAGGGAGCAAACCATCACCAAGAGACGGTGGGGCTAGTGGAGAGACTATGAAAGGCAATATTGAAAGAGTAATAGGATCAAAAATAGGAAGAGACTCAGCTATAAAAGGATTAGGAATAAGATCTAAACTGGGCTTTACTGAGGGAGGTGTGGGATACATATAAGTTTGAAGGAAAGTCACAAGTATCTTAGGGATATGTTAACTAGATGGGTCCTACTATCTATCAAAGTGATAGGGACTAGTAATAACATGATATATACACCTAATCTTATGAGGTTTTTTAGAAAATGGAGGTGTGCATACCATCTCTACCTTGTAATCAAGAGGAAAAATTCTAAAATTATGAATGCTATAGTATAAAATACTAGAATATATACTAAAATACTAAAGCAAAGAGGAATCATAATGAATAATTTCAGCATTGTGGGCTTGAACAAGACCTCATAATAATGGATCATCTATGGTATATCCATCTTCATAATCAGGTGTATGAATCTCAATGGCATAAGTAGTGATGACTTGATCCTCTGATGTGTCATGATGAATGGAATGTTGAGTCTTATTTAAGACAATGGGTATATCATCACTAGGTGATTGATGAAAATGATGTTGCAAAGAAGGGGAAGATAAAAAATGAGATAAGGTGAGAGATACAAGGTTTTAATCTTGATATTTATCTTGATAGGCTCATCATCATCAAAATTGAGGAGGTTAGGGGGTAAATTCTTGATGAGTTTGGGGTAACCATTGTAACTTCAATTGGAATTGATAGGAAAGTTAAACCATTGAAATTCATGAAATGAAATGCTTGGCAAGGGTTCAATGGTGGGAATATTGAATACACCATGATCTTATAATTGTTTAAAATTCCAAAGGTTAATTTCACCTTGAATCCTATAGATGGCTCCATTATGAGGGAATTTAACACATTATTAAGCAAAAGAGGTAACTTCTCTAATGCGATGAGTCCATGGCCTACCAATCAAAATTTTATAAGATAGAGGAAAGTTTAAGATCATTAAATTCAAATGAATGGTGATAGGTGGGATGGTAATGGGGAGACACACACAACCTAAAAGAGGCATTTGAATTTGGTCATATCCTTGACATGTTCTATGTGTGGATTTAAGATTACACTCAAAATATCTAAGGGTTTTCATAAAATTAAGAGAGGTAATAAAAGTGCCAGAACCCTCATCAATTAATGCATGCTTGACTTGGATATGACCACTCTGGACATTGATAAAAAGAGGAGGATCATCTACATGAAGTAGAATCTCAACAGGGATCATGGAAGAAATGGGGAATTTGAGTGAAAGAGAAGTGTCCACTGTTTCATTCACATGTATGGACATCTCTTCACACTATTGTAAAATGCTATCTTCTGATATAGATAAGTGGATTTTTGTCCTACTAGGGGAGGATGTGGGATGTTCATTTCAAACAAGAGCTGCATAAGATGATTATGATGACATGAAGACATTTGCATAAGTTTGAGAAATGGGATTTGAGATTGGAGATGAGTAAGATTCATAATGGGATCCCATTCATCATAAACCATAAAGGGACTATTAGAAAGAGGTGTATAGTGTTGAATTAGCTCCTTAGAAGGAGAATCCAAAGTGCATGTGAATTTATGTTGATAAGATGCATAAGGTTTGATTGGAGGAAAAGTTTGTTGATTGTCTTGAGAAGATGGGTTAGTTGATGCAAGTTTGGTTTGAGAGAGATTAGAAGAAATTGATAGAAGTTTGAGTATCATTGGTGATGGGTAAGTAAGTTGGAAGAATGGTAGAAATGGTATGAGAATTTTTATCCAAGGGAGATGTTGAAAGTAGTTCATCACAAGATATAAGGTATTCTTGCCCCAACTCTATTAAGTGAGTTGGAAAAAAATCTTGGATAACACAATATGTGAGAGGTAATTGAGTGGTGTGGATAGGATGAGGATAAATGAAGGAAACCACCTTTCACATATTAGTCATATTAAGCACATTCTCTTCAGGAGTTGAGTTAACTAGACTATAAATTTTATTGGTAGAATGGGTAGGCTTGTCTTGGTTATCTTGGTGATTTAGAAGAGGATATTTATATATGGCTAAATAAGCATTATCTTGGTTCAAAGTTTGAGATTTATTTTGTGTTTCATGGGATTTGAAGGTAATGTTGTAGGCTTGTTGACATTTACAAATGATAAAATCATGGTAAAAATTGGGACCAAGAACGAAATCCATAGCTAAATCATGAATTTGCCTACAAGTTTCATGAGAATGAATCCAACTAGCATGAAACCAAAAAAATTTATTGGGATCATACCAAGATTTCATGGAATGAATGGCATCAAGTTCTCATAAGAGAGGCCTAGTTAGATGTTTTTGTAATTCTACTAATGATAAAGGTTTATTAACATTGATGTTATTAGTTGAAGATAAATGAGGATTAGTGATGTGGTTGAGAGGTGAAGCTTGTTCCAGAGTTTGGTAGGGAATAATAGCTTGAATAGTATAAATGGTATTATAAGAGTTGATGACACCATCATTTATAACATGATGATTCTTATTCTTGATTAACATGCAAGTACCCATATAAGGTTTGGATGGCTTGAATTAATGCATAAAGAAATCTTGATGCTTGGATTGGTAAATGACCTCTTTCAAAGTATGTGGAGAGAGAGTCAAAACCTAATATCGTAACTTAGGAAAAAGAGCATTGGTAAATAAATAAAAGAGGTTTTCATCTGCCATATTATGTTCAAATTTATTAGACAATGTTTTCCATTGTTTGATGAAAGCTTGTGTGGTTTCAGTTTCAAGTTGCTTATAATTGATAAAATGGGCCAAGGTATTTTCAAGGAGATCACTAGTTTAGAACTCTTGGACTAGATCATTGACTAAGTCTTCCAAACTAGTGATGGAATGAGATTTGAGTTGGTTCTACCAATATAAAGCATCACTCATGAGAGTCTTTGATAATAGCTTGGTAGTGGCAAAAATATTAATTTGACCCAATATTTATATAGATTTCCAAATATTTTTAAGTGGAGAGTAGGATTGGTTAACCCATTATAAGTAATGGTAGGGGTGATACCTCCTATATCAATATTAGTAATTTGAGATGTAAGAGGTTCATCTTGAAGATGCTTGATTATTTTTTTAATAAAGTGGGGTTAATGGATAAGATTACCATGAGAATCCTAAAGAGGAGGTGGGGGAACATTTTGGTTATGCATGACCCATGAAATTTGTTGAGGGTGAGTTTGAAGATGGAAAAGATAATTTTGTATTTGCATCATTTGATTTGTATTATTAGCTTGGAAAGCATTCATTTGATTAAGATTTTTTAATAGAAGTTGATGGGTTTAACTGGTATTATTGGTATTGTTTGAAGCTTTGAAATTGGTAATAGTGGCTTGGGTACTAATATGGGTATTAATAGTAGCTTGAGAAGAGTTTTTGGTAAGTGAGGCATTAGTGGCATAATTTAATTATGTGAAAACAAATGTACTAGTAGAGGGAAAATAATAAATTAAACTAGAAGCATGATTACCATGGGTAGAAAATGATGTGCTAGTGGAAGAATTGAGAAGGGTGGGTCTTAGAAGAAGCCCACTAGATGTAAAACCTACCATGTTGGTCAAGATACTAGGCATGGAGGTGGAGGAAATCAAAGATGAATATGTCATGGTATGAGAAGGGGTCAAAATAGAGTGAAGAGGTTGAGAAGAAAAGAAGCTGGTGTCCCCAAATCCATGTGAAAATATGGGAGAGGGTGAATGGGGTTCCTTGACTTGACCACTTATCATGAGATGGTAAATAGTAGAAGGATATTTTCCTCTATGTTGAGGAAATTTATTGATGAAGAAGAGAATGTTTGGTGTATACTCTAATTTATGTTGATCTTCAAGTGAGAAGAGAGGATTGTGAAGTGAAAAGGAATGAGGAGGGGTCCCATAGTTTGTAGTGCAAGTGGTTACATGCACATTACTTTCATCTAGCATAGGATCCACATGCTACTTTTGGAAAAACCTATTAGGGTTGTTAAGACTCATCATATCTATTGAATTAAACTTAGTGTTGTCTTTAAATAAGAAGTTCATTATGAAGTAAAGAGATTAGGCAAGATAAAGTTGATGCAAAATAAAAAAGATAAATAAGATTATAGATTTGACCAAGTTGAATTAGTACTAATGGACAAAAGGTAAAAGAGTATAGATTTGATTAGGTTGAATTAGTACTCTAAATAGGGAAAAAGATAGTCTAATAAGGATAAAAAGTCAACTAGGTTGACTTAGTATTGAAACCTAATTAGCAAAAATGAGTATTAGGTCAATTAGGTTGACTTAGTACTACAGTTAGGGAAAAGATAGTCTATAAGAGATTGTGTCAAATATAACTACAATGTGATAAAAATAGGGGAAATTTTTGTAATGTATTTGAAACAATAAATGGAAGTAAACATACAAATAATTGGATCAATGAGAATGATTTGATTAGCACACAACACAAAACCTTGCACCAACAATGGCCAATGAAAGTTCTTGCAATACAACATACAATGACCAGAGAGAATTAATCAACTAAAAATGCTAACTAAGTGGTCATATTCAGTATTTTTAGATTATTATAAAGTGTTCTTTTCAGTGTGATAGGCAAGTTGGCTGAAAATAGGGAACTAGAAAGCGATCTATGTATGGTTTCAAGACATTTAGGCTAAAAGGGATCTATGTTGGCCATGATACTAGCTTGGTATTGAGGCCTACCCCCTCACTTTACAATCCAATAATGATAAGGGTGTTAGGTGCTTTTCCAATAAATACCATTAACTACATATGTATACTTGGCTAGAAAACCAAGGTGGCTTCCCCCTTGGTGATGAAATCCAAGTAGGTAGGTCTTGGGAAGACAAATTTTAAATGAATTTTGAAATTTGTTTGATTTGGTAGTGTGTGAAAAAAGAGAAATATTTCAAATAAGTGGTATTTTTTAAAAACCACCTAATTAGACTATATGAGCTACTCTAAGCATGCAAATGGGTGAAAATGAAAGTGTGAATTAATTACTATCATATAGTTTTTAATTCCAAAATTAACAATTGTAAAAAGTTTGTTTAGATGATACTTTATTTAAACATTACAGAATAGAGGCGATAGAGTCACTACTATTCTGTAGAAGAAAGAATCTATAAGAAATAAGTTGACCAAGTTTACTTATTATTTTAGATAGAAGACATCTTACATAACTAGTTTGACTAAGTCAACTTAGTTTGCTATAAGATTGTAGTTTTCAAGACTGCAAACTTGAAAAAATAAAACTATAATGAAGTACTAAATTGAAAGAGAGAGAAATAAAGGAACTTTGGTGGGTTGGAAGATGTTGAGGATTGAAAATTTTATGTTGAATTACCTTGAATGATGATTGCAAGTTATACCAAGTATGTTGATTAGGTCAAGATATTTCTATGAAGCCTATTAAGATGACTGAGTCAACCTGGTCGACTGAGTTTGTTATTTGGATGTTGATTATAAAACTAATTTGACTTATTTGACATAGTCTATTATCTAATATTGAATAAGAGTAATGTGTCAACTTTATTGATCCAATAAACTATACCTAATGAAGACCTACATAGAAAGAACAAAGTTGTTTTGATGCAACTATGTGTTAAACCTATGCACAAAAGTTAGAACTATACCAACTTGGTCGAGATAGTATCAAAAATATATAAAAATAATAAAATGATATAAATGAAAGGTGTGAAATAAAACTTACAAGGGTTAGATTCACTTCAATTTCAATAGAATGTATATAATGGGAAATACATCAAATCTACAAATCAATCCTAGTTCAGATAAGATAGATACTACTTACACTTTTGATTGGTGATACATTAGATAATTAGGGTCATGACCAATATGGATCCACTAAACCTAGCCAAGGGATCTCTTACCATAATAAATTCACTAGGGAGGGTTCCAAAGGCTCCAGTTAATCAAAACTATGTAATAACCCTAACTAGATACTATGTTTTCATATTCACTAAACTAATAACAAGTAAAGAAAAAATCTAATCTAGTGCTCACCAAAGATTATGACACAAAGTTTTGGGTAATAAACATAAAAAATAAACATGCATAGATTACATATACTCACATCAATGTATATGGAATCCTAATGTATGGAAGAGAAGTAAAAATGCATATCTATGTACTTTTACAAAGGAGGAACAAAGTTAGGAATACTTACCTTTGAATATGAACCTATTGAGCCTCAATTTATCTCTTGGATAGGGTGCTTCATAAGAGGTTGTTATGGTATGTAAGGATGACAAGGATAAATCAGCTATAGGATAAACAACCTATCATTCATCCAAAAGACTTCTCCATAAGACAAGATGCATATCTCCAAAGAAAGTATGAAACCCTAAGCTTACTCCTCAAGTAGAATGGTGGATAAGTAGATGCCCAATATATCTTACTTACTATTATCTTGTCTTAGAAATGGAAAAATGATTATGTTTATATAGGTGAATCTAACCCTAAACCCTTCCAAAAGTTTTAGCTAATAATGTTGACCCGATTGACCTAATATTATAATTGACAAAATTTAACTAGGTTACAAATTGAGTTGACCGGGGCTGACCTAGTCTTTAATAAGTTTTGTTAATAAGGATACAAGGTAAATGTAGCTAACATAGTCATGTAAACCATCAGAAAGGGGTTTAGGTTAGGGAAAGGTTTAATAAAGGTGGTAAAAGCCTATAGGAGTGTGCAAAATAGGAAGAAAAGCTTAGGGGAATGGTTTTTAGGAGATAAGTGTGTAGATAATAAGTGGTAAAAGGGATAACAATCTTGTCAAGCACCAATGGTCTACCTACCCCTTTCCTAGTGCACCCCTTAGGGCTTTCACTCAGAGAGATTGAGACTTGATGCATTCTTAAAAGATAAAGAATGTTTATAATTGATAAAATTTTGAAAGTAATATGTGTATACACTATCTATTAGGAATGTAAACTTCCCTTGATATGATATTAGGTGAAGCAAATCTAGATATTAGGAACATAAGATTCATTTGGTTTACTCTTTAATATAGATGAAATAGGTAGGGAAAAATTACATTGAATTATCAGGTAAGGTAAGATGGAGATTGGGATAGGCCTTCAAAATGGTTCCCATCATATATCTATGGTAGTGGCCCATTCCTATGCCATCCCTTGACTTATTGTATTAGGGACCAATGCATACTCAGAGTATGGTAAGGTCCTAGTTTTGGAATATCACCACCTATAATGGTGTTAAAATTATAGATTAGACCATGAATACAATATGGGAACAACAAACTAGGTTTTTATTGAGGGTTATAGATATCAATTGAGATAGGTCAATGCATTTATACATGATCCATCCCATCATATTACGTAGATGCTACATTTATTTTAGCATAGGCCCTATCTCTATCTTGACAAATCCATACCTGATCCCCTATATATAAATAGATCCCTATCTCTATCTTGACTAGTGACATCTATACTAAATCTTAGAGATTAATAACTCCAATCTTCTAGGCAGTTTCAAATCTTGAAATTCTAAAATCTAAGTATTGATCAGAATGGATTTTTAAAAATTAACTTCTAAATGGTAACTCCTACAACTCTAAAATTTATTTTAGAAGATGTAGAGTGGCCATAATTTTATATATTTAGTAAAATAAATCTAAATTATAAAAATTTAAAATGTAATATAAATTAAATGTAAAATTATTACATTTATTTTACTAAATATTCTAAAATTCAAACAAGCACAAATAAGCACAAAACATTTTGTAAATCAAAGGGTGTACACCCTTTCTACTAAAAATGGTGCACACTCTTTTATAACAAGGCATTGTGAAAAAGGTGTATGCCCTTTAAGCTTGGGACCCAACCAAATCAAATGTTTTATTTTAAAAAAAAAGGGTGTACACCCTTTTAAAAATGGCATTTTACCTTTGCTAAAGAAGTTGTGTTTTTCATTATGTCATCTTTCTTGTCCCCCAAATTTGTGTATCCACCCATAAATATATGTATTATTGAAAATATGGTAGAATGATGATAAAACCCTATTATGTGATTATATATTGAGCTAATAAACCCACAATGGCAAGGGACTAGAATGGAATCAGAAATTAATTACATCTAGCTTCAAAATAGGGGATTTATATGTGAAAAATTTATAATTAAATGAATTTTATAATAATTAGTCATGAGAGGAAGTTGATAAATTTATCAAACACAGAAAAAATATTTTAAAACCAAACATTCTATATAAAACACAATATCCATAGTGCTTAAGTATAATGATAATAATAATAAGGTGGAACACAACACACTTTTGTTTTAGTTGTTTTCTTGTTAAAAAATAATGGATCATTAACTAACTATATGTTTTAATTCATAATAATTGGTTATTTATCAAATTTACCAAATTTATATACATTATTAATTTGGAAGAGTCACCATAAAAATATAGCAATCCATTATAAATGGGGAGACATGGAAGAAAAACCAATGACCATCTCTATAAAAAGAGGTGGGAAAAATTGCATGGTTGGGGGTCTGTAGGTTTGTTATGGGGAAGACAAAGTCAATTTATATTATGCTTTGATGGATGCATATACTCTCGCAAAGTGTAGTACATGTGTAAAATAATTCTAAAAATTTATAATTATAATCTCTATTTTCCACTGTATTCCATAGAAATCATTCAACCAATCTCAAAATCAGTGTCATTTGAATCCTCCACTACAAAAAAAAAATGAGGTGACTTTATACTAAAAAATCACAAAGGAAATGCATCCAAATAGTTACAACATATTTGAGAAATGAACAATGTCAAGTTTCAACCTTTTATATCAAAAATGAATTTTTTATTAACTACATGTAAATGAAATTATAGTAAATTTATGATTTGTTTATAATTAACATGCTAAATTATTGAATCATGTTAAATTTATGAACAAATCCTTGTGAATATTTTGATTCTTTAAAATTAAACTAATTATGGACATGCATATCTAGAATTTAAATAAATTGAAATGGACTCAATTGGATCTAGTTATGGGTGTTCAAATAAAGTACACACCAATGAACATGGATTGTTTTACAATAATGTGCATTGCCAATATCAATCTCAATATCATAACATTATGTAGATTTTATTTACACACCTTCATTTACAAAAAAACCACATAATTTTTTATTAATTTTTAAAAAAATCACATAATAAACAAATAAAATAAATTCATTAAAATGATTGTAGGATATGCACAAAATGACTTAGAGATATTGGATAATATGAAAAAAATGAATTTTTAAAAAAATTAGACACTTCTAAGAAAATGCAACTCATAGTTGTAAACCAAAGTCAATAAATTTTACTAGCATCTTCCTAACCATTGTGAAATGTAACATCTTATCTTCAACTATTACAACTTAGAATTTACTGAAAAAGAGATTTAAAATTAAATTTACTTATAATAATAATGGCATACTTTAACCATACATGAAAAACCATGCATTTTTCACAAAAATAATGGTGATATTTATTATCATATGCAAGGAAATGTAACAAATACAAACAAGAAAAGTCACTGAAAAAATAAAGAAATGTTAAGGGAAACCCAAATAAAATATTTGTGAGAGTTATTTATAAGATATGAAATGAAATGTTATGTAATGTGTCTTCTCTATATTTTATTAACATATGCACAACATCCTAAACCGAAGGTGATCACTGACTAGTAAAACATAAAAACAAAAAATTCTTTAAAAATAATAAAATATTAATGTTTTTGGCACTATATTGTATAAAGTTAGAACCATATTTAGGTAAAAACAATACAATAGATAAATTTTGGCATTACTATCTAAAATTTCATAAAACACATACATTATTTTACATTGGTAATTAGATTTTAAAAAATATGATGACACATATGATTTTCATTTATCTACTTGACAAATATGTAAGTACTCTAGTTACAATGTAGTCCTTGTTATTAATATGGTTCTTATATTTATTTTATTTGTTTTATGATCACACTATGAAGTTTTCACTTCACATTAAACAAAAAAATAATATAGATATACAATATAAATAATTATGATGAGTCAAGTTCCCCCAAATTGATAGTAAGAATATGGTTCTCACATGAAATATATTCATTCACAAATCTCTCTACCATACCAAAAAAAATTAAAACAAACTAATGACAGATAAAAATACATAACAATTGTAACAAATAAGGTTATCATAAATTAGGGTAACAAATAAAAAGTAATTGATCTTCCCTTTGATTAATATTAATATATCAAATTTCCTTCCATCACACATCTTAGTTTTAAGTCTCCATTCTATCCATCTCACCTAATATCAACATTATTTGATTATAAATGTGGTTTTAAGAAAAATTCAATAATATATTTCATTAATTCTTCAAAAGATTTTATAGAATAGTATTGATCTTGTTTTATAGGACTCACCGCTTATGTCTTTTTGCTTAATGTTCAACCTATTTCTATCTTACATGGGTGTTGTTACAAATGCTAAATAAACCCAAACCCTATGATTAATTTATCTATAATAGGATTAAATATATATTTAAACCTATCTACTATAACCACTAAAATTTAGTTAACCATGTATTAAAATACTATGGTGTAATATCCACATTCCTAAGAGTGGGCGTGAAATCAACAAGTTCAATGGGGAATTGGATAATTAGAATGGGTGCTTAGTGGTGACTTAAATAAAATTATAAAACTATCTAAACAATTTTTTGGTTCCAATTAAATTTATCAAACTATGATAGGTTTCAATGTTTTTTTTAGAGTGAATCATTAATGAATTTTGAATAATAAGGAACTAGATTCATATGTAACAATAAAAGATTAGGTGGGAACTAATTCTAAAGAGAATGGATTTTTTTTGGTCAATGAAGAATTTTGGGTCTTGGTTGTAGCCTAATATTACCAATGTGCTTACCCATAGACCTAATTTTCTAATAAACCACCATTTGTGCAAGCATATCATGCGAGGAGAAGCTCACACACTCACCCAAGGTGTAGAATGGAGAAACAAAGATGGGTTAGGTTTAGTTGGGATTGAATCATGTCATATGAAAGGCATGAGGACTTGGGCACTCATTCTAACCCCACTTATTTTAGGAAATGTAGTTGACTAGTGGTAATCGTACACTACTTTCATTCGCTAATTTACCCAATCCATGATTAATTAAAATGTATCACTCAATTTTATCTATAAACACTACCAAAATCTTGATAATTGTATCCTCATTATAATATTAAAATGTGAAATAACAATAAAATAACCAAAAAGTGATGGGGTACCCTCAGGTACACAATTGTGTAAGAAGTTCCTTTCCTAACATTATCACAACAACATGTCACTATCAATTTATCCTCTCCCCCATTGCCTATATCAATACATGTAATTTTATAGTGCTCATGGGGGAAGATGTAGGAATAACCAAAAATTTTACCTATTAAAAATAAAAAAATTAGTGCACCTTCCTTCCACCCACCTATTCATAAATGTAGTGTTGGGTCCATAAAATCTACTCTACCACTTAATTTTATTTATTTCACCATTCCAATCCACTATCTTTATCCATAATTCCTACCTTGTATGCTCAATTTAATTTATATGTGAGCCTTATAGATCATGTAATATTGTCTTGATATTCATGAGTTAGTGGTATTCTGTGCCCCAAATTACATCTCACATAACCCTATATCTGATGACATGATAACCAGTGTAGATGAGGTCCATCTCAGGGTCAATATTTACCCCACACTAATTTGGTTGTATTTCCTTGGGTAACTAGTTAACCCTCTTTAGGTATGGAATCTAAAATTTGGGGGGGTAGAGTTATAAGACACTGGATCACACCTCCTCTTAGAAATCCATCTAGTGGCACATAACAAGCTGGATGGTTTCTTGGATCATAATGGATTTGATGCCTATTTGCCTAAGGGTATAGATCAAAGTTTTTTACCTTCTCAAGGCTATCCCCCATAGATTTTTTGAGAAGGATTTATTCATCTAAGGTCTTCCCTTAGATCTTGAAGAAGTGTTGCTCCAATTTCCACCTTATTGCACCTATTTCTTAAGCTAATATTTCTGCTTCTCATAGCAGTGAGGACCATTCCTCCTTATTTATATTGGTATATATTAAGGAAAATAATTCATTATAATTATCCTATATAGGGGATAGGTGTGAGCACATAACCCCAAATTGCCTAGAGAAGTTTCCAAATAATAGTTTCACATCTATTACACAGTCATATTTTTACAATTATTTAGTGTCTTTAAACTAGGGTTCTCTCTGATCATCCTAGGGATCCTTAGTAACTATCATTTATTGATGATTTAATCAATAAGTGATTCTAATTTTATTAAGGGGTTAGCCTATATTTTCAAAATTGAATCTATTAAGCTTAGTTGATCTTTAAAATTTTTATCACAAAGGTTTAGGTCCCCAACCTTCATGTTTTCCAACTGGTATTCAACACTTACCTCCATAGCTTGTTTCTCATGAAGCAAATGTTTTACCCTATCCTACCTTTTCTTTGATTTTTTTAGCACTTGCTTGGCCATAGTGTATTTCCCTTCCTCCCCCTCAAGGTTACTTGTTGTTGGTGAAAATCCCTTCAGTCAAGGTTACTTGTTGTTGGTGATAATCCCTTGCAGCTATTAGATTCTACATACTCACCTTAGTGACCATATTCATGAGTGCATTCTTGGATTGTACCCTAAATAAAGCCTATAATTAATAAGATTAATGTTTAATCCTAGAGGGGTAGTTCTATCATTTAATCTGGGTATTTCAAAATTTGGTTCCTCTCTAAAATACTCTAGGGTGAAGAACATATGATGATGGGTTGTAAGTGGGGTTTACTCAAGTGTCATAACATCCCAAAGATATAACTACACATAATATACCCTACTATGATGATACTCACAAATGGTATCTTTGATTCTTTCTCTACCCTCTTCTTCTTTCTCATGTAGATGGTTATATTTTATGAGGATGGCCTCATAATCCACCTCCCTATCTTACCCTTTTTATTCTTCATTAGACTACAACTACTTAACCTCATCATCTTGTGATTTACCATCCTAGAATTACCCTAAGGATTATACCCCTCCTCTTGGTGTCCACCTAAGTTTCTTGCGTGTTAATTATGTGCTTCCTTATTCCCTTGGTTAGGTGGAACTTATTTTGAGGTGTCCCCTACACATGATTTGGGTTCTTTATGTTTTTTTTAATCATATATTATGTTCCTTTGTTATGGATAGATGATCCTTCTATATCCTCTTCCATAACCAACATTTTGCCCTTTTCCCATTGCAAGTGAGGTGATACCTTATCCACTTAATATGACATTGGTCACTATTATGTTTATAGGGAGTGATCATTATCTCTCCTTAGACATTATATTCTTATATAACATAGGCACCTCTTTTAAGGATGGGTCCTTCAACTCTAGCACAGGGTGGTAGTTCATGTTCCTTCCTTTTTAGCCTACTTTTCCTTAGTTATTCCTATTTTGGGACCCCTCCCATGGTCCTTGCTTCTTTTAGGCTACCCTATTATGGTAGGGGGGACATACCCACATTTACCTTGGGTCTTTCCTTTATAAGGAGGTGGTGTGTCATCCCTACCTTAATTTTATCCTTTTGAGCCTTTCATCTTTCTCCTCCTCTTCTAGTTCATATTACATGGATGACAGTGATTGAGCCCCCTTTTTCCTACTTACCTTGACATGGGATGTATGGGCACTTGAAATGATTAGTTGGGGTGTGAGAAGTATATAATTTCCTAGTGTTGGTGCTTCTATATTATTGTGCTAACTTAGTGGATTAAAAGATTAAAATAATTAGTGATATATCTTACCAATATTAATAATATAAATTGTGCTAATGTTGCACTCAGACCTATCCAATTCATCAACTTATTTTATTATTGTGACCCTACTCTCCACATAGGTTTCACATAAGGTGTGGATGTCTGCATCAAACCTTTGGGATATAGACTTATTATCATTAAATTAATGATTCCATTGACCACATCCACAAAGTATTATGCCATGAAACCATAGGTTAATTTGAGCCAAAAGGACATATTATCATATTTTAGTTTGATTTAGGCCATAAAGAATCTTTGAATAATAATAAATTGAGCATAATCCTTCACTATTTTAGGTAGCATCCTCAAGATGTGACACTCATCCCTTAGGGTATATCTTAATATCACACACTAGCTCTCAAACCTAGCCTTATACTTGGTAGCGATCATCCCCATGAAAATAAATATTCATGGTAGCAAATATCCATATAATTATCTTAAATTGATCATGGCTATCCCTCCCCTCCTTTTGTATCCTTGAAAAAACCCTATTCTCATCAAATACCAAACCATGAGGACCAACCCAAACTTGAACTTGTCCCCCTTCCATGCACCCTCTTAGCATCCTCAATGATTGAGTCTAAAAAAATTGTGTGGGGTTAATCTGAGTCCTTTTTTCCATTTCATGTGTGATATAGAGGGGAATCCAATTAATGTCCTATCACTAGCCTTCTAGAGCTAGTTTAGTGCTTACTAGCTATGTTATAACTCTACTAGTCCTATCTATTATTTTGGGAATGGTGAAAGAAACCCCCATTTTTTATAATTAAATTATTGTGTTGTTTGGTCAATTTACCCTTGGTTGGTCAATACCTCTTTTATGTCAACTCTAGTTTGGACTAACCCTGTAGACTTGTGAATCTAGGCTAGTATGATTTGCATCCTTTGGCCTACAAAATTAAATATTTCTTCATGAATAAAATAAATGATAAATCATACTAGTTATTCTAACTTACTAAATAAGGGGAGGTTCTAGAGTTTAAATACTAAAAATTCCTCTAGGTGCCTTCCAATGTGGTCATCATAGATGGAACTCCTATCAACATTATTCCTTCCAATGTTCACTAAGTAGTTGTTGTGTAAAAATGCCTCGTAACTTATGATATGATGGTTATATTCATCCACCCTATACTTTTATATCTTTTAATCTCATTCTTATCTATGCTCTATGTTGTTTGGGTACTACATCTTTGAGAAGTTCATCCTTATGTTCCTAGATCTATCCCTAATATGTGGTACTACTGGGATATCTTCTTGCTGTTTAGTCATAGATATCTTCTTCCTTATATAGTCCCTTTATTTCCTTTTTACACTGATAGAGGTTTAGTTTCTCCTGATTCTTGGTGCCACCATCACTTCTATAATTATCACTGATGGTCCTTTAGATCATGCATTAACTAAGGTAACTCCCATATCCTAATCTATAGGGGTCTCAAATTAGATATATGGGGTTTGGTATCCCTCTTAGACACTTATTATTTTGGTCTCATACCCAAATAACATATTTTATAATTTTCCCTCAGTTCCCCTACTTGGCCATATACCCAAATCTTGGTTTTTGGAATTATTCTACTGGGAGTGATGTTGTTAGGTTTCTACCACTAAGTTTCCTAGTCATATCCTTCATTATTTGATTAATAGATTTTTGCCTAGTTTTATCTTCTCTAATTTGTTGTATCTCTTGGTTATTATGCTCTTCAACATTTTATAACTCCTTATTCTATTTCTTTGGGGATATTTCCAAAGGGTACCTTCTTAAATGCATCACTAAATTGGTGTAATGGTATTAAATTTTCCCATGCATAGTATTAATTTTACCCACTTGCATTCTCCACCATGTCTATCCCTCCATTATTAATTATTTCATACCAATTGTCTTATCTATTGGAGTGTAAGATTTTAATTCTGATTTTTACATATATTGTGCCTTGCATTCTATGCTTATTATGGATTATCTAGTTTATTCATTTTGGTTCTTCTCCCCATTTACCCCATATTATATTGTTCACCTAATATTAAAATATAGGGATCAAGAATTTTAAGGGTGTTTAAAAAAATTTCTTAATAAAATGGAGGAGATGACAAGTATCAAAATGGAATTAAAGGTATTGCATACAAGTTTATAAAAAATAATTACCAAAAGAGTGAAAATTATCCCTTATCAAAAATAATTAGACACATGACATGGTGAATATTTGAAGAAAGTCATCATTTGACCTAGTGTGCCTGATATAATACCTAAATGATGCATCAAATAGGATTCCAAAAACTAACCTAAACCATCATAAGAAAAATAAGAGAAGGGTAACACATGAAATGGCATACACCTTATTATCTTAATATAAATATGTATTAGGTATGATACAAATTTAGTTGATTACCATTGAAATTATTTGGGAGCATTTATTCACTTAGGGTGTGCAACTTACATGCATCGGTATCTATAATACTATGGATGATGTAGGGTCGAAGTCAATAAATTTGTAGTTTTACTATGCGCTTGAGATATCTAGTCATAGAAAAGAACATGTGCACCTTCTATCAATATTTTAACCTTGATGTGTCTATCATGCCATGCTTTATGTCTGTATTTATTGATGACATAAATATATCAAGTAAAGGTGTGTCATTTATCCACCTAAAATGTGCATCATTTATCCACCTATAATAGATCCTAAATATGTGTGGAAAGAGTCTTGAAATCATCCAAACAATAAAATTAGGCTATACGAAGGGAAGGAATGAATAATTTTATGGGGAACACAATGTCTATCCTAAATATAAAATGAAATGGGGTGGACCTATTTAGACACTTGTAGTTGGTTTGGTATGCCCATAATATAGCTAATACTCGATCATCTCAATATGTGCACCTTACATAAATTTTTTTGGTGAGGTAGTGAACTAGTATTCTATTGATGGATTATACAATTTTAATAAGCCTAAAGATGATAGGCTAAACTTTTGTGATGAGAACTAATGAATTTAAATAAGAGGATCTACATCATTTCATTGATAAAATGGGTGATTTTATCACCAATCATTATATTTGTAAATACTATTTTCCCATAAGAACTAGGTGGTGGTTTATATGATGTAGTTTGTAGAGAGCATAAATTCATCCTAATAAGTGAAATAATTAATTTACATAATGATGTATCATGCAAAGATCCTATAGATAATGCGAGCAAGGGGCCAAAAAAAATAAGTGGACCACTTCTCAAATGATGCTTGGGTGAGGACAAAATTTAGTGGAATTTAATCTTGATGGTTTAGATTTCTAGTCCTCTAACATAAATCACACTTTTGGGCATATTCGTTTGCATCATGGAGGATGGTTGACCACCAAAGTTTTGAAAGGAGAATTTTATGTGCAGTTACTTTACCAACAAAATGGCCTCTAAAAAATAGTTCATGTGCCTCTTGAAAAATTCTATTATGCTCATGTTAGAGGACACAAAACCATAATACCTTGTTATAGCCTTGCTTCTAGAGCTCACCACCAATGAGTTGGTATAGGGAAATTCATATGGATATCATTTTCTCTCCTTACTAGATAAATTTTCTTGTGTAACACCTAAGGTGAGGAAAGATGTAATACTGATGAGCTATTCAAGGATGTAATAGAGTTTATAAAACTAGGCATCAAACATGTTTTTCTTGATTTACCACATAAATTACCTAATGGTGAGGTAAGATAAATAGTTAGGGCTTAAGATCTATTTATATGAATTAACAACCACTGTAAGTTGAAATTCTTGAAACAGGACTATCTAGCAGTAGATGAAGCCATAGAGAACCAACTTATTAATAAAGTATTTCAAGGCTTAATAGTCTATGAAAAATAAAAATGGAGTGACCAATAGGTATTTATAAATTTTTTAAAGGGAGTAGATCATGGCCAAATCTTAACACTTAGTGTATAATTCTATTCCTCAAGGGTGAGTTTTCAACTCATGAATTAGATTAGATGGTCAGTCTTATTTTCCCTCAATTGGGCTAGGATGGTACTAATGGATATACCAAATGCATCAACATGAACATGGAATGGGGTGATATAGTATGGGAATTTCAAAATTAGGGTGCTACCCAGTTTCCCCTTCAAAATATCAAACACTTATTTCTATGTGCTCCTCCACATGAATGGTTAGTATTTTTTTATTAGTTTCTATAGAGGTGCATCTATCTTGGCATATTGTTGAATGAAAATTTAATAGATCCTTATATGTCTTAGAATTATGTGCATCTCCTACTAATTAGTGGGAACCTCAAGCTGGATAATAATTTCCACCTTTCAAGGTCCACCAAAATTTCTTTATAGATGATGTGGACAAGAAGGGTTCCAAAGGGTATGGTGAATACAATTATTTAGGTTAATTTAAATATGCAACTACCCACAACACTCAAACATCAACCTTATATTGTCATGATGATCCTTTTAAAGCTCATAAATTATCTAGTCAATATATAGAATTGAAATAAATAGTGGATAACATACTTGAAGATGCCAATCACTATCCACAAAAATATTTTAGGGGCATTCATTAGGCTAAAAGGCATGACATTATAGGAAAAGGATCCCATTATATGGAAAAGGTATTCCTAGGATTGTATTCTTCCTTATTATAGACCTAATTATAGCCCAATAAACCATAAATGAAAATGTATATCTCATAGCCTATCACCCCTCAATAATTTCCTTAGTGAAGGGACTCGAGAAGGGGTTTGTGACATAAGTTGCATTCAAGAGATGATAGTTGACACATATTCATATGTGACCATCCTTATTTATGTTAATGAACATGGGAATCATCCCATAATACTCCTTTATGGGGTAGATGACACCTATAACTAACATATTTTTAGTCTCAAATTTTACTTTGGCTCAAAGGTTAGGATGACCATTTCTTGAGGGGTTGCACACCTTCAACTAGGGTAATTTTCATATTCCTTAGGGAGGAATTTATCCCCTTAATTTATATGTATATTTATGGGGAAATGGTATTTAAACTCATGGATTAGTTTGATGATACATGTAAGTTTCATGTTAGACTAATAATATTTGATAGTAATAATCTTTGGTTTATCCTTTGTGTTAATTTTTACCTTAGTATTCTTCAAAGGACTTTGAGAATATTGGTTACACTTAGAAAGCATTTAAATCACTTGATGATCACCCTAAGTATTTCCTATATGTATGTGGATTGGTTCCCCACTAATAAATTAATACTAGACCTTACACACCATATTTTACATGTTGTTCATGTACTTTTAGTTTTAATTCACCCAGATAGCTTCGTCTTCCTTAGTCAAGTTGTTATTCACACTCTGGGTTTCAAAACATTTGGTAACCCCACCTCTTTATCACTATAAAATTATAGTAATATATCCTCCATGATAATATCATCCTAAAATATAACATGGTGAATATCTTGAAGGGGTTCACATAACCTTGTCTTAGGGGAGGATAATGTGAAGGCATGCACATTGATTTTTCAATACATCCTATATGGATATTTATCTTCTTATATTGCTTACAATATAATAGAAATATGACCAAACATTTAATGACTAATAAAAATCATGGAACCAAAAGTGTATTGGTAAATAGAGGGAACTTATTGTCCATATAGCTTCTCATGCTTAGATATGTGCACCTAAATCTAAAATTTTGCTATAGATTAGTAACTTTTGGTAGAGATTGTTTTGCTCAAACTAGGATCACATAACCTCATTGATTATTTACCATGTAAGAATACTAGGTTTATGAGTACCCCACCATCACATAGTAGTGATTTTTAGTGTATAAATTAAGGTATACACAAGGCACCTACCCACTCTTGATCCTTTGGGATGCATGTCTCTAAATATTGTATGTAGGGATCAAGCCCATTGGAAGCAAGCTAGTTCTATAAGCTATACCCTACTGATGTGAATTACCTATTTCAATTTGGTTTTCATGTGTGGTACCAAATTTTTTACATAATACATGGGTTTATAACTGATATGGTTAGCCTTCCATGTGTGTCATAGATGAGGCCCTGATTGGATGATGCCTTACTTTTGTCCAATCTCCTCATAAGATTTCAAGACCTAATGACCATGGGATATAGTGGTGGTTTTAAAGAATTATTAGGTGTCATTCAATGTAGAACACCTTCAACATATGGATATATTTTATCTAATACTTATGTAATAGATGTATAATTATTGATCTTATCCTTAATGTCAATGCTTTCTATGTATGAGGGTCCTAGGTCTAATGATAGGTAGACTGTGACTCACTCTTTACCATTTTCAAAACTTTTTGAAGTGATGTTTAAAGTGAATTTATGTGTTATTAGCATAACACCAAGTGTTTCCAATTAATTTATGGTAATTTTCAACCTTTGTGAGCTTGATGAATTCAAAGTTGGCTTGGAAGTTGAAACCCAATATCTCTAGATTAGCATTCAAGAGAATACCCTTGGGTTAGGACTTGGTTTTATTGGCCATGAATAATACATGGTTTGAGGGATGTAGGGTTAAATTTCTAATCCTTATCCAAGAATATTATATTAAGATGTTGACTTCTATGACCATATCTGCTAGAGTATCACAAACTTGCCAACTATTGATATTTGCTTCTAACAACTCTCGATCATAGCCTAAACTGATAATGATCTACAAGTCTAATCCCCTAGCCATATTTGGTCCTATAAAATCAACGTGTTACTTGACTCTATATTTAGAGGCAAATACCTAATATGGGTACCATATAATCTAAGTATAAGAGGGATAACATATCATATAGATCATCTCTAGACCCAATAATACCTACTTTACTTTCTCCTCTGGGTCATAGACATGTTTAATCTCACTTTGTAAGATATGGATAATTTAAATTTCTTTTTGGAAAACTTATTTCCACCATGCACCATAAGAATATAATTCTCTTTCAAATCTAGGGTGCTCTTTTGGAAATTTATACTTTTGTGGCTCATACTTTAACTAGACCCTCTTAGTAGTGTTGGTGGTAGGCTAGGTGAATAGCCTACTCCAAGTAGTTGTAATTTAGGTGATAAGTTTTTCGTAACTTAGTACTTGGGGTCCCATTGGTTAGGTGTGTGTTTATAATGAATCATCTTAATGTCCATTCTAGGTCTAGCCTTCTTAGTGATCTTCTCATATAAATCCTTTCAATCCTCAACCTTATGGTTACCTAAATAGTAGGTGAATATGGGATGCATGGGGATATCTCATTGGAAGTGGTCTATCACCACACACTCATAACATCCTTGGGGTAGGAGCCTCCCACTAATCAACCTTTGACCCTATGACTACACTATTTACCCTATTGTATATACCCATCATAGAGGCACTTGATCTAATGGCCCAACTACTACATATCTTGTGCTTCATTCCATTAAGTCATTCACCATCCTAAACTTGGTTGTATCATGTGAGGTGGTGTTTTAGGTAGGGCATGGAACTTGGTTGGGTTATGTGGGGAAATAGGAGAAATTATGTGCATCATGGCCTTATCTAAAAATTACACATGACACCATCAAAGAGTGAATCTTTCACCTTGATTAGTTGTGTTTGGAGTTCCCCTCTATCTCATAGTGTATGAACCATGATATGTTACAAGATTAATGTACACTATTATCCATTACCTCATATATCATCTAGTCAATCAATGTGATGTGTACCTCTAGGGTCTAGATAACTCTATAATGAATAAATCTTACCATATTAGATTTAAGTGTGACTTCTATGGCATCCTATGACTTAGTAATGGTCTTCATTTCTAGGGAACATTGATAGGGATAAGATAGTCCCATGATGAATCACTGGTCATGTTATAGTGAGTAAAGTGCATATGAGAGTTTAAAAACCAAGGTCTTGAGCTTGGATTTATAATCATGAACACTCTTAGATGGGTCCTTCTTGATCTCCTTTAAAGATAAAATTCTCTATTGTTAAAACTTAGTGATATCAAAATATTTCAAGAAATATACCTTTATAAGATTGCAGTCCATGATACTTTAGGTAGGGTCATGTTTTATATACCAACTATGGGTAAGATCATGAAATGTCATGGAAAACTAACTTTACTTATATTTAGGTTGAGTAAATCCCTTGGAATTTTAGATGAGTTCATACTTATGAAAGTGGTCAATAACATTTTCACTCTTTGATATCTTGGTAGGCTGAGGGAAATATCATAGATGATATGTGCCACTTGAGACAAAACATTAGACATAGACACTCCTAAGACTTAAGTGGTAGAATTTATTTGATTTATTGGAATTAACCCACTTAATACCATTATGGGCACCAAAAATATTCATTTCATCACCTAGGGAGCTTGTAGGGTTGTAATCAGTCCACCAACCCTGATTGATCCATTCTACATTACTCTACCCAGTTGGAGGCTCTGTCCCCCTTCTAATAGTTAGTCCTCTAGTTTTAATATTTATAAATGAGAAATATATACACTTTATTGAGTCCATTATTTATCTTTATTATCACTAAATACTAATTTATGTTGCATAATTGATCAATGTACCTAAGTGAATGTATTAGGTAGGGGTGGATTAGGCATCTCTAAGATGGTATCTTTCATACGGTGACCTTAACTTATGATATCAAGACCTACCTTAGCTAATTTTTAACATAAGTGTTTATATGTGATGGTGAAATTAATTCATTTAATATTCCTTCTCATACCATTCCCATCTATCATAGGTACTTACAACACATCTAGATCTATACTTCCCTCTTTCTCCTTGGGTTCCCATTAACCACTTCTTCATCTAAAGTGAAATTATTTTTGGTCCTTATACACCATGTTATAATTATATAACCACCCTATTATCATCGTGCCTTATCTAACCCCATCATATTTTCTACCTACACATGAAGGGGATTAGCTAGTTATCAATACGTCTTCAATTCCATTATACACAATTAGCTTCTTAATCACCAATAATAACTATCTCAGATACAAGCCCCTTGGATCACCAAATAATTATAGATCAAATTATTTAGGACAATAATAAATAGATAACGCAAGTTCCAACATGTAGTTATTCAACATGCCATGCCACCAAATATTCATAACCCTAGTTAGACCCTATCCAAATTTTACAACTACTCTAGATAATGCTATGTCCACAGGGAGTTTCATCCAAGATTTATCATCTTACATAGAGTGTACACTATGATCCACACATGAAGGTGTATGAATATATTTTAGAATAAAATTATGTATAAATATGTCATGTAAATTATCCTCAACCCATTTCTCTAGTCTTTGGGTACCATATCTAGGATGAACCCTCATAAAATTTGCTTCATCTTCTCTATCACTCAATGTTCTTGAGGGATATCCCATACATTTTTTCTCACCATCACTTCAAAAAGGTGTGACCTAATATTGATAATAGAACCAAAAATTTTGGGTCTCAATTATAACCTAATACTACCAACATGCTTACTCATGCACCTAATTATCTTATAATCCACCATTTATGCTAGAATACCATGTGAGGAGAATCTCACATGCTCACATGAGGCATAAAATGGAGAAACTAGGATGGGTTCAGGTTAGTTGGGAATGACTCATGTCACATGAAAGGGTGAGGCCTTAGGCATCCATTCCATCCCCACCTAGCTTAGGTAATGTATTTGACTGGTGGTAACCATGCACTACTCTCATTCCCTAATCTACCCAATCCATGATTAAGTAAAATGTATCACTCACTTTCATCTAAGAACACTAATAATGGGATAATAATTGTATCCTCATTATAATGTTTAAATGTGAAATTACAATAAAAGAACCAAAAAATGATGGGGTAACCTTAGGTATGCATTTTTTCATGAAGTTACTTTCCTAACACTATTCTAATATCATGTCATTATTAGTTTATCCTCTCCCCTTTGCCCCTATCAATATGTAATTTTATAGAGCTCAAGGGGGGAAGATAGAAAGAATCACTAGATGTTTTACCTATTCAAAATTTGATAATTAGTGAACTCTCTTTATTCCATAACATATAATCTAACACTTGATCTTATTCCTTTTTTCATTCAAATCTGATACCTTTATCTACTATTACTACCTTGGCCACTTAATTTAATTGAGATGTGATTCTTATGGATCATGTGATCTTGTCATGATATTTATGAGATGGTAGTCTTATACTACCTTAGACTACATCCTGTCTAACCCAACTTATGATGATGCAACAACCAATGCAAATGAGGTCCGTCTTGGGGTAAAAAAATAATTAATATCTAATGAAAACAGAATTGATATAAATATTATTCACTTTGTAGGATAAAAACATTGGTTGGTCTCTATAAAAATTGAGGGGGATAAAAAACTCAAGACAACTTTCAAATTTGAATTTATATGGCTGTAGGACCCATTATTTGAAGAGAATATGGAAAAATAGTGGAAACTGTTTTCATTGTAACTTAAAAAATCAAAGCAATCAAACAAGGGGTAAAACATTCACATAAGGAAAATTTTAGAAACATATTATACAAAAATAAATCCATTGAATCCAAAATCCATGGTTTATAGAAACCAATAGCTCAAGGGGAATGGAATGAAGATTTGAAAAATACAAAAAAGTGCCTCATAATGAAGAGCTATTTTTTTTGGAAAAATGCCTTATAATAGAGTAATAAAAAATATTAGAGAAGAAAAAAATTTTTAGAGATAAAAAAAGAGATGGTTAAAAGAAGGTGACATGAATAAAAAAATATTTCATCTCTCCACATTAGTTAGAAGGAACAAAAATAAAGAGAATTGTCACCCTAAAAGGAGAGAAAAAAAGAAACTAGTGTGGTAAAAAGTAAAGTAGTAAAGTTATAAATAGATATACTAAATGAGGAGGTTATATATATGAAAGTGGATCAATAAATTATGGTATAAAACATCCCCTCATTGATATCATTAAATAATAATTAGAAATTAATGGTCCCAATAAGAAAATAAGAATTTAAGAAGATAAAGCCCTATGATTGGATGGATTTTGGGTAGGGTTATTTAAAATATGTTGGAATATAGTATCTAAAGATATATTTGAGGTAGTATAGGAAGAAAAAAGATAAAAAAATTATTTAGAGAGTGGATCAACACATTCATAGGGTTTATCCCACAAAATGAATATTTGACATATTTTGTCTTTTTTATATGCATCAACATATTGAAATCCATATATATTTATTAAAAAAATGGAAAATAGATTGAAAGAGTGTAAATAAATAACAATATAAGATAAATAATGGTGATTCATATCTATAAGACAAATTTTGGATGGAATTTTCACTACACATGAGACCATACATTCGTTAACCCATAGAAAAAGAGTTGACATGCTAATCAAAGTAGGCATGGTAAAAGCATATGATAGGATAAACAAGGAGTTACTAGACATGGTGATAAATAATTTTGGATTTACCAAGGAGAAAAGCAAATGTTTTTTGGAGTTTTTTACCCAATACATCATTTTAAATCTTAATCAATGAGACACTAGCATGATTCTTTAAATATTCTAGAGGTATATGAAAATGGGAAACACTTTCCCCTTACTTATTCATTACCATGATAAAATATTTAGGAAGAGAAAATAAAAAGAACATAAGAAATGTTAAGATAAAAGGAATATAAATCAACACACATATTGAAAATATATCCCATCTAAAATTTGTGGATGACATAATGCTAATTGGAGAGCTAATAGAAAGAGAAGCCAAATGTATGAATGAGATTTTAGACATAAATGGAAATGAAATATGATAAAAGGTGAGTCCATAAAATTAAATAATATATTGTATAAATTTATCACATGGACATTAGGGGAAAATACATGATATTTGTAGGTTTGATATGGGTTAATTACCCAATCAATACCTAGGTATGGCCTTAATACATGGAAATCCATCAAAAGTGTATTGGAAATATATTTAGATAATATAAAATGGAAACTATCCTCTTGGAGAGGAAAATGGATCTCCATAGTAGGTACATCCTAATTGATTTAGTCAACTCTATAATATATATATATATATATATATATATATATATATATATATATATATATATATATATATGTAAAGCTCTCAGGAAAATAATATGACTAATGCAAATGCAATGAAATTTCTTATGGAGTGTAACATAGGAAAATAAGAAAATAAATCTTGTATATTAGGACAAAGTCTACAATCTCAAATTGTGGGGGCCTAGGAATAAGAAATATGTAAAATATGAATAAAACGTTATGAACTAAAATATTTTGGAGTGTTTATGAAGATAAGGAGAGAATGTGGAGAAAAAATATTCAATGCAAATACCATGATACTTACCATATGTTTATGCTCTTCACCCAAAACCCTATCCAAACATGATCTACCATATGAAATTTTATGAAAAGTTATAGACAATTTATCTTTTCAATATTAAGATGTAATGTTAAAGTGGAATATCAATCAGATTTTAGGATGACACTTCACTAAAAAATCAATTAGGGTTATTATGGAATATATCATTTCCTAATGAGAGCCTAAGGTAAGTGACCTATTGATAAGAGAAGAGTAAAGTTTTCATCAGAAGGACTTAGCCTAGATAAATTATTTTAATGGAGATATTACTCAAGAGTTATCCTCCTAATTAAAGCAATTAATCTTCTCCTAGGATGGAAAGCACTTAATCTAGTTTAGCTAGCTTGCTTAGTATTCATACCTAGCTTATAAGCTCATGTAAGGAGTTTATAAGTTAGTCAATAATTATATATAGTTGTTTTATCAATAAATATTTAGTGCACATGATTTGGTTGTGTGCATGAATGTAGGGAAATAATATTATTCCCTATCTACCTATATTTAGTTGCTTCAAAACTATAGTTTGTTTGAGAAACAAATTATCTCACCTATATATTTGGAACTCCCATAGACATGGTATGGGAGAATAAAATATTCATGGAGAAGATATAAGATCAATAATAGGGATCTTGTATTTTCATTTTTTAATAAATAATCAAAATTTTCCTTTTGTGTGTTTTCCATTACCGAGTTTGGCTTCACACAATGAAGTCATACTATTATTTGGTGTGACAACCAAAGTGAAATAATAATTTCACACAATATAGTTTAACATTAGTGAACCAAAAACATATATATCCATATGCACATCATTCAAAAATTTATTTAGGATGGAGTTATTTCTTTAGAATTTGTGCATATAGTTGATTGGGTTGCTAACATATACACTAATCCCTTGGATTTTCCTTATTATCTTCACTTATGAGCATTGCTTGGGGTGAATGAAGTTGTACTTGTGGTGGGAGGGGGAATCCACATGAAGTATTTCCTCCCCCCCCCCCCCCCCCCCAACTTTTTTTTTTCATTTTAAATGGTTATCTTATTAGGCACAATAGCCAAGATCCATATTTGATATTTTTTTACACTCCCTATGTTTCACTTAAGGGGAGGGTGTTAGAATAGTGTGTTCACACTTAGTATAGTTTAACTATCTTTATTAGTGTTCAAACCAATCTTGTAAGCTCACATATAGAGTTTATAGGCTAGTAAATAATTATATATAATTATTTTATGAGAAACTATTTAGTGTATGTCATTTGGTTGTGTGCAAGAATAAAGGGAAATAATATAATTTCCTATCTCCCTATATTTAGTTGTTTCATAATTATAGTTTGTTTTATAAATAATATATCTCACCCATATATTTGGCACTTCTATAGATTTGGTATGGGAGAATTATATATTCATGGATATGATATAAAAATGATAATAGGGAGATTATATCTGAATTGTTAAAATGATAATCACATTTTTGCTTTTGTGTGTTTTCCATTGTTGAGTTATATTTTTTGTGTTTTAAGAACCATGTGTTATAGTTCTATTTTTTGTATTGATCTAAAGGATAACTTGTACCTCTTGACAACTCCAATAAATGTAATATGGCATGGGATGGAGATCTATCTAGATGATGCTTATGCTTAAGGGGTTTTATAAAAGATAAGTTTGTGCACATACATTCCATAAAATGTTCACAAACTTGTAGAGAAATGGTGGTGTGTTAGATGGCATGGTAATAAGGTAAGTGACTATTTTATGCATCCTTTAAGTTAAGAGTCATCCATTTATTGATCTCTTATTATTATTATTATTATTTTAGTTATATATAATAGTAACACTTATAATTATTCTAGTATTTGTAATTATAGATACAATTTATCCTAATTTTCACTTACCTTGTATTGAAAAGTAAGAAGAGAGAGAGAGATAATTCATAGAGGGATTCAATTTGAAATATAACCTGATTTAGGGGAGAGGGATTGATGGTTGTGCACCCTAAATTTACTAATACATATAATCATGAAAGCATCTTGTTGGCACATAAAACCTACTTAACTATGTAGCATATAACCATGCCACATCACCATTTTAGTTTGGTGTGTTTAGTTGGAGGTAAAATAAAAAATTTGAATTAATTTATTACAATTTTGTTTTAAATAGGTGTATAAATTAAAATATGTTATTAGAAACTTATTAATGTTAGTCTTGGATTACTCTTATATTACATGACTGGTGCATACACATATGGCTCCTATATATCTTTATTTCTAATTTGCTTACTTTCTATGAGCATGTCATTCCCAATTTGTTATCAATTAACTACAAGAATTACATAGTCTATGTCAAACATATTCCATATTATATTTAGAATATCTCATGATCATCAAAACACTATTTTTGTCTTTCTAAACACCTCTGACAATGCTCATATGCCTTTGGATTTATAAAACCATCTACCTCTACTAGATTAATCTATGTGCCAAGAAATGGTCATTTTATAAATACAAACTATCTTTATGGGTTAGCCCATATATTCTACATGTCAGTGGTATGATAAGTTACCAAAAGAGTTGTTTATTTATATACAATAGGTCTAAGCCTATTCCACCATCTTACACTATCTAATACTTATTATAAACATTACTATACACATTTGTAGATTGATAAGGACTACTCTAAATTTACCAAATTATAAATCAATCATATGGAGTAAGCCTTATTTAAGTCTAAATAACCTATGCTAATTAAAGTTTGTCATTGTCAAGTGTCAAATGCTAGATTATAGGTTGCATCCATACTAGTGGATTACAATTATACACATACACCTAAAGAGAATAACTACATGTAAATTTATTTCCTTATTCAATGTATTTGATATGTAGGCAACACTCAACTATTCATTTTGGAGTGGTTGAGGTCATCTTAACCCATCACTCTTCTTAATTATTTATAGGTCAACCTAGTGTCAAAACTAAAACTAGGGTCTAAAAGTGAAAGAGATAAGATTTATAGGTTTGAACACATAATGAGTGTCTCATATCACATAATAATATGTTTTACAAGAAATTATGGTGATATGTGCCAAAATAATTAGGTATAATTTATAGGGATAGATCAATTAGAATGTAAATGCCTTCCTTTGATGTAAGTGTCTAGATCCTGACAAACTCATCTAGCATATCCAAAATTTTAGGTTCCTAATCCAACATGATATTGATCCATTTCTATTCCTTTCAATCATTTTTATTTAGTATTATACCTACAAAAACTTGAAACAAGCTAAGTATCTTAATCCTCTTAGTGTTTTCCATAAATAGTAAATTGCAATGGTTCAATCATACTTTGATTTAGCATTCATACTTATATTTTATTATAATATCTTATATGATATGAATATTCAAATGTTTTATACTTGTTTAGATAATTAGATTAAAAATAAGGTAAAAAATAGGTGACCAATTATTGTGCATCTTATGTGGCATGTTGTGATTGGATCTTACAAATTATTATTGGGTACAAGTTATACTACATGAAATTATTTTAAAATAACTATTAGTCCTTTATTTTCTTAAATTGGTCATTTTGTGCATGTCTTATCACAACTATTGGACCTTATCCAATAATTGGTCCCTCTCCCCTATATCAATCTTGAATTGAGAACAATTTTTTATAATAAGGTGAGTGAAGGAGAGGAATGACAGGGTGTATAAATTCTACCCAATTTTAGAGTGAGAAACAAGTTCTTTGATAACCTATTTTGTTATATGGATCAATACAAAATAATCTTGAATATTTTTAATCCCTTCCATATTTTCACCTTTTCTCCTATATTCTTTGAGGTAAATGATTTAAAAATAGACCTTGAGAAGGTAATGATAACTACATTTTAATATTTTTACACATGAGTAAAATCTCAATTTCATATGCAAATATTGAATTTTTCTTGAAATACCCATATGCATAAAATAAATTTATCTAAATTATCAATAAAATGTAGTCATGACATATTTCATAGGTAAACTTAACATTGATAAAATGGAGGCCCCTTATTTGGCCATAACACTACATGCAAAATAAAACAATCATAGAAGGGAAAGAGTAATTGAAAACTATTTGGAGTTTAACTTTGCTTATTACATGAATCAAGAGAAAAGAAACCCATATATGCAGTTATGGATCCATAGGTTGTGGAGGGAAGCTAAAGAGATAAAATTTAGATATAAGGAAAACTAAATTTGAGTAAAAATAGATATGAATCATGCCATAAGAAATAAAATTAATTCCTTTAAAAACACTAAAGGAAATGATAGGGAAAACATGCCAACACTGTTAGAGAGAAAAACCAAATAAAAAAAAATGCTTAAAAAGGAATGAAAAAGGTAAGAATGTAGTCCCTTGAATTAAATTACTATCATTGATGATCATTATAATGTATATACGTGTAAATGTATGTGTAGTCATGTAAAATGTAAAATTGTATAGATTCAGTATGAATAAGACACCTAATCCATAGCTCTTCCTATTGGCTCACACAACCCTTCTAGGCTACTTGTTTTAATGATTCCCAATCATCTAGAGCTTTCTAAAGTTAGCCCTTTCAGACCCAAACAACACTTTAAAGCCTAGATACATCCCCTTAGGTCTCATCCCCTTAGGAATACAACACCCAAATAGGATATGAGCACTGGAACCTAGGGTGTCCTATTTTTGGTGATGTTGTCCAAGTTCACTTTTACCACCAACAGTTAGATTCTTCCAGTTCCTTATCTTTTTCCCTATCAACCTCATGAAAATTAATTTGACCCATGATCATTAGTTTTCATATAAAATGCCATTAAAATTATATTTAGAAGGGTTGGCACTCATTTATAAGAGAGATGCAAGAATACAAGAAAGTACACTCAAGCACTCCTCCCTATTCTTTGCATACAACCTTATAATATTATTCAAAAAATACTCAAGTCATAACACTAGTCCTTAGCCAACTGAAGCTCATCTAATTTTTAATTTTAGTTACATTGATCATATACAAATTAAACCAAGAATTTAAATGAGAGAATTACATTAACTTGATCCCTCTTCAAAGTATTGGTATGTAGGCAACATGCCCACACATCGGGTGTGAAGTGCATCCAATGTATACTTTACACACTAACCCCTCATCTCTCTTTCCAAAGTTTACATTTAAGTTTAATAAATAAGAGATACTAAAGGTTTTTAAGATTAAAATTGGTACACAATGATCTCCCTGAGGTCCTAGACCCTAAAATTTTAGTGACAAGGTAACACAAACATTTCAAATAGAACCCAGAAAGCTTTCAGCCTCAAGACAACAACACTAAAATAGGACTACAACACTAGACAATAGGGTGTCCTATTTTTGGCACTCCTATCCAATTAGAAAAAAAGTCCAAAGACTTGTTTTTGATTATATCTCATCCCTACTCCTCTGGTATCTGATCTTATCTCAGTCTAGATCAGCCAAAATAAGCTAAGTTCTAATCTCTCTCACTCCCTACTATATTTAGAAAAAAGCAAAAATACTATCTATTTACACAAATTAGTAGGTTAATAAAGGCACATTTATTTAATAATTTTTATTTCTCAACCCCTTTATTATTTATGAATATACCTCCAATATTATGAGAATAATAAAATATTTAGTGAACTTGACTTACTTTGAATTTTTGCACAAAAATGCTAGAAACCCTAGGGCTAATTATTTATGATTTTTTGAAATATTTTATTAATTTTTATTAAATTTAAAAATTAGAAAACTATGAATTAATTGAAATATTTTCAATAAATTCACCAACACCCAAGTTTACACATCCTAGGTCCTATCTGCATACAAACACTTTCAAACCACTAGGAAAAATATATTGCTAATTTTACAAATATTTTCATATTTTTCTTAAATTTCTCAAACTAAATTCTATAAATTCATAGCAAATTTTTAAAATTATTATACTAATTTTAAAATTTTTTCTTTTTAAACCCTAGTTACATCAACTAGTTCCCAGTTATTTTTTAGGCATATTCCAATCATTTTCTACATTTTTAATTGAAAATTTAACTCATAAAATAAATTTAAAATTCAAAAGTTCATAGTATTTTGAAAATAATATTATTAAAAAATCCCTAGTTGCATGTACTAGCTCCTTCTTACTTGTTGAGGTATCACCTTACATGTTTCAGAGTCTTGTATCTTTTTCATGCATATTCTAGTGCCTTCCTTAAATTATATCACTTTAATTTTTGGTAATATTATCCAAGTTGTTTTCCTTATGCCACCTATGTTTCTTGTATCTCTTCCCTCAAGATGAACTGCAAGACTTAGTGGAAATCCTCATAAATTCACTTAGATTCCTTCAACTCGACTATATACCATGGACAAACAACCAAACAAGATTCCTATTATAGATTCTACACATCCAGATTATACAAATTTCTATGAGGATAACTTTGATCATGAGCAATATGAAAATACCAATGATGATGTACACACAAATACTCTTGGTCCACCACATGGGACTACCAATCCACTACCATCTATTGTTGATAATGAATTAATCCACAACAAATATTTTGTTTTAAAAAATTTTAGAGAAAGAATTAAGGAACAACCTAAATATCATACACTAATTTTGCAATCTATCATGGAGATCGAAAAGGCTAGGCAAGTTGAGTCTTCTAGTCATTTAGAGTAGCCAATTTCAAATGACACTACAAAGGCAAATATGTCTCAACCACCCCATATAATAACCCAACCTTATTCTATTCCATAAGTTGTAGTTAGTACATCCCTAGCTCTTGATGTGACAACCCTTGTGTAAGAGATCCAATTTATTCAATCTAAGGTATAACATCTTGAGCAAGGTACCACTAGGCCTATGTAGGCTTTGGATTCTTTTGATCTTCTGCATACACCATTGGCATGTCATATTGCTTCTACACCCTTTTCATAAGGTCTTGTTTAACCCAAGCTTACTCTTTATGATGGCAAGGGTGATCTAGAGACACATTTGAGATATTTTCATGCAGTATGCTTAGATTATGTACACAATGACTGGCTACTTACCTAGCTATTTCTATGGAGCCTAAAGGATTATGCTTTATAGTGGTTTTATAGTCTATCAAATCAGTTAGTCACAACCTTCAATCCTTTAGCAGATATGTTCCTATCACATTTCAATATCAACATTGGTGACAAGGTTTCATATGCATAGATTGCATAATAAAAACAAAGGTCAAATGAGCCCCTCATAGATTATGTTCTTAGATACAAGACTATTCTGGCTAAACTAACTAGCCCCATGGCTGACCAAGAGCTATAGGACATCTTCAAATAGAGCCTTCAACAAATATTGCATGAATCTATTATGTTCAAAATAATCTCTTCCTTTACTAAATTATGTCATACACTCAAAAAAAGAGAAGTCAAGCTAATTTTAATGGGCAAACTTAACTATTCAAGTATCCTAGATAGAACTAATAAGAGTAAAAACAAAGTCCCATATAAGGTCAAAATCAATGATAATAACAATCATCAGAATCAACCAAAAATCAATGTAGCTTCAGATCCCCCTTAGCGTGTGGTTTTATTAACACCTCCTCATCATGCATTTACCAATCTACTAGTTTCTCTCGCCAAGGTTTTACAGTAGTTATTGGAATGTAGCATCATCACTCTCCCTCCTATCTAGAAAGTAGATCTAGCAAAGCCTCTTCCACAGGGATATGATCAACATGAATTTTGTGATTTTCACAGGGCATTAGGCCACACCACAAATAGATGCATTAGTTTGAGACATAAGATACATGGCTTGATAGATGGTAATTTAATTGATTTAGGCACTTTAGTTGAGCCTCAAAAGGCAAAACCAAAATAGCATAAAGATTTGAAAATCTTCTCAAATCCATTTCCATAGTATTCTAAACAAGAGTAAGGGGACACATTAGGTGTTCACCATACATCCCAGGAACCTTTAGTTGAGTCACATGTTTTCAGTGGTATGATAGGGGTGTATGAGTCTATATTTATAGCCAAGACTTTGGTATATTTTTTAGATCATGAGATTATCAATGATAATATAGGTTATAATTCACTATTTATCAGAGCACATATTTAAAATCAACCTATTCATAGTGTGCTCATCGACAACGATTCCAATGTTAACATGTGCACTTTCACACTATTATAGTATTTAGGATGTTCAGAGTAGGATATCACTCTAATAGACATAGTTATCAGTGGTTTTAGTGGGCATATACATATTTTATTGGATGACATAGTACTTCTACTATAGGTTGGTCTTACATATGTGGCCACACCATTCACTATAGTTCCCAATGTAGGAGTTTTTGACATATTACTTGGTCGACCATGGATTCAAAAACTTAAAGCAATACCTTCTATAATTCATAGATGCATGAAATTCATTCATGTTAGTTAGGTTATTATAGCTGGTGGAGTTCCTTATGAGTCACCACTCCCCACTTTAGATCCATTTACCATCTTAAAGTCACCAGTTTCACTTATTCCACCTATTTCAATTTCCACTCTAGTTTTAGTTCAACTTCCAATTCAGAGTCAGACACAGTTTTGGCATCCATCTCTAATATAGAGGGTTCATATCCCTCACAATTTTAGGATTATAGATAGCTTTTAGCTACAATGTTCACACCTAGAGTACTTACATTGCAATCCCATATAGATATATAGAGAGCAACTATTCACAAATATTCTTCTCCTACTTTTAGATGGGTCCCTAAGATCCCTACAGTTGCATCCACTTCTCAGAGTCATAGGGGGACCCCACATTTAGTTTCCACTTTAGATATTTTAGAATAGTTAAAATGTACACTAATTTCAGCTACATAATCTCAGACATTCCATCGTGCCTCATGATCATGCACAATCCTATTATTTGATACAAGATAACATAATAGGGGGTCTCATCTGAGACTCATTAGTTAGTATCATTTATTTCTAGCATTGATTGTACATATTATCTCTTTCTTGATTGTACCTAGTTCAAATATTTAAAAAAATACAAAAATAATATAACACTTCAAAATACAAAAACATTCAAAAAATTACAAAAACACCAAAAACATTTTTTGATTATATGCATCATCCATGTTTACATTACTAATATCATGCTAAGACTTATATTTTCTATTTCATGATATTTTATGTCAATCTATCTACATTACCATGCTTCACTTGATCTTTTTTGAGTGTGTGCAGTGACATCTAGCTATTTGATTACTTCATTCTCCCATTGAGGGGACATTCCTACTTTTACATTCAAGACATACATCAATATACACACCCATTGGGGGCATATTCTATAGGACTACAACATCTAGGTTATGTCATTCCTACACTACACACTCTGAGTTATCATGATGGTGTATATTACTTTATAGATTACATAAATTACTACATCAACATTTCAATAGTACCTAGCACTTGTGTATTTCTTAGAATATACCTAGTATTGTAATACACATGTTTTGCATACTTTCACATTTTCTTTGATTAGTTAGATGTGTTTATATCTTCAAGTTATTACTTTTGCTTTTATTCCTTGCTTAGTATAGATTGTGTGATTACATTTCTAGTTCCTGCTTATCTTTTGTTTGTGCCTTAGGACACCTACCAATGTTCTTTGCCTCTATTCATGTGTGTGCCTTAGGACATTTGCCAATGTCCTTTGCTTGTACTTTTATATGTGCTTGTGGCCCTTGTGCCAACTTTTCATGTTCACTTTTATGTGTATGTGGCATTTGAACATGACTTCCATGCTTATCTTCTAGTTTAAGTGACATGTGTCCATGTTCCTTATTTTCATGGCCCCTTGGCCACCCTTATCTACTTCTTACTTCTTTATTCATATGATTTTTTAATTATTTTATCCTCACTATGTGTAATGCCATGATTTCAATCATGCATTTATCTTTCTTCTTGGATGCCATGATGGACGTCATGATCCATCCCTCCATGCTTACTAACAAACTAAAAACTAGTAACTAATATCTAATATTACCATTCTAATTCCATTTCATGCACATACTCTTACATTTATATATCTATCTAGGCATATCCTTATTGATATAACAATATGTCAATTCAAATATTGCTATATCTAGAAATATCTTATCAAATATTCAATGATATATCTTACATCTATATAACTTAACACACTTACAGGACTCCTTTTCTTCTGAGGGTAGTCATGGTAGGTTCATAATTCCTACCCTCAAAAGAGGGGGCATAAAAAATGAGTTTTTAATAGAGATCAAACCTCCTAATAGTCAAAATAGTAGCATTTAAAACACTCAATACAGAATCCATAGGTCAAACTAGTCAAACCAGAGTAAAAAAATAGTGATAATTTTAGATCAATAATCAATTTTCACAATAGACAATAATGGAAAAAATGGATAGTATAAAAAAATAGGGGTGTCCACATTTTAGTGCTCCTATCTAGGTAGTAAAACACTCAGGGTTTCCAAAAATAGGCAAAAAATTTAGTTTAGGGATAGTTTTTACACTTTTAGATTAGTCAGATTCAGTAGTTTCAGTATAATTTTCTTAGATACAGTGGGTTATCATGCATGGCATGATGGTTCTCACTTTTAGTTTTGATTATGTAGTTGGCATAACTTCCAAATTAGAATCCATATTGTAGACATCAATGATTGGGGGTAATGTGCATGACACATTGATATTCTTTTCTTTCTGAGTTTAATTTATTCCAAGCATTCTCAATAGTTGCATGCCTTACTCAATCTACAAGTGGTTGGAAATGCATTTGAGTTAAAATTTCATATAAGTTTATATTTATGAGTACCTAAGTTCTTGAGTTAGCTTTCACATAAGCATTTTGCATCAATTTTGGAGAGGCTTTCATACAAGCCCAACCTCCATCTTTTGAAATGGCCAAGAGTGGCCTAGTTTCCACCACATATTTTGTATATCCATGCCACATTGTTAGATTTATATAACATCCATGGGATCCATGAGCCATCTCATATGACATCTATTTTATACTAGTATTACTTCATAGGTTCACTTCATGGGGTAATGATGGATCCAAAGGTCTAGTTAACCTTTGTATTCTTGAGCCACCTATTCAAAGGGATTGGACACATAGTCTAAACATTGATTAACACATGTATGATCATCTAGCTTCACTTAGTTGACAATGATGGAGCCAAAGGGTCAACCTTATTATTGATCCAATATCTAGGGAATTGAACACTCAGCTTCATTCATGATATTACTCTTGATTCAACACACACTTAACATCATCCAACACATTCCAACATCATAATAGGTTTTGTATTGGTTCATGTACTCAATGAGGTGTATTTATTCCTTTTTCTTCCTCTTACTTAGTTCTTTTATATTCTTATTTTAGATATGGCATATGTAGTAAGAACTAATCTACTTTATGTTTTCATTTTAGATTCATAATTCATAGTGTGTTCTCTCTATGCACATCCAACATCACATAGATTTATGAGCTTCACCCTTATAGGTAAGTTTAGGTATGCTTCTTAGTTTCCTTTATCCTAGTAATTCACTTTACTGCATCACTAGAATAAAGGGGGGAAAATTTAGTCATGTAAAATGTGAAATTGTACAAATTTAGTATGGTTAAGACACCTAATCTATAGGTCCTCCTATTGGCTCACATAACCCTTCTAGACTACTTATTTCACTGATTCCTAATCATCTAAATCTTTCTAGACTTAGCCCTTTCAGACTAAGGTATCTCTTTTAGGCCCAAATCCATCTCGCTAGGTCTCATCCCCTTAGGAAAATAACACCCAAATAAGATAGGAGTGCTAGAACCTAGGGTGTCCTATTTTTGGTACTATTATCCAAGTTCAATTTTTCCTCCAACAGTCAGATTCTTTTAATTCCTTATCTTTTTCCCTATTGGCCTCACATGAATTCATTTGACCCATGATCATTAGTTTCCCTATAAAATGCCATTCAAAGTATATTTAGAAGGGTTGACACTCATTTAAAAAAGAGACACAAGAATATAAGAAAGTACACTCAAGCACTCTTTATTATTTACATACAACCTTCCAATATTATTCAAAACCTACTCAAGTCATATCACTAGTCCCTAGCTAGCTGAAGCACATCCAATTTCATATTCTAGTTGCATTGATCATACACAAATTATACCAAGTACTTAAATGGGAGAAATGCATTAGCTTGATCTTTATTTAGAGTATTGGTATGTAGGCAGTGTAAACACACATGGGGTGTGAAGTGTGTCTAATGTATCTTTTACACACTAACCCCTTCTCTCTCTTTCTCAAGTTTGCATTCAAGTTAAGGAACCATGAGCTCCTAAGGGTTTTTAAGATTAAAATTGGCATACAATGAGCTCTGTGAGGTCCCAAACCCTAAAATTTTAGTGATAGGGTAACATAGGAATTCTAAATAGAACCCAAAAAGCTTTCAGCCTCAAGATAACAACACTAAAGTAGGACTACAACACTAGACATTAGGGTGTCCTATTTTGGGTACTCCTATCTAATCAAGAAATGAAGTCTAGAGATCTATTTATGACTATTTATTTGCCTTTCTCCTCTAGTATCTGATCTTGTCTCAGTCTATATCAACTAGAATAAGCTAAGTTTTAATCTCTCTCACTCCCTACTATATTTAGAAAAGGTAAAAATACTATCTATTTACACAAATCATTAGGTTAATAAAATCATATTTATTTACTAATTTACATTTCTCAACCCCTTTATTATTTAGGAATATAACTCTAATATTTTGAAAACAATAAAATAGTATGAGGGATATACCTATAGGATTCAATGAGAACATAATTTAAGAGCAAGTGTGTAATTTAAGAAAACTATGGAGGAATATAAGGTGGATCAAGATAGGGAAAAATATTATCAAAAAAAAACATGGGATAATTTATATCCAATTATCATGAAGATTAAATATTAGTCACTCAAATGGTGAGATAAAAACTAGAGTTATGGCACATATGAGGTGAAAAATCCTCTTTGATTTTTTAGGGTAACTTCTCTAGCTAAGAGAATATTGAAATAAGTTGCATATCTTTATTTTCATATATTATTATCATATAATTTAGGGTATGAATACATTTACACCATCAATTATTGATATTTTCATTCTCTTTTTTTTGTGGATTTATGACCCTTTCCATAATTATATTTAACCCCAAAAAAGAATAATCTACAATAAAAGATTTAATAACATTCAATGTTTACTCAATAATGTATCATGTTTAGATCTGAATTTGATTAGCTTGAATATTAAAATAGATAAATATCAAAAAAATATTTCATTTTAAGTTTGAACTTATGTGGATGAAGGATTCTATTATTGAGGCATGTTACTATTGTTGTGTTGATGCATTAATGTTGTCATTGATGTCAAAGGTAATTGAGTGTTTTTGATGTACCAAAAGTGATCTTGTGAAGATACATGGTAAGTATAAGAGAATGTTGATTGTGTTGAAGTAATTATTGTGATAATATATTTGATTTAACAAGTTCATAAGAAGCAAATATTTGTGGATAAGGGGTTTTGTGAAACCAAGTCTTGTCTTGGTTAAGGCATGAATAATGAAGCCTATTAAAATAAGTGAGTTGAGGCTTGTGAGAATTTATGTGGTAGTAGTTGAGCATGGCATGAGGTTATTTGGAAAGATATTGTGTTTTAGAGTGCATCTACAATGATAGGAATGTCTCAAAGTGGTATGGTTCCTAATAGGTCTAATTGATGGACTAGTTATTAAGCATGGATATGTCTTATAGAGACATGATGGTCATGATATGGGTGTGTATGATCTTGAAATTATGCCAAGTAGTGTTAGAGCATATGAGAAAGGTGTTGAGATAGTCACATGACTCTCAAAGTGAGCCAAAGGGGTAAGTTCTTCTTTAGTGGTCTTCTCATGGACTTAGTCTTAAAACCCTAAGTGGTAGAATGAGGTATCATGATCAAGTTTGGAGTCTTTTTAGCTCATATAAGAATGGATTGAGGTTTTAAATTATGTTTCAAGTATGTTTTTATAGTTTGAGGTCTTGAGTTGAAGGATAAATCATGTAAATGAGTTTGAAGGTCTCTTATATGTGCAAAATGAAGAGATAAATACCCAAGAAGGATTTTATCATGATTATTGGAACATTTGAATATTACATGGGAAGCTTATATATTAGGGATAAATGTAAAATGGTCCTAAATTTTTTTTTCAAGCATTAGGAATTGGTTTTAGGGGCATAGTTTTATGAACAAATGTTAATAATGGAAACTAGTCTAAAACCCTACTAAAAACCTCATAGTGACCTGACATGGAATATCTTGGTGGAAAGTGATTATAATGGTTTGGTTGAACTATTTTTATGATTGGATCATGTAGAGGACTCTCCCAAGTTTTTCTAGGTGGCATTGGTATGTCAGAAGAGTGAGTGGATTTTTGATGTAGTAGGTAGGGTTGACCAACTCAAAGCATGAAAATTATTAGAGGTTAAAGTGTAAGACTTATATTTTATGATAATGTAAGTTTATTATTAGGTTAAATATTTAAAATATTATAAATTGGTCATGAAAGTTGTCTTATTACTAAAAAGGCCCAGTGATGAAGACAATGAGAAAACCAGGCAAAAGTGAGAATGACATTAGGGATGAGTTGTCATGGATTAAGAATGGATCCAATTGAATGGGTTTGTTTTTAAATACCTATTAAAAATTTAAGTATTGGTTAGATGTTTTGTAAGTCATTAAAAATATTTAAAATGGTGTTCAAAAGATGACCTGTCTAGTGAAGATGAGATAATGAAGATTAGTCTATATATTCCATATTTCACACACAAACACACACACACACACACACACACACACACACACACACACACACACACACACACACACACACACACACACACACACACACACACACACACACACACACACACACACACACACACACACAAACACACACACACACACACACACAAAAATTTGTGTTTTGAGATGTTATAAAGATATATAAGGATAATATTCATGTATCATGACTTATTATAAGTGTCTACATAAGTGTTGGAATGCAAAGTCATCATGACTGGCATTCATGATATAATGACAATTTTGGGTATGCAAGATGGAGTGAAGAGTTTGAGACTATATGAAATTGTTTAATGTATATAGTGCACATGTTCATGTTTTTTTGGATGTATATCACTTGTAAATTATTTAAATAAGGTTGTGAGTCAGGTTAATAAGTTTAAATATGGAAGCCAAAATGGCTTGTCTGGATGTGTAAGAACTGTGAAAGGGAAGCTTAGCAAATTAGTTTGCAAGACATTTAGTTGACCCTTTAAATTGTGATATATCTATTATATGATTTTATAAAGGTAACATATGAAATATTAATTTTAATTATAAGTCTTTTAAGTTTCATTATAGGAGTTGAAATAGTATTTACTAGGACTGTGTTTTTAAGCTTCTTGGTAGTTTTCTATGTATTAGTAAGATTGATGTTCCATAGTCATTATGCCTTGTATGGGAGTATTTGATGAATATTATGATGTCATAAAAATTAAATGGGATATTAGACATGCATATTGAGTGTTGGAATGTTCCTATACAAATGTTGATGGTCAAAATTTCTTGACTATGTTTTGGAGCTTTTTGGTAGATCATAGTGAGCCTTTTGTAGAGGTGTTTCTGAGTCTTTGGATCCTAAGTGATGGATTATAATAATTTTTATGATGACCCTGAGGTCATGAATTTTAAATGCATATATGTTTTAAACCTATAACATGTCTCTATAGGTTTTTTGAGCTTCATCTTTAAAGATAATGTTTTTGGGGTAATTAGGCCAAATAGGTCTTTAAGGTCTAATGGAGCTTTCATGAGGTGAGAGAAGGCTTTGTGACTTATTGATATTGGAGGATGTTAGTTTAGGTTTCCATATAAGTGTTTTAAATTATTGTGTTCTTTTTTGAGGGATATTTGGGCCATAGAGGGTCAAGTTGTTCCATGGAAAGGACATACTTAATTGTAATTAGGTCTCTAAGTAGGCCTAAAAGAAGAAAGAGGGCTAAGTGTGTTTGGAAAAATAATGGTGATGTTATTTTTATTTATTATCATATGTAACATGTCCTAAGACATGTTTTGGGTTTGAAGCTAATGGATTAATGTCTTGGCTAACTAAGAGTGTTAGTGTTTTAGTGACTGGTATAAGTACAAGGCATAATAGGCCTATTTGGGCCAGTTAAGGTATGAGAGTGAAAATGAATAAAAGAGAACTTTGAAGAGAATATGGAGGTCATGAAGACCATAAAAGGTGAGTAGATGATTAGTCATGAATATATAATAAAAATTTTGAGTATGATGATAATGTGAGTTGACCTAATAAGCTTAATAAGAGGCATGGTTGAGAAAAGAAGCCTAGACGCTATTTTGAGAGGGGTATAAGGTTGAGAAGAGATAAATGAGTTGATTGTCTAGTGAGAGATTATCAATGATGCATCATAGATGTTTTCATAATGTATGATAGTGAGTATAGTTTATATATATAAGATAAAAAATTAAAGAATAGGTCACCATCTATTGATTTAGCAACAAGATATCTTGAGGTGATCAAGTTAGTCTTGACTAAGTTGGTGATTTGTCAAGAAAGAGTGAAAGATGCATTGTAAGTTAGTGATTTGAGAAGTTTTCTTTAAGTGGCTGAGTTGGTGCTGAGTCACTTAGGGGGTTGGTGCCTCCTTTCAAGTTGGTGCTTACTAAAGACTAGTTGAGTGGGTCATTGACTGGGTAAGGGTTAAAGCTCCTTGTGGAGTTGTTGCTTCACTAAATTTGGATCTTATAACTATAAGAATATCATTCATTTTTAAGGTTTAGTGGGTTTTATTACCCTTGAGGGTTAACCATATATATGAGGTATTTTGTGCTTCATACTCTTGTGTATGCTTGTTTATACATTGGCTGATCTATATGATTAAATGAATACTTTATAAGTGATAAGTGGAATCAAATGTATCTTTTTGAAGACATTGATTCACCCCCCCTCTCAGTGGCTATGCTTCCAACATCTATTATTTATGATCAAATGAAATTATGGTGGAATAGTTATGGATGTGGGAATGGATCCACAATGTTTAAGTTCTTGCAAAAAATGAAACAAATACAAATATTTATAAAAGAAGTAACATAAATGTTTTTAGGAATTTTCTAAGGGATAAATAATGTATAAAGGATGAATTGGGGATATTAAGTTTGATGAATAAAATTACTCCTATGAAACCTAAGAGATTTCAAATGGAGGAGAAATCGCTAGAGAAATTGAAGTGTATTTGAAATAGGAAATATCTTGTAAACACAATCTTATGATATATAGATAAAGGAGATAACAACACTAAGTTATTTCATCAATAAAATTTGGAAATAAGGCATGTTAATAAGATTTTAGAGATTATAGAGTGATATAGATTTGTGTTAACTTAACTTAGAGCCATAAAAGATGAAGCAATGGGTTTATTCAAATATATTTTACTAGAATAAGAAGAAAATAATGAAGGATGGACAAGTTTATTACAACTATACCCAATTTTATAGTGACAAGGTAGAAATAAGAGATTATGAAACCATTCATTGAGGAAGTGAGTGGTGTTATGCAACAAATGGAAGGAGATAAAGCACTAAGACTAAATGGTTTCCCAACAATCATTTTCTATTTTGTTTGGAATTTAATGGGAGAAAAATTGAGTGGGGTGGTGAATGAGTCAAGAAGATCTATAAATGCTCTAATATATTTGAATTGTACATTAAATTCCTTGTTTCAAAAATTATAAATCCTTCTACCTATTATAATTTTAGATGAATCTATTTATGTAATACCATTTACAAAGTTTTTCCTAAAGTGATAGTAGAAATATTGAAGATTTTATTACCTTCTATTATTTCTTTGGAGAAAGGGAATTTTGTTACTAAGTAAAATATTTGGATGGGGGTGATCATGACACATGTAACTATACAATCAATAAAATATAAAAATGTTTTAGGGATGTTAATCTATATGGATATTGTAAAATTTTATGATAGGGTTAATTGGATTTTACTGAGGAAGATTCAAAGAGAATTTAGATTTGTAGAAGATTGTATTTATTAGGTGATAGAATGTGTTACTAAGGTTTTTTTATCAATTTTAATCAATGGAAGATCTATTGGATTTTTTTAGAAAACTTGTGGGATTAGGCAAGTGGACATGGATGAATATCTGGGAAGACATTTAAGAAGGAAAAATTTAAGGGGAAGATTAATGGACTTAGATATTTTTGGTGAATAAAAATAATTCTATTTTTAGTTTACTGATGATATAATTTTGTTTGGGTTAGAAGAGGGTAATGCAGCAAATGAATTCATAGGTTTTTAAAGAAATTATGAGGCTGATTTTGGGTAGAAGGTGAGTTTGGAGAATTGAAAAGCATATTTTGTAAATATTTGTAAATGGAGACATGCAATAATTATGAAGCTTTGGGTATTATACTAGGTTTTTTTCCAAGTAAATATTTATGGGTGCTTATCTTCACAAGTGCAACCAAAGATAAAATTTAGGAATATTTAGTTGATAATATGTAAGCAAGACTTACAAATTCGAAGGAAAAATGGTTGATCTTACCAAAGAGGCTTATATAATAAAATAAATTTTCCAAGAAGTTAAAGTTTATACTCTTTCATTTTTTTAGATACCAAAGGGAGTGGTCGAAAGAATGTACAAAATTCACCTTTCTCAATGAAAAAAATGTGTAGGACTAAGTAGGTGAAGGGGACTAGAATCAAATATTTATAGCTATATAATGAAGCTTTATTATAAAAAATGGCTTGAAGATTAAATTAAGAGAGTGACCAACCATGGAGTCAAATGTTAAAAGGAAATTATTTGGATTAAAGTGAGTTGGAAAGAATTTTCAAAGCTATTCAATATCACTATATCTAATATTTGGAACTTTATTATTTCATATATAAAGTGTTATGTGATTATTTGAATTGGGAGATTAGGAAAAGATAAAAGTCAATGTTGGGTTGATTCATGGAAAGGTTGTCAGGTTTTGCATCATAGGGGTATTTGGATGAAGAAAAAATGGTTTTAAGGAAAATGTGGTGCTTAATTAAAGTAATTATTTGACTAAAGTTTTAAGGGGAGAAGGTAGAGGTAATGGAGTTAATTTTATGATTATAGCTTTATAGATGATCTAAAATAGGCTTTGTCTGATGTTTTAGGGAATAGAAGGATTCTAACTAAAAAAAAGTATATTATGATTTGGACAAGAGATGAGATGAGGGTGTATAAGGTCAAGCATGATAATGAAAATTATGTTAAAGGATGTATAAAGGGAAGTGAATCGAAAAATAAGTTTGTATGGAATGTAATAAACACCCCTAAAGCTAACTCATTTGCATGGATAACGTGCTCATAGAATATTTTAGATGAGAACCACTTGAAAATAATTGAAATGCTAAAAACATACATATGATAATTGTGTAAAGAAGATGGAGAATCAATTTATCATTTAATATTGCATTGTAAATATGCAAGGAATATTTGGCACTATCTCTTACTCAAGTTTGATCAAGTTTGGGTTAACCCAATGAAAGTGAAGGAAGTGTTTGGTCTAGTGATCCAAGGTTTATTTTATATTTAGTATTTATATATGGGGCATTCATCTCTTATTGAGACACAATATTTAATGTGATGAATGTTTATTAATTTTTTGTTAGTATATGGTTATGTGGTAGTTTTATGTGGTTAAATCCTATATACATATGAGATTTGTTATGTAACTTGCTCTTATAAACTATTTATAGAAAAAAGATGTAACCCATATTTTAATGAATAATATTATATAGTAAAAACCATTTCTAAATTTTATGGTGTTGTCCATTTTATAATAGTGGTATCAGATCTAACTGAAAGGCTTGTGGAAAGGATGAATAATTCATGATAAAGACAAAGTGTACAGCCCTATGAAAATGTTGAATTATTTTAATTTTGTATTATTCTTCTTTTTGTATGGCCATAAAAATTTGGTATGAATAATTAATCTTGTATGAGGAAGTGTAATATATGTTCAAAAGCATTGTAGATGGAGATTTATATATTATTAAAATTCTATTAGGGATATTGAAATAAAGGGCATGACTAGGAAGCATTTATTTTTTAAGAGACCAAAGAGTTGAAGGGTGTGATGTTAGACTAAAACATGATGTGTTAAAAACTACATTATAAATTTTTACTTGAAAAATTAACAATATTGATAAAGCATTAGGATGAAAAACTTGGAGTATCATGTGACATAAATATTTCTTAGGAGTGATAAAAAATCACCAAGTGAATAATTTGAGTTTATCCTGGAGTGCTACAAATTATCTACATACTTTTTTAAAGCATGAGAATCCTAGAAACTTGTCACATGGTGTGATGAAACTTAAAAATGGCATGTGAAGCTTAAAATAATTGAATAAAGGCATGATTATGAAATATGTGTGTTTTTATAAATTAAATGTTGTTTTGTGTGTTTGGAGAGTTTTAGGGCATTGAAATATCTGCTAAAAGTAAAATTTTAATGCATAGTGGTGAACCAATATATGCATAAAAATAATCTTTTCATTGAAATATTTGTTATTAAAGATTAAAATAAGAACCTAAACATGGAGTGGGCCCCATAAAATAAGCTAATATTGGTAAAAATATTTATTATTAGAAAAGTTCTTTTATAAACATTTCAAACTTCAAGGTAAATACAAAGTGCAAGACCCCATTTTGCATTGTGCCTATCTTTGATAAAGATGACTAAGAAATTATGAATTATATGTCTTTATTATTGAATTTTTTGTTAAGTCATGTCCAAATAAGGCATGGAAAGATTTATGAAGGCTTTTCATGTGTTGGGAACCATGAGAAAGACTTATAATTAATCATGTTTTGGATTTATTACTTATAAAAGTTTGATGCTTATGTTTTTTTAATTATATGTTGCTTTATGAATTGTGATTATCTCTATGAGATATATTGATTTAAATCATGTTTAATCATTGCTTCAAAGATTATGAAATGGAAACTACTTATGTATTGAATCATATGAAATTATCTACATGTATGTTGATATTCCATGAGTTATTGCCTATGGTTAATTGATTGAAATTTCCTTGTTTCATTAAATTCTATATCTACAACTATAAGGTTAGAGGAATTTGATGTGTGAATCGAGTGTGAAGGAATAGAAAAAGGGAGAATGAAGGAAAGATACTATACCAAGAATGGTTATATCACTAAAATAGATTTAATCCTTCTTAAACTTGTGTTAGTTGATTACCTAAGTTATCATTGGTCACCTTTTTTAACTTAGTGTATGTTTTAGCTGGTTAGCCTTTAAGATTGGTTGGTGAAACTTGCTATCACCTAGCCTTTAGATCTTGCAGCCAATGTCTAAATTGTCTAGTGGTTGAATGACATATCTTCCATTGATTTCATTAGTCTAGATCAAGTGGAAAGAGGTAAGTAAGTCAGTGAAGTGACCATAGAATCCTATAGGAGACATAATTTAGCATGGAAAAGAACATCCCTTAATAAGGCATTGGTTGGCAAGTGGTTGGTGGTTGGATGATTCTAGAATGACTATATGTAGGAGTAAAAATCCTTTAGTTTAAAACTTTTTCCAAGCTAAAAGAAGCTAAACTGAGCATCAGTTAGTAGCAGATATGAAGAGTTGGTTAGAAGAACTTAGCATTAGAATACTGAAGGATAGAGCCCAAGTGGCCTTGAAATTGATAGGTGGGCTTTCTATTAACTTATGTTTTTCACTATTTCTTTGGAGAGAAATGATTATATTTTTGTTTGATCCTTTACTTTTAGGAGAATAATACCACTTGGTTTATTCTTCTTATTTTATTATCTTATTCATGGTTGTGCATTGGGTGCCATGTAGTGCTTTCCTATTTGAGTTCCTTGGAGAGGTTGTTCCTCCTTAGTTTAATGAAATGATTTATAATTTATTATGTGAATACATATATGCTATTGTGACACTGAGTCATGGTAGTTTATGAACAGAATCTTTATATTGGTAGCATATCAAAGTCCTCTTGTGATGGGCATGGTGGAAGATTGTTTGATCCTACCATGAATGTCATGATACTGATGTGTCAAAGTCCTCCTATGTTGGGCATGGTGTAAGGTTATTTGAACCTTACTTAGATGTCATAGTGGTAGAAATTTAATTCCTCCTATTCTATTCATAGTGATAGGCTATTCAACTCTCCCATGACCATTGGTAGGAATCAATAGAGTAAGACATCCTCTTACTAATCCAATATTTCAATGGGATTTTTTATGCTGTGAAAGATTGATTTATAGTTTTATATTTTTGAATACTTAATTTAACTTAAATGATTATTTGACCACCTATTTGCTTTATATTTGGGACTAAGAGTCTCTTCGATTAAGAATAAAAAATAAGACTATAGGTGGTGCATGGTTTTTCGCTTGTGTTAAGATACCCTATCTTAGTTATACATCCTTGCCTTTACCAAGTGATATAAACATGCTAATATTTGGGAGTCTCAAACTTGGAGATGTCTAGAGAACCAAATTAATGATGACAAAATGTTGGGTTGTGAGATTTCATGTTTATAGCCAACAAATGCTTGGGAGTGGATGAGGAACATTTCTAAAGACTGAATTGTCCTCCATTATTTAATTAGGACTAGAGATGTGCCCGTTTTCATGTAAATAATTAGATGAAATTTTATGTATTATTAATTTTATTAAACAATAATCTTGCTTGTATTAATTATATGAATGATAGATGTTGTATAATGACCTAGCTATGGGTAAAGATTTCTTTTATAGTTATGTTGAATTTCCTTGTTAAAATGAGATGAGATTGATTAAGGATGATCAGTTTATAGGATCTTGGAAAGGATCCTATATGTATAAAAGTCTATAGCCTTTAGGGATCTTGAATAAATTTGATAGATTGATTCTCTTTCATATATCTTATTGTGAGAAGCTTATTAAATAAACATTATGTCTTTATTATGACCTGTATGTAATATGATTTAATGGATTAGAATTATATTATTGAGTAGAACCTAAATAAATATCTATGCAATTTTTATTTAGAGTATCAATATAGCTTGTTTGCTTAAATAATAATATGGATGCCTTCTAGTTTAAATTATGCCATGTGAAATGAATCTCAGAAGAGTTAGTAATTGAGTAAGATTACTTTTAGAAACCTTACATTAACAAAACTCTTAATAAGATAAGAAATTAATGGATCTTGTATATAATTTTATAATTATAACAAGACATAAAGCCTTTAGGTTTGATTGAGGTCACCCTTGATAAGGATTAATGATTTAATAAGAACTTGCAGACCAACCCTTTGATGTTTAATTTTTACTTGTTAAGTAAATCTCTTATTGTTCTCTCAGATTTAATGGAATGAATTATGCCTTAAGCCTTACCAATAAAATAATTCAACCTAGCCTTTAAAACAATCCTTTTTATGAGTGGATTCCTTTTAACTATTGAGTTTTAGTGAAAATTTGAGTCTCTCAAATTATTTGCATGTTCAGATAAACCAATGACAATATTAGTTTAGTGTTGAAAGATTTTTTATTGGGAACCTATTTGTTTGATTGATTATTTAATGTTGGCTTTATTTAATATAATGTCTTCTGAGGAAGGATGAATTTTATAGGATTAAGTAGTCGATAATAACCTACGTAGGAATTTCCTTTGCCTTAACTAATTCCTAACTCTTTGAGTCATCTTTGAGTTTTATTTTAGCTTGATCCTTAGTCAATTTATGATTTTGACTAACCTAGTTTTTCCTTCATATCAGTCATATCCATTTGGAAAGTTTACTTGCATAATTTTATTTTACAATGTTTTGCCTTAGTCATTCATCAGGTTCTCTTGTGTAGCATCTTGCCTTATAGGTTTTTTAGTTGGAACCTTTTATGGACTTTTTTTCTTATCCTATTACTCATTTTGGACTTTATGTTTCAACATTTTCCTTAGTTGATTTCACAACTTTTTGTGAAGTGGTTCAGAGGAAGCCACATGTCATCATCCCATTAACCTAGGAGTGACATCACCTTGGTCTATTATACGATCAACATCAGGCTAGTGAAATAGTGGGATGTTTCCATGTGGCATCATCCTGTTGACCCATGATCCTAGAGGTGACCATATATGAAGTTTACCTTTGGGATAATAAGAAAGTAGGATTTTTCCATGTGGCATCATCCTAGTGACCCATGATCCTAGAGATGATTGTATTAGGAACTTGACTTTGAGGTACTGGGTTAGCTAAATGTTGTCACATGGCATCATCCTAGTGACTTAGGTATCGAAGAAGTCCATACAGAGGGTAAATATTATAGACTAGCAAGCTAATAGGATGTTGCCATGTGGTGTCATCCTAGGGATACAAGTGTAAATACAATTTTTTTTTAAATAAAAAAGTAAGAGGATGTTGCAAGGCAAGAAAGGTCCTTGAGAGCATGAAGTGAAGCTATCATGGCTTTGGAGCCTACTGAGGTAACCACGTGGATTCTAACTATGCCATATATGACCTAGGTTTAAATTGATAGTCATCTTAGTTTTATAAACATAATTATCATTTGGTACGATCTCATGAATAAATTTTTGAGTTTTGGGAAAAATGGATCAGGGATTGTGGGATTCTTAATTAGTTGCTTACACCTTTTTGAGTCTTAATGATAGTTGCAAGATTTATATTTTCATATGTATGATTGAATGGATTTGAGTATTTATCCATGTTTATTAGTGTTTTTTTTTATTAAAGTTGTATCATGCCTACCTTTAGAGGGAAATAATAGGCATGACATTTTAGTATTAGATCCTAAGTTACAACACTAAGAGCTCTAGGCTTTTAATTTCCTTTAAGACTTATTATTTTATACATTGGTTTTGATGTCTTACTGGTATGTAGAATGAGATGAGGGTGTCAAACATGTCATAGTGATAATTCCATTGGTGAGCATGAACCTCCTAATCAGCTAAGACTAAATGAAATTAGACCCCAACTCCTCTTATCCATGTAATAGATGAAGGATGTTTTATAAAAGAGATTACCTATAGTACAACATGAGGTAGAGAGGCATTCTCCACCACATTCACATGATGATAAAAAATCAATTGAAAGAAAGAGGCATATGAGTCCTCCTTATCACCATTCTAAGGGTGATAGAGGTGAATCATATCACCACAATGAGCAAAAAGAGTAGAGATATTTAGAACTCCCTCTTAGACTTGTGCTTGGAGACTTAGTAAAGGACTTCATCAAACTACATCCTCCTATGTTTGATGGTATTCAATAAAGATTCATAGCATAATCATGGTTAACTAGCATTAGATGATGTTTCACTTTGTATGATTGTGTCTCCAATAGGAAGGCCCATTTGGGCACCCATATTCTCAAGTATGAAACTAAGATATTATGGGAAGGAGAGGAATAGAAGCTCCACTTGACACTATATTTATTCACTTAAGAATTGTTTGAGGAGTCTTTTAGAACACACTACTTATCCCCTCATTATGTGTAAGAGAAATATCCAGATGTAAAAATAATTGATTGACATTTTAATGTTGTTTATAAAGTTTCATTGAGGGTGAGACCCAATAAGATCCCCATCTATTATGGAAAAGGGTCAAAGTTGGCACCTCATTTTTTAGGTCCATTTGAGATCTTAGATACCATTGGCCCAGTTACTTATCAACTAACCTTGCCAAGGAAACTAGCTCATGTTCATGATGTTTTCCATATTTCAATTTTGAGATAGTATATTAATGATATTTCTCATGTTTTATATTGGATGGCCTTGTAGGTTGAGACTAATGGGGCTTTAGTTTTAGAGCCCATTAGGATTTTATCATGCAAAATGCTAGCTCTTTGAGGTAGAGCCTTGGATCAAGTAAAGGTTTAATGGGACAAATATAATGAATCAATAACAACTTGGGATCTTTCAGTGACTTCTAGGTGGAAGTCTACATAAGGTCAGGGAGATGTAAGGTCCCATTTCACATAGTGCTTATCTTTGACAAAGATGACTATGGCATTATAACTTATATGTTCTAATTATTGAATTGTGTTGTTAAGTCACATCCAACTAAGGTGTTCAAGGATTTATGAAGGTTTTTCAAGTGTAGAAAACCATGAGAAGGCCTATTATCAATCATGTTTTGGATTACTTACTTATGAATGTGTGATGTTTATGTTTCCTTTACATATATATTACTTTATGAACTATGATTATGTCTATGAAGCTAAGCATTTAGAAATATAAAACTAGAAAGCTATCTTTCACAACATAACAAGGCCCATCAAAATATTAGAGTAGCAAGAGGATGTCTCACTCTATTGCTTCTTGCAATGGTCATGGGAGATTTTAACAACCTACCACTATTACCAGTATAAGATAACTTCAACTACTACCACTATGATGTTCAATTAAAGGTCAAATAGCCTTTTACCATTCTTATCACAATATGACTTTGATATGTTACCAACATAAATATGTTACTCATAGACCACCATCACTTAGTGTCAAATATCATATATATATTCACACAAGAAAGTAGAAATAATTTCATTTAACTAAGGATTAATAATCTCTCAAAGTCCCTCAAATGGGAAATCACTACATGGTGGCCAATTCACAACCATGGATAAGATAATAAAATAGATAGAATAAATAAAGTAGTTTTATTCTCTTGAAATTAAAGGATAAAATAAGAATAGAATAATTTCATTTCAAGGAAATAGATAAAAACATAGGTTAATATAAATCCCACCTATCAACTTAAAGGCCACCTAGGTGTTATCCTTTAGTAGTCTAAGGATCATCTCTTTTGACCATCTCTTCCTATCTACTACTATCTTATGCTCAGTGTAGCTTCTTTCAAATTGGAAAAAGTCCTAAACTAAGGGAGTTCAACTCCTAAATATATACATTATAAAATCATACAACCACTATTTGCTTTCTAACCCATGCCATTTTTAATTAAAGCACATGGTATCTCTTGCAGGCTTCTATGGTTACTTCAGCAACTTACCTCTTCCCACTTGATCTATATTAAGGCAATCAATGTAATATCTATCAGTCAGCCACTATATAGTTTAGATGTTGGCTTTAAGATCTAAAGGTCAGTTGATCATGAGTTTCACCAACCAAACTTAAAGGTTAGTCACATAAAACATATGCTAAGCTAGGAAAGGTGACCAATGGTAACTCAGGCAACCAACTACTTAATGTGGGTCTAAGAAGAATTAAAGTTATTTTAGTTATATAACTATGTTTGGCATAGTCTATTTCCTTCATTATCCCTTTTCCTATCCTTGAACACTTGATTCACAAATCAAATTCCTCTAACCTAGTATCTGAAGCTACAAAATTTAATAAAATAAGGTAATTCCAATCAATTAACCATAGCCAATCATTCATGGAATATCAACATACATGGAGATAATTTCATATGATTTAATACATAAGTAGTTGTTATGGTGGTCTATGAGTAACATATTTATGTTGGTAACATATCAAAGTCATATTGTGATAAGAATGGTAAAAGGCTATTTGACCTTTGATTGAACATCATAGTGGTAGTAGTTGAAGTTATCTTATACTGGTAATAGTGGTAGGTTGTTAAAATCTCCCATGACCATTGAAAGAAGCAATAGAGTGAGACATCCTCTTGCTACTCTAATATTTTGATGGGCCTTGTTATGCTGTGAAAGATAGCTTTCTAGTTTTATATTTCTAAATGCTTAGCTTCACTTGAATGATCATTTTAATGCTTATTTGCTTTGTATTTAGGGTTGGGAGTCTCTTTGGGTAAGAATCAAGAATAAGACTATAGGTGGTACATGGTATTTCCATTATGTTAAGATACCCTAGCTTAGATATCCACCCTTACATTTACCAAGTGATATAAACATGCTAAGAGATGGGAGTCTCAAGCTCAAGGGTGTCTAGAGTAGTAGTTTAATGATGATAAAAGGTTGGGTGGTGAGCCTTATTTCTTATGGCTAATATATGCTTATGAGTAGATAAGGAACACCATTAAAGACTTAGTGGTCCTTTATTACTTGGCCTAGATATGTGCCTCTTGACATGTAAATAATTGGATGAAATCTTATGAATTATTAATGCTATTAAGTAGCAAGCCTACTTGGATTAATTATATGAAATATAAATGTATAATGACCTAACTATGGGTAAAGGCTTCTTTTATAGGTTTTTTGAATCTCCTTATCAAACTAAGATGGGATTGATTAAGGATACTTAGTTTATAGGACCTTTGAGAGGATCTTAGATGTATTATTGTGAGAAGCTTATCAATTAAGCACTGAGTATTTCTTATGATTTGTATATAATATGATTTATTGGATTAGACTTATATTATTGAGTATAACCCAATTAAACAACTATGTTATTGTTATTGAGAGTAATGATATAGCTTGTTTGCTTAAATCAAAATATAGATGCCTTCTAGTTTAAATTATGCCATGTGAAAAGAATCTCAAAAGTGTTAGTAGTTGAGTGATTTAACTTTTTTAGGAATAATGCAGTTTTATTCTTATTTTAATTAAGGGTCTAGATTAATAAATCAATACAAAATATAGATATAATTACAATCCTATATGTGAATTTTTTTTAATCTTTTTCACCTTTCTAAAACTAACAATAAATATTAAGAAATATAACTTAGCTAGAAAATAGACTGTGATGGCTGATACAAATGTTGAAAACAAATATACAGGACTAGGAAGGTTTCATAAACCTAAATCTAGATTTCATTAAATGAAGGGATAGGAGCACCAAAGAAGTGGATGCTTTGGTGTTCGATGCTATTATCTATTCCTACCACTATTTTCCAAACTAATCATAGAGACCTAAAACTTTTTGGGTAGTTGCACTATACCTGTGTGAGCATGCCTATAAAAATTGAGCACTAGTTATTGATGGAAATCACTATGGAGTTGATATTATCTTCAAACCCTAACCCTCCATCATGTTTAATAAAATGATATTTGAATCACTTGAGAAAGAGGGGGGTTAGTGTGTAATATGAATTGAATGTGCAATCCACATCCCTTGTGTGGTCATGATACCAACATACCAATATTTTGAAGATTGATCAAGCCATATGTAGTTCTCCCGCATAACGTTCTTTGTGTAATAGTTTGATGTGGATGAAAATGCCAATTTGGTAGTGTTTGAGGTGGCTAGGGACTGGTATGAAGATTTGAATATGTTTACAGTTGTGTTGGGTGACTGTGTGTAATGAATAGGGAATTTTGCCTTAGTTTTTTGTTTATATTCTTGCTTGCTTTGTAAGTTTTATCACATCCTTTGTAAATGAACTTTGAGTGGGATTTTATAGAGAATAATTGGTCATGGGTTAGATATATTCACACTAAGCCAACCGAATTAAGTATGAGGATTAGATCAAAATGACCATTGGAGCTCAAAGTATAAATGGATAGGAGCATAAAAAATGTGACACTTTGGGGTCTGACACTATATTCTAAATTTAGTGCTCCTATCTTATAGGCTTGAGACCTAGGGGAACAAGATTGACACAGGGAATACTATCTGGATAAAGTGTTTTGAATGATTATAAATGAGCAAAAATATGTCTATAAGGGTCACAAGAGCATGCACAAAGGACCTATGGGTGGGGTCTCACAAGCCACACTCAAACTACCAATTTGGACATTTTATATGACTACATTTGCCCCCCTTTATTCTAGTGATGTAGCAAAGTGAAATCCTAGGATAAAGGAAAAATAGAAAGCATTATTGAACTTACATACAAGGGTGAAGCCCATGAAAGTGTGTGATGTTGAGTGTGTGTAGAGAGAGCATAACGTGAAGCGCAAATTTATAAGAGGAAACAAGGAGTAGATTAATTCTTACTAGACATGTTATGTATAAAATAAGAATGTATAAAGGTTGGGTAAAAGAGAGAGGAAGAGAAAGGAACTAACACACCTCACCAATTATGTGAACCAATACAAAACCTGTTATGATGTTGAGTGATGCCAGGTATATGCTGTAATAAGAGTAATATCATAAATGGAGATGAGTATTTAATCCCCCAAGGGTGGCTCAAGAATACAAATGCTATCTCTTTGGATCCATCATCACCCACTAAGTGAAGATATATGATCATGCATGTGTTAATTTATGTTTGGACTATGTGTCTAATCCCTCTAAGTAGGTGGCTCAAGAATATAAAGGCTAGCTAGTCCTTTGGTTCCATCATTGCCCATTAAGTGTGAACTATGAATTGACATTGATACAAATGTGTGTCATATGTGGTGGATCATGAATCCCATGAATTATCTATAATCTAACAATGTGGCATGGATAGCCAAATGTGTACTAAGAACTAAGCCAATCTTGGCCACTCTAAAAGGTGAATATTAGGATTGTATGAAAACTAATCCAAAACTAAGAACTAGGCTTATATGAAAGCCACTCTAAAATGATGCCAACCACCTATAAATGTAATAAGGCACATAAATAATGAGAATATATAGGTAGTAAAATGAACTAGAAAGAAAATAAGGCCAATGTTCTATTCATATTTCCCCCAATCATTGGTGTCTATAACATGGATTTTGATCTAAAAGTTGTACCAACTACCCAATCTAAAAATAGAAGTGAGAACCATCATGCCACACATGATGCCCCATATATATGGATAATTTGAGTAAAAAAGTATTTAAACTACCCAATCTAAACTAAACTATAGATGATAAAAGTGTAATTGACCTTTTCTATTTGTTTCTAAAAATTCTAGGTTTTTGGCTATTTGGCTAGGAGTGCTAAAAAGTGGACACTTTGGTGTCCAACACTATTGTCTAATTTTGACACTCTTATCATTTACTATTTTTGATGAATATTCTATATTAATCACTATTTTTATGGTCTATTAGACATGTTTTGAATTTTTATTATTGTTCTGAGTGTTCTAAAAACTAATTTAAAACTAGTAGAGGGCTCTGATCTCTATGTCAAAACCCTTATTTGTTTCCCCCTCTTTTGAGGGTAGGAATGAAGACCCTGCAATGAGTAATCTTAGAAGAAAGATACCTACAAGTGTGTTATTCTATGAAATACATGATATAGCAATGATAATCCAAAATATGTCTCAATATATAACATAGTTTATATTGGATATTATTAGATCAATAGGGGTATACCTAGATAGATGTAACAATGTAATAGTATGTGCAATATACTAAACTAAAATTGGAAATTTGGTTAGTTTTTAAGGAGGAATGGAGCATAATTTCAATCATGTAATCCAAAAAGATAATTCATGATGTGGATCATGGCATTTCAAACAATTGAGAAGTAAACAAGAAAACAAGCATGCAAGGCAAGAAGCATACAAAAGAGGCCAAGGCGTCAAACAAATAAGGGAAATGGGCACATGTCACTCAAATTGGGAAAGCAAGCATAAAAGGCACGTTAAAATTACCATATATACATACAATTACAAACAAGCAAGATTGGCATGAGGGCCACAAGCATATACAAGAGTACAAGCAAAGGATATTGGTAAATGTCCTAAGGCACATAAAAGTAATAGAATAAGAACTGAGAAATGCAATCACATATAGCTAATAAAAGCAAGAAAATAAGGCATGTAAATTCTATAAATATTATCACATCTAATTAATCAAATAAAGAAGTGAAAGTATGCAAAACATGTAGTATAAGACTAGGTAGATGCTAAGAAATACACAAGTGTTATATACTAGTGAGTGTTGATAGAATAATTTGTGTACAATAGTAATTAATGTACATCAACATGATAACTATAGTGTGTGGTGTAGGAATGACATAAATTTGATGGTTTAGTTATGTATAAGATGCTCTCAGTGGGTAGATATGTTGATGTATGTCTCAAATGTAGAAGTAAGATGCCCCTTTAGTGGGTAGAGTGAAGCAATCAAGGATCTGGGTGTCACTGCACACACTCAAATAAGATCAAATGAAGCATGATAATGTAGATAAATCAATAAAAAATTTTAGAGGACATCAAAATGTAAGTCTATCATAGTAGTAGAAATGTAAAGCATGGATAATACATGCAATTGAAAAGTGTTTTTGTTATTTTGAGTTATTTGAATGTTTTTGTATTTTGACATGTTATATTGTTTTTGGTATTTTTAAATAATCTATGTATAATTAATCATAAGGAAACTATGTATAAGTAAAATAAGAAATTATGTACAAGTAAGTAGAAAGAAAATATTTACAAGTAAGTTGAGAAATTATATACAAGTATGCTGAGAAATCATGTACAAGTAAAGTGAGAAAAAATGATACTAACCATTGAGTCTCAGAAGAGACTCCCTATCATGGTGTCTTGTATCAAAAAAAATAATCATGCATGATTTTGAAACATGAGGGAATGGTTACGATTATGATTTTGAATATTTAGATTCATTATCAGTATCTTGGAAATCATAAAAATCTGTATTGTTCCACTCATCATTATCATCTTGATTTTGAATAAATGGAATGCTAGTGTTGACTTTTGTTGTATATAGATATTTCCCTTTTATAAATTTTGTATATGAATGATTTACCCTAGGATGTTTAATAAGTCTCAAACCTTGATGAAAAACATCATCAATTACTAGAATAGGAGTAGTGATGCCTTGAGCATGCTTGCCCAACCCTTGACCTTAATAATCAAACTATTATAGATATTTTTGATGAAACCCATACTGCTTTGAAAGTTGATCCTCATTTTGGAGAGGTATATTTTTATATTTTTAATGCTTTACCTATACTTGTGGTACTATTTATTGCTTTGATTTTTCTTTTTTATCCTTTTGTTGTTTTGAGTCATGCTTTGGTAACCACTTTTGTACTTTTTCTAAATTTAACCCTTTGTGAATGTGTTTTTATATACTATGGATTGTTTGATGGATTTACATTGTATAGGGTCCTCATTATTAATTATGTATTGTATATGTTTTTTCAATGCCAAACATGAATCTATATGATGCCCATGCATTTTATGATATACACAATAATATCTAGATCTTCTCATTGGATGCAGAGGAGGTAGTTTTATCAACTTATATCTAATCATTTCCTTTATTACCTCCTTCAAATATTATTTTATATTTTAATGCTTTTTGAATTAATAGTTGTAGAGTTAATTTGTCATGATTTCTTATTTTGATATGTAACATTGCTTTCAACCAATTGACTAGGTGAAGGTGCATTTACATTATTGACACTAGGGTGCCTTTGAGGATTTTTTATTATAATATAATTTTCCAATGTTGTGATATTTTCATGTAATAGCTAATTCTACATTTGAAAATCTAAAATTAACTTACTCATACTAGTGATTTGATCCCTTATAATATCACAAGTGCAAACCCTAGTTGCTTCTGATTGAACATGTAAACACATATGTTGAAGAGGGTTTGAAAAAGATATAGGCTAAATGTATGCATTAGGAACAATAGTATAGGCTACCTCACCTTTTGGAGAGGTAATAAAATGTACCTAGTTAGAGGGAAAGTAGCTATCACCCTCTTGAAGGAGAGGAAGAGAAGGAAATTCTTTCTTGTGCATAAGATATGACATTGAAAATTAACAGGTGGTTGTTAGTTTATGTAATGGATCCTCTAATTGTGTAAGAATTTGATTCTTAATTAACTTGTACATAATAGAGAGTTAACATGTTAAATAAGTAATGAAATATGAAATATATTTGAATTGGTCTTAAAATATCATGTACATATGTATTTATGTTATTTTTGAATTCATGCCAAATGAAAGGAAACAAACATACAAGAGAAACTATAAAATTTTGCATAAGTAAATCATGATTAATAAAATTGGAATATTTAGCCCAATGTACGAAAATCAAAATTTTAATTTTGAAACCCTAGGATTGGGTTTGAAAATATTGAGACCTAGTATAGGAAATTAGGGTTTAAAATAACTAATTTTAAAAATTACTATGGGGAATTTTAAAAATTAAATGTGAAATTCTGATTTATATATGCAAGAAAAAAATAAAAAATAATTGTTAAAACCAACAAAGAATTTTCCCTAGGGTTTCTAGGGTTTTTATGCAAAAATAAAGTCAGATTCACTAAATGATTTAATTTTTTTAGGAATAATGGAGTTTTATTCCTATTTTAGTTAAGGGTCTAGATTAATAAATCAATACAAAATATAGCTATAATTATAGTCCTAATTTGTGTAATTGTTTGTTTTTTTCACCTTTCTAAAATAGAAATAAATACGAAGAAATATAACTTAGATAGAATTTAGATTGAGACAACTGATACAAATGTTAAAAATTGGCTATGTAGGATTGGGAAGGTGTCATAAACCTAAATCTAGCTTTTATTTAGTGAATAGATAGGAGCACCAAAAAGTGAATGCTTTAGTGTTTAGTGTTATTGTCTATTCTTGACACTATTTTCCAAACTGATCATAGAGACCTAAAACATTTTAGGTAATTGTGTTATGCTTGTGTGAGCATGCCTATGAAAAATTGAGTGTTAGTTATCGATGAAACTTGTTGTGGAGCTGATTTTGTCTTTAAACCCTAACCCTCCATCATGCTTGATAAAATGATGTTTAAATCACTTGAGAAAGAGGGGGGTTAGTGTGTAAGATGTATTCAACATCTAATCCACACCCCTTATGTGGGCACACTGCCTACATACCAATACTTTGAAGAGGGCTTAAGCCATATGTAGTTCTCCCACCTAATGTGATTTGTGTAATAGTGTGATGTGGATGCAAATGGCAAGTTGGTAGTGTTTGAGGTGGCTAGGGGTTGGTATAAGTATTTGAGTATGTTTGCAGCTATGTTGGGTGATTGTGTGAAAATAATAGGGAAGTTTGAATTAGTGATTTGTTTTTATTCTTGCTTACTTTGCAAGTTTTGTCACCTCCTTTGTAAATGAACTTTGAGTGGGATTTTATAGTGAATAATTAGTCTAGGTCAGATGTATTCATGTTAATCCAACCTAATTAAGGATAAGGATCAGATGAAAATGACTGTTGGGTTTCAAGTTGTAAATGGATAGTAGCACCAAAAATAAGACACTTTGGGGTCTAGTGTAGTAGTTGAAATTTGGTGCTCTTATCTTAAAGGCTTGGTACCTAGGGGAACATGATTGGGATAGGGAGTATTGTCTGGATGAAGTGGGATCAGGGTTCAAAAGGTTCCAAATGACTGGTAATGAGTAAGAATATGTCTATAAGGGTCACAAGAGCATGAAAAAAGGACCTATGGATGGGGTCTCACAAGACACACTCAAATTACCAATTTGGACATTTTATATGACTACATTGAGTAAGCTTCTTATTATAAACTTTTTGATAACCAAGCATCTTAATAAGAGGACTTAATAGAGCTTGGATTTACTATTATAATTATAACAAGGCATGAATAAATTAGGTTTGATTGAGGTCACCCTTGTTAAGGATTAATGATTTAAGGTCTTGTAGACTAACCCTTTGATGTATAATTTTTACTTGTTAAGGAAATCACTTATTATTCTTTTAGATTTAATGGAATGAATTATGCCTTGGGCCTTACCAGTCAAATCATTTAGTTGAGATTTTAAAATAGTCCTTATTATGAGTGGATTCCTTTTTAACCATTGAGTTTTAGTGAAAATATGAGTCTCTTAGATTATTTGCATGTTTATCTAAACCAATGAGAATATTGGTTTAGAAATGAAAGACTTTTGCTTTGTCACCTACTAATTTGATTACTTATGTGATGCTGGCTTTGCCTAATACAATATCTTCTAAGGAAGTAAGACTCTACCTAGATTAAGAAGTCATTAGTAATATACATAGGCATTTCCTTTGCCTTTGATGATTCCTAACTCTCTGAGTTATCTCTAATTTTTATTATGGCTCAAGCCTTAGTCAGTTTATGATTTTGATTGCATCTAGCTTTGCCTTCATCTCAACCATAGCCATTTGGTAAGTTTACTTGTTTAGATTTCTTATATAATGTTTTTCCATAATCATTCATCTAGTTCCCTTGTGTAATGCCTTACCTTATTGGATTTTTAGTTGGAACCTTTTGTAACCTTTTTGCCTTAGCCTTTATGTTTTGAAGTTTACCTTAGTTGATTTCACAATTTTTTGTCAAGTTATTCAAAAAAAGCCACATGTCATCATCCTAATAACCCAAGAGTGATGTCATCTTGGTTTATTATATGGTAAAAAATAATACAATAGTTTAGTAGGATGTTTCCATGTGGTGTCATCCCAATAACCCATTATCTCAGAGATGAGTGTACATGAAGTTATATTTTGGGCCAGTGGGCAAGTGGGATGTTTCCTTGTGGAATCATCTTGGTTACCCATTATTATAGAGATGATCATACTAGGAGATTTATTTTATGGTAGTGGGTTGGTGGGATGTTTCCATATGGCATCATCCCAACAATCCACAATCCCATAAAGATCTATATAGAGGGTAAATCCTCTAGGCTAGTGAGATAGTAAGATGTTACCATGTGGCATCATCCTAATGGTATGCAATCCTAGGGCTACAGGTGAAAACATGAAATATTTTTAGATCATTAGTTATGAAATAAGATGCCATGAGGTAAAAAAGGTCCCTAAGAGCCTTAAGAGAAGCTGGTGTGGCCTTGGATCTAACTAAAACAACCACATAGATGTCTGATGCATGAACCATGACCTAATTTTAAATTGATAATTTTATTAATGTCATAAGCATAACTATCATTTGGCACAAGCTCATAATTTTTTTTGAGTGCTAGGTCAAACAAATCAGGGCTTGTGGGCTTATTAATTATTTACTTATGCCTATTTGAGTCTTAATGAAAGTTGCATGATTCATATTTTCATATGTGTGATTGAATGGATTATGGTATCTATCCATGACCATTAATGTTTTTTTCATTAAAGTTGTGTGTTGTTCCTATCTTTAGAGGGTAAAAAATGGGCATGACACAAATTTTTCATATCATGTGTCAAGAGAGAAGATAATGGAGTTGGTTATGCTAGTATTTAATAACTTTATCAATATAAGTGTCTCTAGTTTAAATCTCAATCTTTCATTTTGATTGAAGTGCACTTTGTGAAATATAAACATGTAAGTATAAGTCATATGTCATCTTAATAAAGTTTATTTTAAGTAAATTTGTAGGTAAAATGGTTAAACAAGTGTGTAAGGACATCTATCCAACTACAAGTCTGAGGGTCAAAATAAAGAAGTGGTCACTATGTCATAAATTTGCATTTATGTTTGGAGTAATAAGGATATTTTCAAAGAAAAAAGCATTATAACAAGGATATAGTAGAAGGTAAATGGTAAAATATAATACCATACCTATTTTTTAATGGTTGATTTTATTTATTTATTAATATGTATAAAACAATTAGTCTCATATAAGAAACATGAAAATTGACACTAAAGTCTAAGAATATTGGAGTATGAACATGGAAAACACATTTGTTTTTAATGATATTTAGGATTCAAATGAAAACCAAAATACACACCCTATTGATTCTTCTAATTTTCATGAGTTTAAAAAATGAGATAAGAAAACACTTTCACTATTAAAGTCTACTTATTCTTCACAATTCATTATTCATATAGAAGCCATTAGGTCTAAATCTTGTAAACCTTTGGAAAAAATTAAGGAATTATATGAAAAATGACTTATAGATAATAAAAATTTCCAACACAATTTATAAGCACAAAACTTAATGATGAAGAAGATGTTTTTGAATACATCGCTAGGATGAAAAGTGTAAACCATGAACACAATAATACAGATGAAAAAATTGTAGATGATATACTAGTCTCTATTATTTTGAATGGCCTTAATTAAATTTACAAAAAGTTATTGTAAATGATGATACAATAATAAAGTGACATTTGATTCAGTATTTGAATTACTCACTCAACATGAGTGTAAATTTATAAAGAAGAAAAACATTAAACATATAGAGGTTGGTTTAATTAAAAAATGTATAAAAACATAGAGCGAGGAAGAACATGTGAAAAAAAATAATTTATCATAGTCCTTCAAACATACACATAAGAATTCTTCTTGGTGTTGTGATTAAAAAGTGATACTTCTTCATAAACTAGTATTAGAAGTCATAAGTAATCTCACATAACTAATAAACAAGTGAAACATTATGAATGTGGTCACTTGGGACACTATTATCCTAAATGCCATTCTCAAAAGAAGTCCTTTAGACTTAAAAATAAAATAAAATCACATTATGTTGGTGAGCTTAGTGGAGAATTTCATTATTTAGAGATGTCATGGTCTAATCAATAATACTAATGATTTGCTAAGGCCTATCTATGGTCTAGAGGGCCCTAAGAATATCTTCTAGGAGATAAATATCCACCCATTTTGAGTTTTCTACTAATTATAAGATCATGGAAGTGATAATTTTGGTTTTGCTAGTTTTATTGTTTTTTTGTTGTTAGTTTTACTAATTTTTTTTTATATTTTTTAATGAGAAGCAAACAATTTATTTGGTGGTTTTTTGTTGCATACAATTCTCATCTCTCAGCTGATAGGGATGGAAGATATAATTTTGGTTTTAATCAATATTTTTGTGATTATATAACTAATAGGGTTTGTAAGTATCATTAGTGTTTACAAAGTGGTTATATTTTTTGGGCATCATATAATATGTGTCATACATAAGGTATGGATTTATCATCAATATAAGGATCACTATGGTTGATTATTCAATGATGATATAAATATTTCAGTACAAGTATTGATTATTAGAGGGATGTGTTGTGTTCAACACACCCCACCTTGCATTTTATAATGGACAAGTCAGAACCCCTTTATTTTTAGAAGGATTTTTCATTATCTAGTTGTACATGCATTTTAGCCTATTTCATTATCTATGGAAGTCTAATAATCTTTATTATTAAATCACCTTTGTTACATCTATTTTCCTCTTGCAACCCATTTTCATTAGAATGACTTTTTAGAACTAATCTATTAATGAAAATTATGTAAGCTTACTATGTATAATAATTATTCAGATTTACATATTTGTTTTTTATTATTCAAGCTCACTTATTTGACATTATAGACATTTTGGTCTTTAGGAACTTTTTGATCGACAAATTTCTATTAGGAGCTTTTCTTTGGGAGCTTTTTAGTCAGCAACTTTGTGTTAGTAAAATATTTTTGGATCCTTTCAATGGGTAAATTTCTCTTCATTATATTTATTTTGAGAATATTTTGGTCTTCAAGATATTTATCTTTGGTAGATTTCATTTAGATACTTTCGGTTAGAAATCACACTTTCATCATCTTTCTTTGACAAATCCTTCTAAATGACAATCCGATCTTTAGGAAAATTTTCACGAATATCCTTAAATAACATCTAGGTATTAAAAGTCTTTCATTAAAAACTCTAGGCTCAAAAAATCAAATGATTCAACTTGAATTCATGTGTTAACTTCCAAATAAACCACATATTGACAAGTGTCAAAAAGAGAAGCACCATGGCACCCCTGAATGAGTAGGCATCCTATTAGCATTCCCACTAGACCAAGGTGGTCAAGTTTGAATTAAATAAAAGTGATAAACTTGTATACATTGGTGATTAATGGAAAACTAACTGGACATTAATGCTAAAAAGGCTATAACATCAAGCTGCTAACCAAATCCACATCTATTGATTGCCATCAAACTTGGGCGTATATTTCCTTCTATGAACTCAAAGTCTTAACTATGTTTAAATAAGATATAACTTGTGTCAAAGAGTTCCAAAACACTATTACTAATATCTCAAATTCTACCAGCACTAATAATTAACAATGGCATCTTCATCAAGAGCATACATAAGATCCCATGCACTATCTATATTCTCCATTAAGGACTCAATAAAATACATAGATATAGTTTTTAATGCCTCAATATTTGATAATATCTATGTTAATTAATCAAATTTATGGGAGGTCATAGAGAGCATTGACCTATTGACCTATGAAGAATATGTCTCTTAAGAGGAATGTGAAGCTTTAGTTGACCTACTACATTTTAAATGCCAAGTAATTCATTATGAAGTTGCCAAACTAGAGGTCATGCCATGCATTGACCTGATATAATATTTTTTTCAAAGGGAGGTTTGTAAAAAGTGGGTTTCTTCACTACGTTAACAAAAATAGAATCATTTCTTATATATTTGGGGAGGAATTCTAAATTTATTAATGCTTACCCATCCCAAATGTGTTACAACCTTCCCAGTTGTACTTAGAACAAAATGTAGTAATTTTTAAAAAAAACTTACTTCACAAGAATTCAATTATAATCATATAAACTTAAGTCAAAATATATTATCACAATAGATAATATTAAAATTTTAACTTTAATTATGAATGGTAAATAAAGTATTACAACTTCATAAGAAAGTAAATACACTATGACATAGCCATGACTAGTCTCACAATATAACATCTACTACTCATGTACAATAATATTGCATTTATAATCTCAATAGGATTTTAACCTTATATAAAATATAATGATAACCAACTCTCTAAAGCTCAAGTTGTACCAACTTACATATCTCTGATAACCTTGATTGTTATCTCCAAGTATGCACTATAATATGGTAGGGAGTGCATCATCTGAGTGCTTTTCCACACCAAACATGGACCAACGATACCATGCACAACCCCCTATTAGGGAATGGCCCTCCTTTCACAAATAGGTAGATAGAATGGTGCATGAATTTGGAAGGAGACATGTTAGTACCCTATATACTGTAAGATTTCTACTACATGATGTGTATCATAAATAAAATGCATTTCTAACATGATATCACACAACATGCAAATCAAACATATGAAATGACAATGTAAATCTAACATTACTTTGGCCAAAGTTCTAAATAATAAATGATCACATGAATTGGTCTATTTCATAACACATCACTTGATCAGATTATCCATACCCAGTATCGATAATGCTAACTAAGCTTGAGAAGTCCATCTCACTATCTGATTAATATCATCAATGTGGGGCCCATAATATACATAACATAACATAAAACAAACATACGGGATTCATTTAGATTATTCCTAATAACTAAAATATGAACATGCTAAAATATGGAAATAATCTAACTTTACATTTTTTTCCTTCCAATACATGAAATAAATCTATAAGCAGGTTTTTTTTTGTATATAACAAATAAACATTCCTTACATAATTATGCCATTTTGGTAACTAAACAAAATACCATAATAACATAAATACAATATCATATATAAATAAGTATAGTTTGACAAGATCATACCAACCGAGTATGATATCAGTAAGTACATAATTACTTATCTAAATTAGATATTTAAAGCATAATCCAACATTGTTCATACCAACCAAGTATAAAAAATAAAATGACCTTACATGTTATTCAATCATAACTAAATTTGGTTTCAAAAACATCATTGAATTTATATAGGCTTTAATAAATAAACATTATTATTTTTAAAACTCAACCAAGTATAAATTTTTAATACTAAGTATGAAAATAAGCAATCCCAACCACTAAACAACTTTTTCCTAAGTTATAAACAAATTAAGCCATTATGTTATAATTCTGGTTGTTTTCACATAATAACTTAAATAATCTCACTGTTAAGCTAGGTTTAGCTCAAAGATTTATATGAAAACAAATTCATATTGTCAGAAATATAAACATATATATAAATCCTTTATATATGTGTACATCATTTATTTCCATCCTATTTACTCAACTAAGGTAGCTAAATATTCTATCTAAATATTACATATGTAGTATATTTCCACTCGATTGAAATATATTAACAATTTTATACTAAATTTTATAGGATCGATTAGTTGTCTACAATTATAATTAACAATGTTTACCTTTAATATTGTTCATGTACCAAAATATACATCAATTTAGTTACCCCTTTAAAACATTTATTAATAATATATGTCATTCAAATTAATTTTAGGAAAATAATAATATTTTCAACCATAGGAATATAATCCATATGTTATAATCTGATAATCGAGTCTTTATGCCACACTAATTTCATCAATTAATGGTTCCATCCTTATATACCTTTTCTATTTATACACAACATTATAAAATTTAGTGCCCTATTATATATATATATATATATATATATATATATATATATATATATATATATATATATATATATATATATATATATACAATCATTTTGTGATGAAACATGTTAGGTTGTGGACCTAAAAGCTTCACTGTATGTAGACATGGAGGAGTTGCTGAGTGTCACAGTCACCAGCATCAATTAGGCCAACCAATGTCAGTCAGGGGTGAACAGAAGGGAAACTGACTTCGACAGGAGTCGGCCGGTGTCAGTCATCTCTAGGTAGATAGGGACCGATGTCGGTTGATTATGCGGTTCCAGAACTACTCGTTGCATGAACATTTAGTTTGTTGAACTGATTGTTTACATGTAAAGACTATTTCAAGTCTTGAGCTGCATGTCTAATTATTGTAAATTAGATGTCTAAGTTATTGTTTAGTATGGGATCTATTTATAGACTCATTGGCATGTATTGTAAATATGAGCAATAAAGGATGAAGGCAAGGAAGAGATCCTTCTAATTGTAAGAACAGGGTGATCTGCAGGTGGCAACAAGATCAAGAAGAAGTTCTACATGGTAAGTAAGATCATTTGAGTTGCAGGTTGTTGCAAGTTCATGGGAGATCTACTTGAAGTACTTTTGAGTGCTTGGTACTAGCAGTGTTATTACTGACTGGTTAGAGGTGAACACTAACTCTATGTTTGAGTTGATTGTTGGGACCATTTTTGGTAGGAGAGTGAACTCTTGAGGGAAAGAGATCTATACATCTAAGAGGTGTGGAAGATTGTGGCATCTTCATTGTATTTCCTTCTGACATGAGTATTAATATAATATTGTGTATTTTCTCTCATAGTTTGTGTCATTTGTGAATTCTAGTTGTTAATTCTGGTATAATTCCATGTTTAGTTGCTTATACAAGGTAATCATTTGTGCTCTTATTGAGGAGCAAGACCTTGACAAGTTGGAATAAGAGCATTTATGTTCTAGACTTCCCTAACAAGTGGTATCAGAGCTTTTAGTTGGGTTACTAACAGGTTGTATCAGATCTGGTTAGTGTTTGTTGATTACAGGTCACTCGCAGGGGTTTCTATTTGAGTGGGATTATAGCAATGGCAGAAGAAAGTAAGCTACGAATGGAGAAGTTTAATGGAAAGAACTATTAATTATGGAGGATGTAGATTGAAGATTATCTATATCAAAAATATTTGTACTTACCATTGGGTGGGGTTGCATGCAAGCCCATGGATATGAAGGATGAAGAATGGAAGGTTCTTGATCGAAAGGCTCTGGGATCTATAAGGTTGAACCTTGCATCGTCTGTGATTTCCAACTTATCTCAGGCTAAGACAATGATAGAGTTAATGGAATCTTTGCCAAACTTATATGAAAAACCCTCAGCTTCGAATAAGATATTTCTTATGAAGCAATTATTTAATTTGCAAATGTTGAAAGGTGGATCTGTACATAGTCATCTTAGTGATTTCCATGGTTTGGTAAACCAGTTAAATTCAGTCAATATTGTTTTTGATGATGAAATTAAGGCTCTCTTAATCTTATGCTCATTACCTGAAAGTTGGGAGAGTTTGGTAATGGTAGTTAGTAATACTACATCTGCTTCAAAAATCTTAAAAGTGGATGATGTTGTGAGTGTAATCTTGAATGAAAAAATTTGCAGGAAAAGCACAGGTGAATCATTAGGGAATGCTTTGAGTGTTGAAAGTAGGGGAAGGCAAAGAGAGAAGATTGAGCATGGGAGATCAAGGTCCAAGATAGGCAGGAGATCCAAGTCTAGGTATGGCAGAATAACCTGCTAGAAATGTGGAAAGAAAGGGCATGCAAAGAAAGATTGTTGGTTGGTTGAAGATTAGCAAGAAGGAACTGAAGAAGTAGATGTTGTAGGTATTGTTGTAGGTATTGTTGCACAGGATGCTCTGGTATGTTCTTTGGTTAAAGTAGAATCTTGGGTTTTAGATTTTGGTGCCTCTTTCCATGCATCCCCAAATAGGGAATTTTTTCATGAATATGTCCAGGGAGACTTTGGAGAAATTTATTTAGGGGATGGTAAGCCTTGTCAAATGGTTGGCAAAGGGAAAGTGAAGCTGAAATTGCAGATGGGCAACACATGGGTGTTGAAGGAGGTCATGCATATCCCAGTCCTAAAGTGGAATTTGATTTTTGTTGGAAAGTTGGGTGATGAGGGTTGCACAGTAACTCTCATAGTGGACTCTTGGAAAGTTACCAAGGGTGCACTTATTGTAGCAAGAGGTAAGAAAGTAGGTACACTTTATCTATCAACTTGTATTACTAATTCTCCTTCTGGTTTATCTACTTTAGCTATAGATTTGAAGATGTGGCTTAATAGGATTGGTCACATGAATAAGAAGGGGATGCATGTTCTTGAGTCAAATGGTATGCTTTCAGGTTTGAAAAGCATGGATCGAGATTTTTGTAAGCAAAGGAAGAAAGTGATGTTTCTTGAGGAATCTAATGTTCGTGACAAGAACAAGAAAGTCTTGGTTTTCAAGGAGAAGATGATAGATAGAGATCAGTGTAAGGGGCTGAAGAATTCTAAGTAGAGCAAGGTTGATATGGACAAGGGTTTGATCCAAAAGGAGCTCAAGGTAGAAGTCATCACTCACAAGTAAAACATAGAGATCGACGTTAGTTAGAAAACCAATGTCAGCATCCAAACAGGGACTGACGTCAGCTATGTGTAGCCTGATATTGGTGACTCTAGACAAATAAACATTAGCATCGGTTAGGGGAACTAACATTGGTGATGAGGCAGTTGCATGGAACCAATGTCGGTCAAGTGCAGACTGAGATGTGACTGGCATCGGTCACTGAGATGGATTTTGGGTGGACAACAAGCTATCAAGGAGTCTCAAACACCCATATGGAGGACTTAAAGGGTAAGTAAGCCTCAAATTCATCATTTCCCTTCTTTACACTACTTGTTGCTCACTGATGGTCAAGAACCAGGAAGTTATTAAAGAAGCAGAGCAGGTAGATCTAGGACATAGTGGGAGCTTGGCATGGATGAGGAATGTGATTCCTTGGAGAAGAACCAAATGGGAGTATTTTGGTGGAGTTGCTAGCTAAAAGAAAGCACTGAGAGACAAATGGATGTTTAGGATAAAGAAGAGTGGGAATGGACACGTGAGATGGAAGGCCAGGGTATATGGTCTTGAGTAAGCTACAGGACAATGGAGGTTTAACCATTGTGTTTCTCTTACCAGATTGGATAATATTAGCTACATTATCCTGTTACTGTATTGTGTACTTGTTGTAGGGTTACACATATAGGGAGTTGCTGAACTAAAGGTAAAGTTAGTTCAGAGGTGTATCATGAGGAATCTGGGAGTAGCAAGATTCTTTGGCATGAGTGTGTTCTAGAGACATGAAAGGTCACAGGTTGATTTTGTCTCCAGATGATTGTGTGAAATTGGTTAGCACGCTGATGGTTGGATAGTTCTATGAATAGTGTCTTGATTCACATGATGAGGTTAAGTACATGTGTACTAGACCTGAGATTTCCCAAGCAGTGGGAGTTGTTAGCAAGTTTGGAGCCAATCTAGGAAAAAATAACTAGAGGGCAGTTCAGTGGATTCTTAGGTATCTAAGAGGGACCAGCAATAGGTGCACATTCTATGCAGGGTTAAGTTCTTTTCTACATGGGTTTGTAGATGTGGATGTGGCAAAGGATTTGGATGATAAGAGGTGCACCATAGGATTTGTGGTGGTTGGTCTTCAAGAGTGATCTTGAAGAGGGATATAATGCCAAGAAACAAACTAGATGATGTACAAGTATAGGTACAGGTGCAACTATTTATCTCCAAGTGGGAGATTGTTAGGTTGTGGAGCTAAAAGCTTCACTGTATGTAGACATGGAGGAGTTGCTAAGTGTCATAGTCACCAGTGTTAGTTAGGCTGACCGACGTTGGTTAGGGGTGAATAGAAGGGAAATTGACATCGGCAGGAGTTGGCTGATGTCGGTCATCTCTAGGTAGATAGGGACTGATGTCAGTCGCTTGTGTGGTTCTAGAACTACTCATTCCACGAACAGTTAGTTTTTTGAACCAATTGTTTGCATGTAAAGACTATTTCAAGTCTTGAGCTGTGTGTCTAATTATTGTAAATTAGATGTCTAAGTTATTGTTTAGTATGGGATCTATTTATAGACTCATTGGCATGTATTATAAATATGAGCAATAAAGGATTAAGGCAAGGAAGAGATCCTTCCAATTGTAAGAACAGGGTGATCTGTAGGTGGTAGCAAGATCAGGAAGAAGTTCTACATGGTAAGTAAGATCATTTGAGTTGCAAGTTGTTGCAAGTTCATGGGAGATCTACTTGAAGTACTTTTGAGTGCTTGGTACTGGCAGTGTTATTACTGACTGGTTAGAGGTGAACACCAACTCTGTGTTTGAGTTGATTGTTGGGACCATTTTTGGTAGGAGAGTGAACTCTTGAGGGAAAGAGATCTGTACATTTGAGAGGTGTGGAAGATTGTGGCATCTTCATTGTATTTCCTTCTGGCATGAGTATTAATACAAGATTGTGTATTGTCTCTCATATTTTGTGTCATTTGTGAATTCTAGTTACTTGTTAATTCTGGTATAATTCCATGTTTAGTTGCTTATACAAGGTAATCATTTGTGCTCTTATTGAGGAGCAAGATCTTGACAAGTTGGAATCAGAGCATTTATGTTCTAGACTTCCCTAACAAAACATTCATTCTCTCTCTCTCCCTCTCTCTCTCTCTCTCTCTCTCTCTCTCTCTCTCTCTCTCTCTCTCTCTCTCTCTCTCTTATAAATATATTTTCTTTATGTATAACATTTGAAATCTCAATTTACCAGCAAATATATTTAATTCACACAAACATATTTTTCCTATTTTCCACCCAAGATACAAGGTTTAAGTCATGGTTTATGCACAACATGAAAATTTAGTGCTCAACCTATCTTTATAAATATATACTAGTCTTTTTATTTATTTCCTAAAGAAAAATTATTCTCTCTATATATACGTATATACAATATTTTTTGTTTGTATCTCAATCATACTCTTAATTCACTACATATATATAAATTCATATATATGCATTCTTATATTTTTATTTCTAGTTCCAAATGTCTATTGTTGAATATATATATATATATATATATATATATATATATATTGGTATATCTATATTTTAACAAAGTCACAAGGTTTACACTTTATTAAACAAATTGACATTTAATACAATCAATCTAGGATCTATTTTTTTATCATAATTATAAACTGTTTAAACAACCTCAACCCAAGATGTAATTCTAATCCCATTAAACTATCCCTCAAGCCTATCATAGATTATCGATTATAAAAGGATTCGTTTTATATATCTATGGCTATCCATAACTCACAATAAGGTTTTAAGGAGTTTCATCCACTTTTGTATAAGTAATTTTGGGTGTAGGGGTATATGGATGGTTGAACATCCGTATAACCCTCCACCTAAATCCCTATAAGTTATTTAAAAAGAATAGATAATACAAATTTAAACAACCAAAACCCATTTTCCTCTTTTAAATATTACTTAGAAAATGAACTTATTTCTCTATATTTTCACTGATTGATTTAAAAGAAGGAAGAAACTAAAGGTTAAGAGTTGTGAGTTTGACGTTACCCAGATTTAGTGCGCACTGTATCCAAGCATTGTGGGAGCTCCTCTTTGGCTATGGAGGAAACACCTGCAATAAGAAATAAACTCAAACAAGAAAATGTTAGAGGAGGATATGGTTAACTGCCAAGTTACATGCTCGATCCCGAAAGCGTAAAGCTCCCTAAGGGATGACAGTCCACTATTTAAAGAAAAGAGTTTTGTATAAAAAGAAATGATAAAAAGACTAAAGAAATGGAAAGGTAGAATGTGTGTACCTATTCCTTGATTGTATTCTGTGTGTCTTTGAATGTTGTAGAAAGCTGGGTGAAGGTTTTGTTTGGTCTATAGGCTATTTGGATAGGTTTCTAGTTTGCTGGTTGAGAGTACAGTCACCGACGTTAGTTTTTCTACTGAGGTTGGTTATGTTGCTGATGTCGGTGGGGGTAATGGGCCTTGGATGGGTTTTGAAGTATTTTTGTGATGGACAGAGGAGTCTCTGGTAATTAGGAGGTTTGTGTAGGGTTGCAGGAAAGTGAATAAGGTCTGAGGAAGGGTAAAGGTAGAGGATAGGTGTGAAAAGAGGGTAAGAATAAGGGGAAGGCCTTTTAGCCCCTCCTCAGAAGAAGTCGAGTCTCTTGACAATATTCAGAAATATCAAATGGAAATTAATTAACAATGTATTCTAAAATATTGAAATGAGAACCATAATACTTAGCTCTATTAGGTGAAGAACCAGAGGTGTCAGAATGCTTATTCCCATTGTGGCTGATGTTGAGGTCCTCATATAATGTTTCAATCTAGTCTCTGGAATGACTTGTGTAGAGCTTCGGTAGCTAGGAGGATGATAGTTGAGTTCTGATGCTTTAGGTCTCAGAGTGTGCATGTCAATATGCAAGAAGGTAGGGGGGAAGTTCAATGTTAGAGCTTGGTTTATGTAACCAATGTCAGCGATCTCATTGGCATCGATTGAGGGTTGACTGACGTCAGTGGAGAAAGAATGGGTAAAAGGGCTATTTTTAGCTCTTTGCCCATTTCTCCACTTGTCAAGTGCCTTTGCTATTGGAGAACGGTTAAAACATAGGTTTATGAGGCACAAAAGTTGATTAAGGAGTTAAGATGGAGCGAGAATAGGTCATGGGTAGTTAGGATTTGGAGGACTTGGTCTTAGGCTGACTCATAGGCCAAGAAATGGTCTTAGGGTGAGGTGTCTAGGTGAGGTGTCCAAGGTGAGGTAATTAATTTAAAATAAGTAGTTTTTAAATTAATAAGGTATGGGTTAGGAGTGTTAACATTTAGAAGGGGACCAAGGGGGGTTGACATGATATTGGTGTCTACATTTGCCTCTTTTTGTCTTGTGGTTTGTCCTGACAAAAATAGATGTAGGCTGCCCTAGGTATGGGATGAGGTATTCCCCATCAAAGTAGGAATCAAGAGAAGGGAATCTAAAATCGGGTGCCAATTTGATAGGTAATGGATGGGTAGGGTGAGGTTGGAGTGTGAACACTGCAATAGTTGAGATTGTGCATATACCACTTCACTTGATGGGTAGGTCAAATTATTTTAGGCAAGGTTGAGGAGGACTAAAATAAAAGTAATTAGTCCCCAGCTTATTAGTGGTAGATGATTGGGTTAAAATGATCAAAGCTATAGCTCCAATGGTCAAGGAGGACTAAAATCAAAGTAACTAGTCCCTAGCTTATTAGTGGTAGCTGATTGGGTTAGATCGATCAAAGCTGTAGCTCTAATGGTCATCATGTTCCAAGTATCTAGGCTAGGAAGTGCTCTTGGAAAACATGAAAATGTCACAGGGATCAACTTTGACATGATCCAATAATAGGTGTGAGGGGCATGTATAATTTGCTAACTATTTGTGAGGTAGCATATGCAATCAAAACAACCAAGGCAAAGTTGTCTCGAAAGTGGTCGTGGTCTAAGGAGATAGTCGCGATCTCTGAGGTCGTTTGTCGAGTCAGGCTGAGATATAAGTGATCTCAAGTGTTGTTTGTTGTGGTTAGGGAGATGTATGTGATCTCCAATGTGGCCCATGAGAAGTCTAAGGTGACTTCTACAGTGTCAGGGTTGGTTGTTTGGTCTTGATTTTGGGCAATTTTAGAGAAGACCTATGTTTTTAGGTCAGATAGTTAGTCCATTAGGTAGGTGAATGAATGAATGGCTGAGCTAACCTTAGAAAACCCCATGTCAACTGAGTGCTGCCTACATAGCCCCTATTCTAAGGGCCTCAAGCCAATGTAGTTTTCCCAAAAAAGGGAAAGCGGAGGGTAGGTTATGGATTGGGTTTGACTAGGTTAGGTCATGGTTAAAGGTGAGATGGTTAAAAAGACTAAACATGAGATAGTTTAAGATAGGCAATGAGCCTAGGGTTTAGGGTAGGCAGTGAGCCTAGGGTTTAGATTGTTGGTCCATTTGGTAGATGAACAAATGAATGGCTGAGCTAACCTTAGAAGACCCCATGTCAATTGAGTGCTGCCTACATAGCCCCTATTTTAAGGGCCTCAGGCCAATGTAGTTCTCCCAAAAGGGAAGAAGAGTCAAAGAGGTTGATAGTTGTTTTGGTTATGTTAGTGTTTTTAGCATTTCCCATATGTTTAATGGTACATGCTTGAAATTATGAGTGTATGATGATGTCATAACCTTTTCCATGTTGTGTGATGGTGTATGCTATAACATAGGTTATGTGGTTTTTCATCCTTAGCAATTTTCCATATTAGTGATGGTGTATGCTAAAAATGAAATGAATTTATTTATGCTTCAATAGGTTTCCATATTGGTGATGGTATATGCTTGACATAAATTGTGTTTGGTTGATAGTTTCCATGTGTATTGTTTTCCATAGAAACTAATGTGAATGGGCTATGATAATTTATATAGCACAAATGGGTATTTGCATTAAATAAATCATGATGTTATGTTAGTGGTTAGAAAATGTTTGGGTTGCATGTGACAAAGGTATGTAAGAAGTGAAAAGTGTGTTTCTCTTTCATTGATAAGGACCATAATGATAACACAGATAGGATTTTTGCAAATAAAAGCCCCATTTATGCATTATGTCATTGACCATTGATTTTTGTTAGAGAAGTACCCTAATCACTTGACATTAAGTGAGCTCAAAATCCCTTGGGTATTTTGGGGTAATAGGTGTGATTATGTGATATGTGAGGATAGCGTAACCCTTTTTAGCATAAATAACTTTGCCCCTTTTATAGGTGACCCTGAGAATGACTATAGGCAAGTCCATGACTTAATAGTTTGTCAGTCAATTTTTTTTTGGTAGACTGATCAATGCGGGAAGTCTACTTGGGGATGTTGTTTTGTTTTGTGGCCATGTGAAGCTGATCGATGTGGGAAGCTTCTGAGAGAGTGTTGTTTATGTAGCAAAATTTGGGCATAGCCATCCTTCGAGGGAGTGGTCTATATTTTGTTTTGATGTCTTTGAATAACTATCCTTCAAGGGAGCAGTCTACTAATTACAGCAATAATGTAGCTGTCCTTTGAGGGAACAGTCTACATTTATAGTTTATGACCTTTGAATATTTTGTTAGGCATCCCAATTTTATGTTTTTTTGTTGACTGAACTATTAGTCATGGACTAGACTATAAAGGTTTAGGGGTTTCCTTTTTATTAAGACAAAGCATTAATGCTTAAAAAAGGGTTAACTAATTTTTATAGGGAAAAGGGTTGAAAGGAATAGGAATGAGGATGATGGGGGTTGCTCAAGGGACAAGCTCAAGTTAGACATCAAGTGAATGATTACTTAGTTAATAGTAGAATGGTCACAGATGCAAGGCATTAAGGGGCTCAAGTTCTAGTCAGCCTTCGAGAGAAGATAGACGATAAGTGCCTTATCCATACTTGTGCATTATTATATAAGGTTTGAGCCAATTAGGAGCAAACTTGCCTCATTTGTTTCTTTCCATATTGGTCACATGTTGGTTTTCTTAAAGGATGAGATCTTCGCTTTTGAAATCTTGCTCTTTTAGATTTTTGTCATAGGCACGCTTGATGTGATGTTGGATGTGAAGTAGGTTAGCATGTTACTGACATTTGATACAACACCGAACATAGTCACTGCAGTCTTGGTTAAGAGTGGGCCAATAATAGCCCAGGTGGAGGATGAACTTTATAGCTAAGTTACCACTGAAATGTCTTCCACAAATCCCATCATGGACTTGTTTGATAGCATGAGATGCCTTAGTGGTGGTTAAGAATCAGAGAAGGAGGCCGTCGAAGCCTTGTTTGTAGAGAAGACCCCCTAGCATGGTGTATCGAGTAGTACTCTTGATAAAAGCCCATCATCCATTGCTAGAGAGATCAAGAGGAATGATAGAATAAGTCAAGTAGTCAACAAGTCATTTATACCAAATGTCATGTGGACTAGAGAGGTTAGGAGGAATTTCCCCTGAAGATGTTGGTTGAGATGTGCCTAAGATAGAAATCTTGGGTTTTATTGGTTGAGAAGGCTTGGCAAATGGATATGTCCAAGGGGTAGAAACCTGCTCTTTCCCTTTATCCTTTAGGGTTTGGGACCTGGTGGCCACATTAATAGTGTTGATTTTGAATAAAGGGGGAGAAGGTGGTAGAGTGACCATAGTCTTGCGTTGAGATCCCAATTCAGGTGAAGAGGTTTGGGAGGCATGGGATGGTGTCAGTAGTTTGTTAGAAAGGTGGTCAAGAGAATCCTCAATGAGAAGGGTGTCCTTTTCCAAGTGTTGGTGAATGACAACCTTAAGGGCATTGCAACTCTCAGTATCATGCCCAGGTGTGTGATGATATAAGTAGATTTGAGTGTCATCAAACCAAGATGGTTTTGATATGAAAGGTTGGTATGGCTTAATGGGTGGGAGAATGATGCTAGAAGACTGCAACAAATGGCGTAATAGCAAAGCATAGGAACCCACTAATGGGTCTGCACTCATTATTGTAATAGGGGTTGATGACTTCTATTTAAGAGTTGTAGGGGGAGTTTTTCATACCACCTTTTTAGTTGGTGGTGTGGCCACACACGTAAATGGTATTTTATTGATGAGAGGTGTCAAATTTCTTGGAGTAAATATGTTTTTGATGGGTAGAGGGAGTAATGGAGGCAGTTTGCCTTTGTGAGGTGTTGGAATGGGGAGCACTCCTATTAAAGTGGAAGGATGTGGACCCAAGATAGAGGGCAATGGTGAAGGTGGGGGAGGAGTAGACCTACATGGTTTAGCACCCTTCTTTAGTATGGTTTGAGGACCACTACGATGTGGGGTGAGGTTCAAATCTAACTTCACTGGTGGGTGAGTGAGGTTTGATACAGGGCAAACATTGAGAGATCTAATTTGTTTCAGCATGGTGGACTCTTGTGAGGGTTTGGATTCAGATGTGGAAGGCTGAGCTTCTAATGATTTAGAAGTGGAAACCCAATCCTCATTAGAAACTTTGGAGTAAATTGTCACAGAAGGGTTGGCAGTATAAGGCAAAGCTAGATGTGTAGGATATAGAGCCTTAAGTCACTCCCATAGCGCCTCATGTTCTAGGTTCCTAGAATGGAGAAATCCTAAGTTTTTTGCCAATCGAGAGAAGGGTTTAGATGATGTCACATGAGGCTTTACAGTCAGTATTTTAGAGGATTTGGGTAATTACAAGAGTAGAAATGTGTTGGACATAGTGATAATGGGCCAAAGGTGAGGGAGAACCATCACCAGATCTTCCTCGACTAAAGTGGGTGAGGTGGTGAGTTCTTCTCTCGGTGGAGAAGTGATTAGAGAATTTGGCTCTTCAAGTGGATAGAGCGCAAGAATGATCATGCCTTCCACATGTGGTCTAAGAGTGGGGAAAGTATGATCCTCCATTGGTGATAAGAAGGATAAGGGCAGGGCTATTGACATTGGTATCATCAAAGCATCCTCTAATATGGGAGAGGTCAAAGTAGACTCTCCTACGTGTGAAAGGGGGGTGGATGGAGGATTATCCTTCATAAGTGGAGGAAGAATAGGAGAGGAAGGCTCCTCTAAAGGGTAAGGTAGAGGGATGATGGCCCCTTCTTCATGAGGGTGTGGGGTATGAATGGTAAATTCTTCCAATGGTAGAAGAAGAGGGAAGGTGGGGGCAAGAGGAACAGGTAATACGAGATTTTCATGAGGTAGAATAATGGGTAGAGGAGGTGTTTGATGTTGTGGGGCTGATACAAGTGAAACAGGTTCATCCACATGAGGAAGAGGACTAGGCAAAGGGAGCTCTTCATTCCATGGGGGTGGTATGGGTAAAATAGGCTCTTTTACCCGTGGTGGAGAAATGGGTTGACCAACCTCTTTAGATTGTGGGAGAGGTTGGATAGGGATGAAAGGAAAGACTGTGTTGACCGTGCATATGTTGCATTCTTGAGGGTCATTGGTCATGGTCTGAACATTGTTCTGACTTGGGGGATGGTTAGGAAATGGTTGCCTAAAGACATCTATGTTTTGGTTGGCTGGTGCATTATGGTTATCCAAAATAAGGTCCCCTTTGTCTAACATGTCTTGAACAATGTTTTTGAGGGTCTTGCAATTATCTGTGTCATGACCCTTGACATGGTGATAGTTACAAAAGTCATTTTCCCTATACCATGTAGGGATGGCTCATGAGGGATCAAACTAGATAGGTGGTTGGATTTGAGGGAGGTTGAGGACTCCTTGCTTCACTAATTTATCCAATACAAAAGCATATGATTCTCCTATTGGAGTGTATCATTGCTGTTCATATCATTGTTGGAATTGTCTAGTGATGTTTTGCAAAGTGGAAGGCTCAGATTGGTTGGTTGTGGTAGAAGATGGTGACCTGAGGACCATAGCATTTGCTGATCCCTTGTACTTAGAGTGGGAAGAAGAAGATTTGGAAGAAGAAGGGTCATTGGGTTTTGTGTTGGTATTTTTGCTACACAATTTGACCCTGTCTTCTTTGATTGCATAGAGTTCAAGCTTTCGGGCCATAGTGAAAGCTTCATCGAATGTGCAGAAAGTTTGAACCCATAGAGTGGATGAGATGTTCTTGGCACATGCCCTTGAAAAGATCTCAATGAGCTTAGGTTGAGGTAGTGAGAAGGAGAGTTGGTTGATCAAACCTCTCCAATGGGTGATGAAGTCTACTATTGACTCATCCTCAAATTATCTAATGGAATAAAGGTCTGTGATGGAGACCTTCTTGGTAATATTGATTGAGAAATGATCGAGGAATAGCTGAGTGAGTTGAGTGAAGGTGAAGAGAGAATGGCTGGTAATGGAGCTATACCAGTCAAGGGTGGTGCCAGAAAGTGACATAGGGAATGTGCGAAGCAATACCACATCATCATGCACTATGAGGTAGCAAACATTTCTAAATGCTCACAGATGTTGTTGTGGGTCCTCTTTACTCTAAAAGTGAGTAAATTTTGGGATTTCCCACTAACTAGGGTATGGTCGAATAGGAATTGAAGGGTGGATAGGTTCATTGTAGATTTGTTTGTATGAAAGAACACTCGAACCTGAAATAGATGTCTCAAGGTTGGACATCTTATCCATCAGCATCTTAATTAGATCAGCAGATGGATTGATAAGAGGGGCACCCCCAAAGTTATAAGGTACTTGGAAGGCATTGGAAGGGGCATATGTCATATTTGGTTACATTTGTGTAGGTGCAACATACTGATAGTTTGTCATAGGGGCCAATGTCGAGGCCACGGGGGCTTGTGCCACAAAGTTGGAGGGCACAACTTGACTAGATGCCACCAAGGGTGGTTGAATGGCGGTGACACTAGTTAAAGGATAGGTGTTCACTCTTGTGTTTATAGGCACAAGAGTGGGTGGGATAGAGACAATCAAGTTTTGGAAAGGTGTCAAACTTGGTTGAATTATTTGTGGTTGAGGGGGTATAGAAACCCTGATGGAGGTAGGGCAAGAAAGGATAGTAGGGGAGGCCAAATCTTGAACATTGGCCATGGTTGGGTTAATGGTCAAGGCAATGGCTTGAGTGACCATAGGTTGGGTAGTGGATGTTATTGATATCATTGCCACTTCAACCAAAGAAGTTAGCATCCCATAAATAGGGTTACCTGAAGGATCTCATGTTTGGCTTCTAGCAAGATAATGTTGGAGAGCCTTGATGTTGTGGTCAAGGAATCTCTCAAAATCTTGATCCCCTTTAGGAACAATAGGAGGTTGATCGAGGGTAGGTTGGATAGGTGTATGCTTGGTGTCTGAAGTACACTCCATTAGATGACTTGGCACGAAGGGTAAAGGTGGGAGTGGCTATTGACTCACGTGGTCAATAAGAGATTTGGCTTGACTGTGTGTCAGAACCATCTAAAGCAAAAAGGGTTCCAGTTCCAAAAATTATGTGTTTTAGTTTCAGAAAACCAAAATTTATGTTAAACAACAAGAAATCTAGGTTTTAAGCTTGCTGTTTGGATTTTTTTTTGTTTATTTTTTGATAGTGACCGATGTCGGTTGTTTAATTGATATCAATTATAAAATGTTGCCAACATCAGTAAGTTAATTAATGTCAGTGAATGTCTGGTTGTCGACGTCAGTGGAGAAACTGATGTCAATTTTTGTCTAATTCTAGAAACATAAAAAATTGATAGTTTTTAGAAGAAGAAAATATTCTAAGTTATTTTAGACTTCAGAATGGTATAACCTTACCAGCTCAAATACTCAGATAAAAATAATAGAATAGATGATTAGGCAAGCAACCTCTAAAACTTTAGATTCCTAGGAATGAGTTTTAAAGTCATGGTGGCTTATGCCTTAAGAGAATGTGTTGGGAGTTGAGCTTGTAGAACAGGTCCTAGAGAGGAAGTCTATGGCTGGTTTTAAGTTGTGTTATGGTGCTAAAAAATATCTATGTTAGGGTCAGTACGTGGCTTGGTGCTGGGGCTTGCTCCCTTCACTTCATGAACTCAGAGCTGAGTTGGGCCACTTAGTCAAAATATACCTTCCCTATAGTTTATACTCTACTAGAGAATAGAGTGGGTCCTCCTCTTGGTGGTGAAATCCAAGTAGGATCACCAGGTGGGGTAAGGTATCTGCTAGGTGATGAAATCCTAGATGGGCCTTGTCTCAAGTAAGTTTACGTGTTTGATTTGAAGTGATTGTGATTTGGTTGTGTAACATTTGTGCACTATGATTCATTCATAATGCTTTAATTACTAAGTGGGCTAAGTATGCATCCAAGCAAGAATGAAATGTAGTAGTTTTAAACCCAAATCGAAATATGTTATTCAAATGCAAACAATTGGAGAAGAGGTAGAGTATGAGTTTTTCACTACTCTATGATGCATGCAAGAAGTAACAAGAAGAAAAGGAGATGTTCTTTTTAACTTCTACTAATGGTTTCCTTTTTGAAATAAAGACAAAGAAGAGAAGCTAAGTTTTTAATTTCTCAAGAAATAAAAGCAAAGAAGAGGTGATGCAAGAAGTGAATATTTTTCTAATGCATCTATATGAAAGTTTGATTTTTTAAAAGAAAAATAATGAACCCAAGGAAAACTCCAAGGGTCCCATCGAGCGTGCCAGAATGTTTCTCTACATTTTCACTAATTGCATTTAAAAGAAAGAAGAAACTAAAGTTAAGAGGTCTTGAGTTTGACGTTACCTGGATTTAGTGCACACCATATCCAAGCAATGTGGGAGATCCTCTTTGGCTATGGAGGAAACACTTGCAATAAGAAAGAAACTCAAACAAGAAAATGTTAGAGGTGGATATGGTGGACTACCAAGCTACGTGCTTTGTCCCAGAAGCGTAAAGCTCCCTAAGGGATGACAGTCCATTGTTTAAAGAAAAGAGTTTTGTATAAAAATAAATGATAAAAAGACTAAAGAAATGGAAAGGTAGAATGTGTGTACCTATTCCTTGATTGCAGTCTGTGTGTCTCTAAATGTTGCAAAAAGCTAGGCAAAGGTTTTATTTGGTCTATAGGCTGTTTGGATAGGTTTCTAGTTTGTTGGTCAAGAGTACAATCACTGACGTTAGTTTTTCTACCGAGGTCGGTCGGTAAATGGTGCCGACATCAGTTATGTTGTTGATGTTGGTGGGGGCAATGGGCCTTGGATAGGTTTTTAAGTATTTTTGTGATGGACAAAGGAGTCTCTGGTAATTAGGAGGTTTGTGCAGGGTTATGAGAAAGTGAATAAGGTCTGAGGAAGGGTAAAGGTAGAGGATAGGTGTGAAAAGAGGGTAAGAATAAGGGGAAGGCCTTTCAGCCCCTCCTCGAAAGAAGTCGAGTCTCTTGATAGTATTCAAAAATATCAAATGGAAACTAATTAACAATGTATTCTAAAATACTAAAATGAGAACCAAAATACTTAGCTCTGTTAGGTGAAGAACTAGAGGTGTCAAAATGCTTATTCCCATTGTGGCTGATGTTGAGGTCCTCGTACAATGTTTCAATCTAGTCTCTGGAATGACTTATGTAGAGCTTCGATAGCCAAGAAGATGATAGTTGAGTTTTGATGCTTTAGGTCTCAGAGTGTGTGTGTCAATATGCAAGAAGGTGGGGGGGAAGCTCAATGTTAGAGCTTGGTTTATGTAACTGACGTCGGCAATCTCACTGACATCAGCCGAGGGTTGACCGATGTCAGTGGAGAAAGAATGGGTAAAAGGGCTATTTTTAGCTCTTTGCCCATTTCTCCACCTGCCAAGTGCCTTTGCCATTGGAGAATGATCAAAACACAGGTTTATGAGGCATGGAAGTTGGTTAGGGAGTTAGGATGGAGTGATAATAGGTCATGGGTAGTTAGGATTTAGAGGACTTGGTCTTAGGCTGACTCATAGGCTAAGAAATGGTCTTAGGGTGAGGTGTCCAGGTGAGGTGTCCAAGGTGAGGTAATTAATTTAAAATAAGTAGTTTTTAAATTAATAAGGTGTGGGTTAGGAGTGTTAAAATTTAGAAGGGGACTAAGGGAGGTTGACATGATATTGGTGTCTACAGAACTATTAAAATACCCATTTGAAGTAAACCATAAATATTCCATTATAATTTTAGGATATATATATTTTGCTTGTTTTTGGGTCAAATACAGGGGTGTATGGATGGCCAAACCATCTAAAAGGCCCTCTATTCAAACCCTATGGGTTTTGCTAACAAAATTTAAAACATAAAAACCCATACACAAAATTACATTCTAATAAAATAACACACTATCAAATTTTATATAGTACCAATGTGGTATATTTTCCCCTATATTAAAAATGGTCTCTCTCCTTTGCTCTAGAATCCTCTTTCTTTCTTCCAATCTCTTATTCTCTTCATGTCTAAAATCATTCTCCACCTCCTTCTTAAAAAAATTTTCCCTTCACCATTCATATTCTTGCATACCAATAATGGTAGAACCTAGAGTTAACCCTAATTGTAGGCTTTGTTCTAAATAAAAAACTCTAGTACAAAAGTAATTATCCAAAATAAATACTCATTCTAGCTAGACTTTGAATTAACCCCACCTTATAAATTTTTTTAGACTCGAAAAAAGGAGCACGATGGCAGCGTGCGGAGGGAAGGAGAAGAATGGAGTGGGCGAAGACATAGGGGCATCGCGACAGGGCCTAGAGGAAGCTTCCCAAGCTAGGGAGGCGTATCATTTTAATGAGAGACCCAAAATTACTAAGGTTAATGGCTATTTCCCACGCAGCCAAGATAGACCGGTTCTAGTGATTGCACAGGATACCGTCAAGGAGGTGGTCAAATATTTGGTGGCTCACACCTTGATTTGCAAATTCATGGGGATTCACGTGTCCTAGTCTGCTCTGGAAGCATGGATGAGGTGCACCTAGCAGGTAGAGGGAGATATTGACATTATGTTGGCTACCAATAGCTAATTTCTAGTAAATTTCTCTTTTGTAGCTAATAGAAACCAGATATTTGAGGGAGGACCATATTTCTATGACTATTTTGGTCTGTTTATCAAACCCTGGCACCCTGGGTTTAACTCTACAGAGGATTTGCTTGCTAGTGTGCCTGTTTGGGTCCATCTCCCATGACTTCCATTAGAATTTTGGTGGGAAGATATCCTACACCAAATTGCTGCTCTACTGGGAATGCCAATTGCTGTAGCTCATCAGTCTCTAGATAAAAAGCTTATTTCCTTTGCTAGAATTTGTGAGGAAATCAATCTTAACAATCCCCTACCTGAATCAATGGAAATCTACTTGGGAGTGACATCCTGGGTCCAACAAATTGATTATGAAGCGATCCCTTTTTGCTATAGAATTTGTCATGTCTATGGACACTTGCATTGTCAATGCCCTCAGGCTGGGAGGTTCAGAGGGCTGGAGCCTAAGGGAGGACAAGAGGTAGATCAAATGGCTCATCAGGAAACTCTAGCCCCCTCATGGGGAAAGGCTATGAATGTTAATGATCTTTCAAATGGGATAGATGTGACCTTGGGAGCAACTGAGAATGTTGGCCTTGACAGAGAAGGTTTCACCCAAGTCTGCTGGCGAGGGAGAGGACACAATCAAAAGTGTAAAGACAGATCTCTAGAAATGAGCTTTAATCATTTTGAAGCTCTGGATAGCATGGCCATAGAGGATGGCATTCCACCTTTGGAGGAGGGAGGACCATCAGAGAAGGCTAGGAATTGTGCCATCCTCATTGAGTCTCAAGATATGGAGCTTCAACAGTGTCAGGAGAGTGAGAATGCCTTGGGCGATGGAGCTCTGGGAGTTCCCTCAGTGCAGCTGAACAGGGAAGTTAGCTGGGCTGACCTAGTTAAAGATAAGGAGGGATATAGGAAAGATAAAGGAACTTTAGAAGCTTTGGGTTTAATGCAAAGACCATTCAAGAAAGTATCTTTTTCCACATTGTCCAAACCAGGACACAAAAAGGATCAGGAGAGGCTCAGGCTCATAGGGGACTTATTAGTTGAAGCGGGAGTGGTTAAAACCTTAGATGAACATTTCACCCAACCCAGCCAATGATAATGCTCTCATGGAATGTAAGGGGGCTGCATAGTACCCCTAGACAAAAAACTATGTGAAAGTTGATCTCTAAACACTCTCTGAATATATTATATATCCAAGAGACCAAGCTGTCAGTGGATGCTATGTTTGGTTGCTTTCCTAAATTTTGGGCTCATGGTCAATGCCAGTGTGTAGGGGTGTTAGGGAGTGCTGGGGGATTAACAATTTGCTAGGATCCAATAAAGGTCAATCCAATCCAGTGGATGGAAAATTTCTCAGCACTTTCCATGATTACGCCCTCACCTGAATTAGGAGAGCTGATTTTAGTTACTAATATCTATGCACCTGAGGATATTTATGGGAAACAGAAGTTGTGGGAACATTTATGTTATGTTCAGAGCTGCTGCCCCTACTTGCCATGGATCATGAGTGGAGATTTCAATGTGGTCCTTAGCTTGGAGGAGAAAATAGGTGGACTTAGTCATCTTGACCCTTCATCGAAGCTTTTTAGACTCAATTTAGATCAGCTGCCCCTATCTAATGTCAAACCCATCAATGGCTGGTTCACTTGGAGCAATAGAAGATTAGGTAATGAGGCTATCTTTGAGTGCTTAGATAGATTTCTTGTTTCTTGCTTTTGGTTATCTAGTTCGTTCTCTATTGCCTCTAAAATTATGGATTGGAGAGGGTCATATCATTGGCCCATTAAGCTCACAACCAATTTCATTGATGGCCCCAATAAACCTCCATGTTTTAGCTTATGTGGCTATGGGACCCCTCTCTTCATGACCTTATGTTACACTGGTGGAGACAGGGGGGCCCTAAGTATGGTACAATGATGTTCATTTTTACCAAGAAGCTTTAATATGTCAAGAGAAAATTACAGGTGTGGAACATGAGCAATTTTGGCAACCTTTATACTATGAAGAAGAAACCACAAGACATGTTGGATAGCATTACCAAATAGATTCTTGATTTTGGCTTGTCAGATGAGCTCTGCAAGACTAAATTTGAGGCCTTGAATGATCTTAATGAGTGGGAACTTTGAGAAGAAATCTTTTGAAAGTAGAAAGCCCAGGTTGATTGGCTTTAGGAAGGTGATAGAAACATGGCCTTCTTTCACAAATCGATTCAGGCTAGGCGCAACTGAAATTATATTGTTTCTCTCGTTACATCAGAGGGAACTCATATCTCTTCAGCTCCTGCCATTACTGAGGAAGCAATCCACTTTTACTATGAGCTTCTTGCTAGAGATGCACATATTGCTGATTTGGAGGAAAACATGGTTTTGTCTTGCATACCTTCTCTAATCACACAAGAAATGAATGATGCCCTCCTAAAGCTGATTGACAATGGTGAAGTGGAAAAGGTGTTTTTCACTATGCACAAAGGTAAAGCTCTTGGGCCGGATGGTTTCTTAGCTAAATTTTTTCAAGCTTTCTGGGATATAATCAGCCAAGATTTAGTTGAGGTGGTGCAGGAGTCCTTCCACAATAAAGAGATGCTCAGAGCGATTAATGCAACCTTCCTGGTGTTGATACCAAAGAATGAATAGGCAAACCAGATGGATCACTTTCAGCCCATTGCACTTTGTAACATGGTGTACAAAACTATCACCAAGCTTATTGTAGAGAGGCTTAAAGGGTGGCTTCCTAAGATCATATATGAGGAGTAAGGGGGCTTTGTAGCGGGCAGGCAGATTCTAGATGGAGTGGTGATTGCTTTGGAAGCAATCCACTCTATGAGCACTTCCCAAGAGAGAGCTATGTTTATTAAGCTTAACCTAGCTAAGGCATATGATAGGGTTGACTGGAGTTTCATGTGGAAAATATTTCTTGCTTTTGGCTTTAGCCAGTAATGGATCTGTTGGGTAATGAGCTATGTTACCATGCCATCTTATTCTGTCCTCATTAATGGGGTGCCTTCTAGATTGTTTGGGGCATCTAGAGGTCTTCACCAAGGGGACCCTTTATCTCCCTACATGTTTATTATTTTGGCTAAGGGGCTGGGTCAGCTCATAAAGTCTCAGGCAGCATAGAACCAGATTTAGGGATGGCAGTGGGGTTATATGGCTACCAAATTGACTCACCTCTAATTTGTGGATGATACCATTTTAGCAGGAAAAGCCCAAATTCAAGAGGTGCAAGATTTTTGGAATGTTTTGGACACTTATCTAGTGGCTTCTAGGTAGAAATTAAATGAGCACAAATCCTCCATTTTTTATTTAATACTCCTAAATCTATTCAGCACAAGATTGGGGCTATTCTTAGATTCCAATCACAACCTCTTCCGGTGACTTATCTGGGGATCCCCATTATGATTGACAGGTAGCCCAAGCTCTTTTGGTAGAATATTCTAGATAAATTAAGGCAGAGAGTCAATCATTGGACCCATAGGTGCCTCTCTATAGTGGGATGGGTAACTCTTCTCCAGTCAGTTATTCAAACATTGCCCATTTACCGAAGCATGGTCCAAGTAGCTCCGTTGTATTTTCTTCAAGAATATGATGCCCTCTCTCAGCAATTTCTATGGAGCAGTAATCTTTGGAATTCAAAATGAAGCCTAATTAATTGGTCCACTATGTGTAGGCCTAAAAGGAAGGGAGGGCTTGGGCTTAGATCTGCTATCCTGGCTAGCCAAGCTCTTGTGGCAAAGCTTTACTGGTGGTGGTGTACCAACCAATCCCACCTTTGGGCCCGTATCCTGGTGGTGAAATATTTTCTTGGTGCTATTTTGGTGGAGATTCCTAGGTTCTCCATTGAGGGAAGAGGCTCCATGGTGTGGAACACCCTCAAGCTTGGATCTTCCTTAGTGCAGTCCAGCCTATTTTGGATTTGCAACAACGGAGCCGACACGCTTTTTTGGGAAGATTCTTGGAATGGCACTCCCCCCATCATAGTTTCCCATACTCATCTACAGGACCTATGTGTTGTGTTTCAAAATGTGGGATGGAGTACTGTGGAGCATTATAAGGAAGCATATCAGTTGGGGACTACCATTGCTTATAAATGGAAAAATGTGGCTACTTGGCCTACTGGAGGGACCATGGAAGATAATCAAGATTTAGCACACATTATTGCTAGTAGGGGATATAGTTCTTTGAGAGAGAGTGACATACTAGCTTGGGGAGGGGATTCCAGTGGTCAGTACTTGGTTTCTTCAGGGTATTAGGAGTTGACGAAGAAACATTATGGCAAAACCGAATTTCTCTTGAGCAAGAAAATTTGGAATTTGACTGCTTGGCCGAAATGTAATTTCTTCTTATGGACTCTTACCTATAGGCGCTACCTTACTTGGGACAATCTCTCCAAAAGAGGTTTTCAAGGGCCTTCAATTTGTGTGTTTTGTTGGGATAGTGAAGAGAATGGAGAACATCTATTTTTTCAATGTCCTTTTGCCAGAGGATTATGGCACCTATGGTGGGATGCCTGGGGGTGCCCATGTTGGCATGTTGCATCCTTGGCTGAGTTCTGGCAGCACCAAGATAAGGCTCTTAGTAAGGCACCTATATTGTAGAATGCGTGGGCTGTGGGTCCTACTTTCATCCTCTAGCACCTCTAGATTGAAATAAATAGGAGAATATTCTAGGAGCGCAGCTTGCACATTAGGGAGGTGTGGTTAAAAGTGCTCATCGCCCTTTAAGAAATGCTCTAGGTGAAAGGTGGATGCAGGGATGACTTGGAGTAGAAGGATGCTTTGGTGCTTTTCCATCTCTCCCCAAGCATGCCTTTGGGGGTGTTCCCCTATGGCCAAGCATGCCCCTTGATTGGCAGTAGGCAGAGGATGTGTCCCATTAGCCGGCTGGGTAGTTGGACGCCACCTATGGAGGGAGTCGTGAAGGTCAATGTGGATGGCTCAGCTAGAGGGAATCTTTGTATTACTGGGATTGGAGCTGTTGGGAGGGACAATTCAGGTGCTGTTAGTTTTTTGTTCTCTATTTATAAGGGGCACCATACTAATAATTGTATGGAGGTGCTGGCCATACTAGAGGCATTGCAAACATGCTACAAATAGGGGTGGCTCAGTATTATCTGTGAGTCTGACTCACAAGTGGTTATAAATTTGATAAATAATTTCAATTTAGATAATGTGGATTGGAAGCTAGCTATGATTATTAAGCAAATTCAACAGATAAGCTCGGCTTTTGAGTTGATTTCTTTTAAGCATATTCCATTGGAGTGGAATAGTGTGGTAGACCGTCTTGCTAAATGGGCTATGGAACATGGGCTGAATTGGGATATTCACAATTAGTATGAGCTTCCTGAGGGGTTATCCCCTGCTCTTGCTCAACTTTTGGAGCAGGATATGAAGATGTAATTTTTCCATTCTCAATCTTGTTTTTAATAAATTTTTTACCCCTTTTTAGTTGCAATTAACCCCACCTTGATTACACAAGTTAATTCCAAGTTGACTCAACTTAACCTTTTATTCGAAGCTTCTAAAATATCCCTTTTCAAACAAATCCATTCATAGATTTCATGCTACGAATAATTATGCCAACTAATTAAGTCAACTTACTTAACACAAGATAAGTCATTTAGTGAATAGGTTCATCCTAGCGTTTAATTAGTATTTTACACATATGTGTTTAGAATTTGTAATATGCCAAATTCTATAAATCAATAATTATCCAAAATAATAATCAATCAACCTAAGGTTATATTAAGTCATTTTTTTTGACAAGTTTATTATAGCATTTTCATTATCTTCATTTTCCTATTGAAAGATGCATGAAATAATGTAGTTTATTATAACACATAATATAGCATCTCATAAACACAATGATCACTATAAATAAGTAAAATATATTATAATACTACAAAATAATATAATCATTCCTTTTTAATGCACAAATAAAACATGATCAATGCAAACTATTCAAGCATTAAAAAGCATAATACTAGCAAATTAGATTGACATATAGAGTTAACAAGTTAATCTATGGTGGTGTGTGAGTTTGGGTTACTATCATTTCCCTTTTATCATCCTAAAATCATCCCATCTACACCATCCTCTCTGATGATGCTCTCCCTCATCATACTCCGAGGGTAAAGCCAATCCTACATCCACCTCACAACAAATAGGTAGTTAGTTCAAGTCATCATAATATATAAACCAATGATGAAAGACTAACAAGTATACATCTACAATGTACAAAATATTAAAATATGGACATAAAATCATGTATACTAATAAAAATATAATTGTTCCTAAAAATACATGTCATAAATCTCAAATTAAAGCAATAAAAATCAGCTAATAACCATATTAAATCCATAGATTTAAAGGTTAAAATCATAGGGTGAAATTGAGATGTAACATCCTCCCCCTAAAACTAGTCATCATCCCAATGACACTTATTAAAATAATAGTTATAAATATAAAAAGAGTTTAACTGAAATAACAACATAGTATTAAGTATCAATCATGTAAACAATATGGAAACAAATTGAAAAAATCATCATAGTCTTCCCAAGTGGCACTATCCTCAAAGTATTGGTCCCATAAGACCTTACACTATGACACCTCTCTATTACACAAACAAAGTTTTCAATTGTCAATTACTCTATATGGTTCTACCATGACCAACTTGAGATCCTCAACCTACAAAGCATTCTAATCCAAAACATGTGAAGGATCAACTATATACTTCTTAAGATATGATACATGGAAAATATTATGTAAAAGAGATAGGAATGGTAGAAATGAAAGCCTATACACAACAAGATTGACCACTTCTAACACTTCAAAGGGTCCTACATTTCTGGGTGATAGTTTTGCTGACTTCCTAAACTTAATCGATCTCTCTAATGATTTAACCCACAAAAACACTTTGTCACCATTAGAAAACCATCTATCTATCCTCTTCAAATCAACATAACTCTTCTATTTATCATTATCCTAAGCCAATATCTATAGGATTATCATGAATTGATATTCCATTTTAGAAAGCATCTCAAGGCTGAAGACTACCCTATCCTCAAACCTATCCCAATTGATTGGTGTCCTACACCTACTTTCGTATAGTGCCTCAAAAGGTGCCATCCTCAATGCTGACTGGTATGAGCTTTTGTATACAAAATAAACCAATGGAAGATAACCTTCTAATTTTTATTTATAATCTATGTAATATATACATAAAATATCCTCAAGTACCTGATTTACTCACTCAGTATGATCATCAGTCTTTGGATGATATGTGGTGTTGAAATTAAGCTACATATTGAAAGTTGAGTTTAGAGTTACCCAAAACCTAAAAGTTATCTTTGGATCATGATCTGAAATGATATTCTCTGGGAGTCCATACAACCTATACACTTCCTTTATGAACCTCTTTGTAAGGGTAGGTGCATCATCTATCAAATTTCCTAGTATGAAATGAACCACTTTGGTTAATTTATCAACAACTACCAAGATCATATTGTGCCTACTCTTTGACATTGGTAAAACTTGGACAAAGTCCATATAGATCACCTTCCACTTCCACTTTGGTATATCATGCAAATATATCAATCCATCTAGGTGCACATATTCAACTTTCACTCACTAACATTATAGATAATGTGATGCAAAATATACCACATCTTTCTTGATTCCCTTCTAAAAATACAAAGGTCTAAGTTATGACATGATATTGGTTACTCTTGGATATGCTAATTAAGGGGCATTATGTAACTCTTTCAAAACTATGCTTCATAAATTCTCTCAATCTAGCACATACATCTTCCCATTAAAATGCAAAATACCGTCACTCTCAAAATTGAATCCTTTATACCAAGGATTTTGAGCATTATTCAATAATTATTTTCTAACCTTTTCATAGTATTCATCTCCTGGTGAGATCTTAACCACTTGATCCCTAAAAGTACTACTAATAATAGTTAAATCTACTATGTACCTTTTTTGACTCGAAGTGTCAACTAATCTATTTTCTTTACCTCTGATGTAATTGATATCAAAGTCATAATCATAAAGAAAATCTAACCAATGTCTTTAATGAACATTTAAATTTGGTTGGGTGAAGATATATTTGAGTCTCAATTTATCAGTCTTGAGCTCAAATGGTTTTCCCAACAAATAATGTTGCCAAACTTGCAAAGCATGAATAATCACTGCAAGTTCAAGATCATGAAGGGCATAATTCACTCATGAATTTTTAGTTTCCTCAATTTAAAATCCACCACTACACCATCCTGCATGATGACTCCTCCTAAACCCTCTCCTGATGCATCTGTGATCATTGAAAACTAACCATTGGGATTAGGAACTCTTGACATTGGTGATGATGTAAGTCTTCTTTTCAACTCTTGAAAATATATTTCACATTTGTCTGACCAATCAAACTTTTAGTTCTTTCATTACAAGGAGGTAATTGGATTAACTATCTTGGAAAAGTTTTGAATGAACTTCTTGTAATAGCTTATTAACCCCATGAAATTACTTACCTCTTTCACATTTCTAGGTGCTGGCCACTTCATAATGGCCCTTATCTTAGATGGATGTATAGAAATACACTAAAAAAATAATATGCCCTGGATATTGTACTTTCTCTTAGAAGAATTCACATTTAGATAACTTATTATATAGATTGTACTTTCACAACCATTTTAGAACCAATTCTATATGTTGTAGGTGCTCCTTTTCATTCTTAGAATATATAAGAATATCATCCAAAAAGATCAAAACAAAGTGATGTAAATATCCTC
>JARHVA010001688.1:1800000-1837500 GCA_037957365.1 Torreya grandis | reverse complement strand
GTTTGTATCTCAATTGTAGTCTCAGTTCACTTCATATATTTAAATTCATATATTTTTATGTTTTTATTTCCAATTCCAAATGTCTATTCTTGAATGTGTGTGTATATATATATTGATATATCTCTATTTTAACAAAGTTGTAGGGTTTACACTTTGTAAATCAAATTGACATTTAATACATTCAATCTAGGATCTATTTTTATCATAATTATAATTTTTTTAAACAACCTCAACCCAAGACATAATTCTAGTCCCATTGAACTATCCCTCAAGCCTATAATAGATTATAAATTATAAAAGGCTTCATTTTATATATCTATGACTATACATAGCTCACGATAAGGTTTTAAGGAATTTCATCCACTTTTGTATAAGTGGGGTTGGGTGTAGGGGTCTTTGGATGGTCAAGCCATCTGCAGAACCCTCCACCTAAATCCTTATAAGATTTTTTAAAAGAATAGACTGCATAGATTTAGATAAACAAAACCCCTTTTCCTCTTTTAAATCTTACTAAAAAATGAACTATTAAAATACCCATTTGAAGTATAACATAAATATTCCATTCTAATTTTGGAGTATATATATATTTTCTTGTTTTGGGGTTGAATACAAGGGTTTGTGGATGGCCAAGCCATCTACAGGACCCTCCATTCAAAAACTACAAGTTTTGCTAACAAAATTTAAAACATAAGAAACCCATAAATAAAATTCCATTCTAACAAAAAATACATTCTCAAATTTAATACATTACCAAACTGGTACATTTTCCCTCTATTGAAAATGGTCTCTCTCCATTACTTCAAAATCCTCTTTCTTTCTTCCAATCTCTCACTCTCTTTGTGTTTAAAATCATTCTCCACCTCCTTCTTAAAAACCCTTTCCCTTCACCATTTAGATTCTTGCATGACAATAATGGAAGAACGTAGAGTTAACCCTAGTTATAGGATTTGTTCCAAATAAAAAACTCCTATCCAAAATAAATACTCATTCCAACTAGACTTTGAATTAACCCCCCATAATTACTATTAACAATTTTGACCTCACAGGTCAAATTGTCACCCCTATCATTAAAAAATTTGCATATCATGCCAATTTGTCTTATGGGTCATTATTTTAGTCTTGAAAATTACTTAAATTGATCATTCATTTGTCTTGTGCTTGTCTAGTCATTTCTTGGCCTTTTCAAGTTATTTTCAATGGAAATAATAGTGTATAATACCTTTATGAGTGTCATGAGATGTGTCAAGTTAATTACATGCCTAAAATATGAATAATTATGTTGATCACATTTTAGACTAAGACTCATTTCTATACAATTTTGACCATTTTGTGCCCTCTAGAGAAGGGTTTGTAAGGTTTTGATTGTATCTAATCATAAAAAATCTTAATTACATATTGATTAACCTTATAATAATTTTAAATACTTAGGAACACATTTAAAAGTATTTCAATCAGATATCCTTAGTAATTTGGCCTTACTAATGCAAAAATAAGCCTTTTTGAGGCATTCATACAGGTCTTTAGAGGATTTTTTTGAGAAAATAATATCATAGTATTAATTATGACCCCAAAGTGATATATTAGTGGTTTATAGGAATTTTTAGGTGAAAAAATGGCAAAAACCCACTTTGCTTCTATATCGACCTTCTTGGCAGCTCTAGAAGGGCAGTTTTCAAATGCTCGATACATGAAGAGGAGAAAGAGTTCAGATATAAAACTTTGTAAATTATTAGGGGTATAAATAATATATAAATTAGTATAATTTTTTCATGGATATATTCCCTCATATTTATGATAAATCGCTAAGAGTGACAACAAGTCACTATAGCCTATATATCTGAGAGGGGTCTATTCTTGGACCTATTTTTAAAGCTCAAAAAATAATAGAGAGTAATGATTTTATATATAATTATATATGAAATGAGTCTCATTTTAATCTTGGTTTCATTTTATAAATCCTTATAGGAAGGTATTTATAACATAAAACCTTATTTCCTTCACTATCATTGAGAATTATCCTTTGGGCCAATTTTAGATCAAAACTTGATTTGTTCAAAAAATGTTTTTATCTTCAAATATTATAAATTAAATTTATGATTCATGACACACATTTTTCATCCAAGTAAGGGTTCATAGGTCTCCATTTTGAGTATATCCCCTTTGAGAGAGTTTAAGCTGAGTTGATCTTTTCAACAAGATAAAAATGCATTTATTGAGATTTATTTAAATGTTCAATAGGATATAAGGTGATTAAAATATGCCAATAATATTAGGACATGGTCTAATTCCTCTATTAGAGAGAGAGAGGTTGAGCCTCTATGGTTTGATAAGCATGTTCATAGCTTGATTGAAGTCATCTCAGAGATATGAGCATGGATTGCAGAGTATGTATATTTTGAAAGATATTTATATGACATGTAACATCTGTAAAATACCCTAATAAATGTGTCTTGAGTGATCTAAGGCCATACTTTAGATCCTACACTCTTATGCAATTCATTTCAACCAATGGTCTTGATGTTCAAAAAAAGGGTTACTGGTTTTCTTTTATGCAAAGCTCTGAAATAGAGTTGGAGGCATCTTAGAGGGGTTTGATGACATTTTAAGAGTTTATATTTAGTATTGAAGTGTGATCAAGGTTTTGGTATAGTGTTTTACTCATATACCTCTCAAGGAAACATATATACATCAAGCAAAGTTGAAAAGTTGCTTCAAGGCAACTTTACTTTAACACCTTGAAAGTTGCTCTTGACATTGACGAAATTTCATGCTATGACGAGTCTATGAAAGACTAGGTTCATCAAATCACATTATGAATATGCTTGATACCCAGTATCAACATGATAATACAAGGCTAATGTGTTTGTTGGAGTAGAAATGGAGATTGAATGGTGTTTTAGTTCAAGAGGATGTTGACTAGAAAGTCACTATTGAACACAGTCCTCTTGGCTCAAAAGAGACTTGGAAATTGTAAATTAAATCTTAGAATAAATTAATTTAGTGATTGAGAGGAAAACATGGTCTTAATTCATTAAATATATTCATACAATGGCTAGTATGATCTCAAAGTGAGTTGAAGGAGATGACCTCATAGTCCAAGTATCAAATGACCTGTAGGGGTCCCTATTAGAAATAACCTACAACTATAGTAGGTTGATCTCAAGTTATGGAAAAGGGATCTCTTATTAACCAAGGTCAAGGTGTATGGAAAGAAAAATAATGATGGATGAAACCTAGACCTTCTTCAAGATACATGGAATCCTTGTCAAAGCAATTAATACTTCTCACACCATGTGGTATTCTACTCAGTCCATATAATGATGCATTCAACACTCACAATCAAGATAATCAAATAATGTGTTAAAGTGGCTATGCAAGGAGAGGATTTTCATGTTAATTTAGGGATGGATGAAGTTTCAAGAGGGACAATAAGGTCTCCTATGGTGATCAACTTGTCTATCACCCTCATGATTACACTCAGTCTGTACAAACTGTCTTTTCATGCCCATCTACAACCATGTATTGAAGAAATGTCTAGAAGGGAAATGCTTATAAAAGTTTGGTATTATTAGTGGGGACCTTAAAGTGATTAATTCATGAAGATACCTTAGTTGAGTCTCAAGGCTAACCCAATATGAAAGATGGTTCTTAGGTTGTTCTCAACCTTCTCAATGAATACTTACAATTTCATCAGTGAGACAAAAATCAACCTTGGACCTTCATAGGAAGCAGACCACCATTGGAGAACATAAGGGGGTGAATAAAGGTCAAAATGGAATGATGAAGTAAATGGAGACCTTGGAATGAGGGTTGAGGCCTTAAAATCAATTCATGAACACTCCAAAAAAATCTCATGGCATAGAAAATAACACCTAGAATAGTACCCTAATATGGAGGAATGCCTAAAGTCAACAATCCAAGTTTCCTACAAGTGTGGATGTTGTTTCTAAGGTTTCAACAAGTCAAGTATGATCTCAAAGTGAATTGGAGTGTGAACAATGGAAAACAAATCATGTCAGGGATAGAGTAGATTAGTTCATGAAACAAGGGGACAAAATCATGTTAGAGATACTAAGTAGATTAGTTCATGAAACAAGGGGACAAAATTACACCTATAGGTCTGCAACACTAATCAACACCTACAAGTGCCTCACATGAGCTAATCACATTGAAGGGAGTATTTGAATTGGGTGAATTTATTGAGCATATTATAAATAATCCACTTGAGAATTGGTGAAGAGTCTAAAATTGATTATAAGAATCATGCATATTGTACACTTGATATCCTCACTACCATGTGCACTGTGTATCCACCTACATGTGGCCCCCTCAAAGATACATTAAGTGTTGTATGAGGGAGGTTGATAAGTTTTGAGACCTTAATAAGATTTGAGGAAGTTGGAGATACATTGAAGACCATGTTTAAGGTCATTTACAGGTAGGCAAACTTGAGAAGTCACCTTAAGTAAAGGAACTGAGTTTTAGGGACAAGTTCCATAAAAGCTCTAAAATAGAGCCTTGAGTAATTTTGATGATGCTATAAGATGAGGTAATTCGGATTATAGTTGAGTTTGAATACATCCATCATGTAACCCTTGTGTAGGAGTAATATCTTGACCAAATAGAATGAGGTTTTTTATCCAAATAACTGGTGTGATGGAGGCTTCAAAGTCACACATTTGTTTACTTCATTTCTTTAGTGTTTTCTATAGAATGTTGAACTTCAAGTGATGTCATAAGTCCAAGATAATGATAAAGGCATATCATTATGTTGAATGATCCAATTGAGGAGGAAGGATCACTAAGAATATAAAGAAAATTGAGGAGGGTTGGAGTGTTAGGTTTTTGACCTATGTGAGCACCTATAGGATCCTCTTTTGACTTAAAAATGCACACCTACAGTTTTCAAAGAAAGGATTAGTTGATACATGTTAGAACCTAACTGGTTTGATGTACCTAGTCTTAAATATCTAGGCAGTGTATGGATACATTTCAATCATTCAAGGAGAACTAAAATATTTGAAGGAGATCATAAATCATTCTAACATGGAGGTTTCAATTGGAGTTAAAATCAGTCTGTACATTACCTGATCTAGTTACATCTAACTTATGGTTAGACATAGTTGACTGCAATTGCTAATGAGTTTGAACACGGTGTTATTGGTGTTACACTTGCATGAGCATGGTATAAAGACCACATCTATAATTGATTGGAATAAGGGAGTTGGAGACTTCAAGATAGATGATGGAGTAAATAATTACCAGGTCCATAAATACTAGTGTTCACCTATAGGTATAGTGTTTAGAGAAGGTACATCACAGTCACATGGTCAGATATTCTTGCCTAGTCAATGAAAAGGTGAGCCCTACTTTGGGTAGATAATGTAGAGACATGAGCATTAGGAATTATTTGAGATTTCTAAAAATTGACTTATGAATATCTATATGATACCCATGATATAGAAACAAATCAATATTTTGTCCTAAATGACAACCTATAGCCAACATATAGAATATTATACACAGTAAGCACTCTATAAGTCTGTTTGGATTTTTTAGTATTAGAAGGTGATAGAGAAATAATCTACATCCCAAATTTGGTAAATATTGTAATTTTGACCTAAAATAACTCCTCATGGTTTTATTTTGGATAGGAAAAAATGGAATATAGCCTCTATTTTGTCTCAGAGGTAGGGCACTTTTAGGCAAACTAGACTGTAGGTATGGTGAGAAGATGATCCAAGGGGTGCTGATAGGTCTTGGAAAAACTATGTGACACCTTAATATGGTGTAGTAAGGTTTATTAAGCTTTAAATAACATGAATGACAGCCTATTAATCTTGAGAAACCACTCATAGAGGAGGTGTTGAGTAGCCATTTGTAGTCAAAGCCCACTAGGTCTTGAATCTAGGCTTACTAATGCCTAATAAGGGGTCTAACACCACTTATAAGGTCTAAATGAGAATTAAAAATCATTATGGGAACATGAAAATTGGAATTATAATTAGGTGTGTTAGAGCCTTTAGTTTAGCATAAAAGGCCATAGAATAATCCATTTTTTGGCTTAAAAGCATGAAAGGGCATAGTATAATGTGAAGGAATCAGCTTGATAGGCAAAATTTTGGAAGCTCACATCTACATGGAGGTTTAGTATGGAAATTTTTAAATATTGAAGGCCATAGTAGAATTTTTTTAGGGTTATAGTGGATGTCACAAATTTATGAACAAACCCTAAGGGTGAAACCCACCAAAAACCTCCTAAAACCCTAATTTGAACCAATTTACAAAGATTGAGTTGGAAACCTCATAAAATGAAATATTTTATTCCTAAAACATATAATGGGTTATAGTAGACTATTAGGGGTCCTCCACATGCATATTTTTTTGTACCTTCACTTGTACAAAATAGTAGAAAAACTATACTTTTTCATGTTTTGGAGCTAAAATGAGGTTCATGGAGAGTGCAAAAAGATGAAAAGAAATGGGGAGGGTAGTTTGAGACTTGTTTTATTTTATAAAACTCAAAAATATATATTAAATCATTATAATATTCCAAAACCATTCAATCCTTTTGGGCCAGTCAAAAAATGCTTCAAAAGGGCATGCTTTCCAATGGCCATTTCAAGGTTCTTGTATCTCCACAGTGTTCCAGACCACTAAAATTGACATGGAGTAGGTGATATCATAGGTAAAGTGAATCAAATGGTTTTTGTGATTTTAAAATGTGTTACAGTTCTTAGGATCAATTTTTCCACCTTCTAGGCCCGGGAGGCTAATTAGGCCTAATTTGACTGAAAGAATGGGATAGAAAAGGCAATTACAATTGGAGTTGGATCACCAAATTTTTAATGAAGAAGTAAGGGGATATAGGGTGTCTAAATTTTTTCTCATTTTCCTAATGTCATCTCCATATTATACCAAACAAGGAGATTTGATTGAAAAAAGGATACAAGAAATTCATAGGAAATACATGGTTTTGGTGTAGAACCAAGTCTATTTGAGTGATTGATGCATCAAATTTCCTTGTTATAAGTTTGGTATTCTCTTTAAGATTCATCCATTGAAGAAATATGTAGAATTTAATCAAAATTTAAGAGAAAATAACTTTTGCCTTCTATGCCTCATGGGAAGTGAGAGATTTGAGGAGCTAAAGGACTAAATCAAATCATATAACTCCTTATAAGGCCTTAAAAAGATAATAAATGATATGGTGTGACACATTTTTACTTGTAATAAATCATAATAATAATTTATTTTAAGATTATCAAGTTGGAAAATGTCTCCAAGCTCTAATAGGACTCTCCTTCCTTGCTACACCCCATTTGAAGACAAAGTCAAAAGAAGGTTGAAGAAGTCTCTCAAAAACTTGTGCTAAGTGTTAAATAATAATTCATGAGAATAAATAAGGGTTAAAATAAAGACTTTAATTGAATTGAATACCTAATTTAATGATGGAAGACCCATTCATCAAAGAAACATATGAGCTAAAATTTAGGGGTTGTAGCAAGAATCTAGGCACTCTCCAAGTGGTCTAGGCTTGAATAAAAATTATGAAAAAGTTCCTAAGTACCAAAGAAATTTAATAATATATTTTATATGCCACAAAATGGAGGATTAATGTTTTTAAGGCTAAAAAATGTTAGGTTGTGGAGCTAAAAGCTTTAACTATGCAGACGAAGAAGAGGAGGTTGTTGAAGTTCTAGAAGTACCAGCGTCGACAGGATAACCAATGTCGGTAAAGATGAATGCAAAAGGCAACCGGCATCGGTAGGGAGTCGACCAACATTGGTTAGCACCAGATAGATAGGGACCGACATCGATCACCTGTGGTAGTTCCAGAACTGCTATTGATGAATAGTCAGTTAAGTGAAGTGAGTGTTTGCATGTTAAAGGGCTAATTATAGTCTCGAGATGTGTGTCTAATTATTGTAATTAGAAGTCTATTTTTGTATGCATGGGATCCTATTTAAAGACCCATGAGGCATGTATTATAAATCAAGTAGGCAAGTAAAGCATTAAAGTAAGGAAGCAAGGTCAAGGAGATCTACAAGCAAGGTTAAGGAGATCAACTGAAGCATTCAAGAAGGGGATAACAACTCAGGTTGTTGAGTTGGTTGTGGTTGAGAAAGAGAGAGAGGGAAGAAGGTATTGACGTGTGGCAAGCCTTTGAGGTGGAAGAAGAAGTGGCATCTTCTTTATTGTATTTTCTTCTAAGAGTATTTAATATAAGATTGTGTATTGTCTCTCAAATTATTTGTTGTTTCAAGTTTCTAGTTACTTAATCATTATGGTATAATTCCATGTTTAAATTGCTTATAAGAAAAGTAATCAATTGTGCTTCATTGGAGGGGTTCCTAATAGTTGGTATCAGAGCTACGGTTGTAAGGAGTAGGGTATTGTTTGATTATAGGTCATTCACAAGGGTTTCTATTTGAGTGGGAGTATAGCAATGGCAGAAGAAAGTAAGATATGAATGGAGAAGTTTAATGGCAAGAATTATCAACATTGGAGGATGCAAATAGAGGATTATCTGTATCAGAAGGATTTGTACTTACTGTTGGGTGGGGTTACATGCAAGCCCACAGATATGAAGGATGAAGAATGGAATGTTCTTGATTGAAAGGCTCTGGGTTCCATAAGGTTGGGCCTTGCATCGTCTATGATTTCCAACTTATCACAGTGCAAGACAACGGAAGAGTTGATAAAATCTTTAGCAAAGGATGCAGGTATTGTGGCACAAGATGCTCTTATAATTTCTTTGGATAGTCAGGTAGGATAATGGGTTTTAGATTATGGTTCTTTTCATGCATCCCCAAATAGAGATTTGTTCCATGAGTATGTCCAGGGAGACTTTGGAGTGCTTTATTTAGGGGATGGTACACCTTGTCAAATAGTAGGCAAAGGGAAAGTACAGCTGAAATTGTAGATGGACAACACATGGGTGTTGAAGGAGGTTATGCATGTCCCAATTCTGTTGTAGAGTTTGGTTTTTGTAGGAAGGTTGGGTGATGAGGGATGCATAGTAACCCTCATAGTGGATTCTTGGAAGGTTACCAAGGGTGCACTTGTTTTAGCAAGAGGTAAGAAAGTAGGTACTCTTTATCTATCTACTTGTATTACTGATTCTACTTTTGGTTTATCTACTTCAGCTGTAGATTCGAAGATGTTGCTTAATAGGCTTGGTCACATGAATAAGAAGGGAATGGACATTCTTGATTCAAAAGGTATGAGTTCAGATTCAGAGGGAAGTGATCAAGTTCATTACAAGAAAAGGAAATTTGATGCTTTTGATAAGAATAGGGAAGCCTTGGTTTTTATGGAGGAGATGAAGGATAGAGATCAGTCACAGGGGCTGAATAATTTTGAGTAGGGTAGTATGGATAGGGGTTTGATCCAAGATGAGCTCACGAGTGAAGAATTCATCACTTATAGGAACACATAGACACCGATGTGGATCACTTGGAACTAACATCGATCAGGTAGATATCGACATCAGTCATGTGTAGACTAGTAGGGTCAGTAGAGTCAGGTAGGAGAAGTCTGACATCAGTCAGGTAGGAACTGACATTGATAGAGGGGACACTGGCATCAGCCAGGGAAATGATGTCGACAGTCAGGGTCAGTGCAGGGAACTGACATCGATCGATTACAGACTAGGAGATGGCTATGATCGGTCACTGGAATGGATGTTAAATAGACAACAAGTTATTAAGGAGTCTCAAATGCCCATATGGAGGTCAGAAAGGGTAAGTGAACCTCATATTCATTGTTCACCTTCTTTATATTACTTAGTGATGGTTAAGAACTAGGAAGATGTGAAGAGGCAATGCAGGTAAAATCTAGAAACAGTGGGAGCTTGTCATGGATGAGGAGTGTGAGTCCTTGGAGAAGAACCAAATAGGTATTTATTGGTTGAGTTGTCAGCTAGAAGAAAGCACTGGATGAGGGATGGATTCCCAAGTTAGAGAAGAGAGTGGATGGACATGTGAGATGGAAGGCTAGGGCATATAGTCTTGAGTAGGCTACAGGACAATGGAGGTTTGACCATTTTATTTTTCTTTACCAGGTTGGATAATATTAGCTACATTATCCTATTACTATATGTTATTGCTTGTTGCAGGGTTTCATATACATGGAGTTTCTGAGCTAAGGGTAAAGTTAGTTTAGAGATATGTCATGAAGAATTTGGGAGCAGCAAAATTCTTTTGGTATAAGTGACAGGTATTGCATTATAGGGTTTGTGGTGGTTGGTCTTCAAGAGTGATCTTAAAGAGGGATACAGAGCCAAGAGAACAAACTAGACGGTGTACAGGTATAGGTATAGTTGCAACTATTTATCTCCAAGTGGGAGATTGTTAGGTTGTGGAGCTAAAAGCTTCAACTATGTAGACAAAGAAGAGGAGGTTGTTGAAGTTCCAAAAGTACCAGCATTGGCAGGATAATTGACATCAATCAAGATGAATGTAGAAGGCAACTGGCATCGACAGGGAGTCGGCCGACGTCGATCAGCACCAGACAAACAGGGACTGACGTTGGTCACCTATGGCAGTTCTAGAACTACTGTTGATGAATAGTCAGTTAAGTGAAGTGAGTGTTTGCATGTTAAAGGGCTAATTATAGTCTCGAGCTGTGTGTCTAATTATTGTAATTAGAAGTCTATTTTTGTATGCATGGGATCCTATTTAAAGACCCATGAGGCATGTATTGTAAACTAAGTAGGCAAGTAAAGCATTGAAGCAAGGAAGCAAGGTCAAGGAGATCTACAAGCAAGTAAGGTCAAGGAGATCAGCTGAAGCATTCAAGGAGGGGATAACAACTCAGGTTGTTGAGTTGGTTTTGGTTGAGCAAGAGAGAGAGGGAAGAAGGTCTTGAGGTGTGGCAAGCTTTTGAGGTGGAAGAAGAAGTGGCATCTTCTTTATTGTATTTTCTTCTAAGAGTATTTAATACAAGATTGTGTATTGTCTCTCAAATTCTTTGTTGTTTCACATTTCTAGTTACTTAATCATTTTGGTATAATTCTGTGTTTAAATTGATTATAAGAAAAGTAATCAATTGTGCTTCCTTGGAGGGGTTCCTAACAAAAAATGCTACGTAGCACTAAAGGAGGAGTTTAGACCAAGTTTGAACTCCTCTATTTTGGGGTTGCTTTGTCTCCAAGCATTTATTTTTGTTATATGAATCCATTTTAAAAAATTTAATGAGGAATATTTTGATTTTAGTTATGCATAAATGATCATTTTTTTTAATCACCTTTTGAGAGAAATAAAAAGCTTTATTCCTCTATTTTTAGGCTTTTTGAGTGAAATGTATGTGTTTTCCATTGATATAATTTAGTGAAGCACTTGTTTTACTATGTTAATATCTAGTTATTATACCTTAATGAGAGATATTTTATGTTATATAGGTCATTTTAAGTGTATAAACTAGATTAAGTTCATGTATTGGATGTGAGTTTAATCCTTCCTTAAATAAACTAAGTTTGTCAAGTCCTTATGAAACACTTTTGTATAAATCATCCCTGAGTGTAGAGAATGTGTGAAAGTTTATAATTTTAATAAGAGTGTTATTTAAATCATAAGTGGTCACAAAGAAATTGGCGCATCATATTTGTTTTAGTTTATATTTCAATTCCATTACAAATAGTAACTTTTGTACATTTTTCATTGCTAGAATTAGTAGATAGTAGCTTAAGAGTAGCTTTTAGTTAGAGCACCAAGGTAAGTCACCAAAACTTAGGAGAGATTCCATGTTCTAATAGGAGTGAGGAGTAACACACTTTGTCTCAAGGGCACACTCTGATTGACAACAATTTTTGGCATGCTTGGTGGGACTCATTCTCCTTAGCATAGCTAAAGTTTGGAGTTGAGGAGAATTAATTATAATAGTAAAGGAAATTAATTATCATCAGAGGATAAATATTTATTTAATTTACAGATATCATAACATCATCCAAGCAACAATTTCATGCCTAGGTTACCATAAGATCATCCAGTGAAAGTATTCCTCTTGATTTAATTAAGTTGCCTTCTACTTCATACAAAAAAGAAAGGTTTAATAGAACAAATCCATATCCTAAAAATCAATATCTATCTCCTAGTCATCTTATTGTCATAAATAGTGAAATTATCATTATCTATATGGCCATCATAAAATAAGTGTTTGTTATATTCAATAGAGGTAGTCCATTAAATTTAGCCTAGTTTGATGACATACCTGTACCAGCTCTTAAGAGTATCCCATTCTTATCAAGAGAAGATCAAACAAATCCTATTAAGCACATCAAGGATGTTGTTAACCTCTGTTAGATCTATAATGTTATTCAAGATAATGTGGCTATTATATTTCTTCCTACTTCCTTCAAAAGTAAAGCACTACATTGGTATAGAAACCTCCCATTGAATTTCATTGCTTCTTAGGATGACTTACGATCATCCTTAGTTAGACAATTTGAGGAAAAATTTGATCACCTATCCTTAGTTGAACAATTGAATACTATAAAAAGGGCTCCTCATGATTTCATGACTGACTTCAACCTTAGATTCCAAAAAACATGGACTAGGATACTTGTGTTGATTAGACCATCCCCAAACCATGCCTTCTTATAATGTCTAAGAGCCATCAATACTAACATTAGTCTGATGATATATTCAATGGGTGATAATACTTTGCTAGATGCTTATGAGGTTGTAATAAGATTAGAGAATAGTTTGATACAAGCTAGTAAGCTTTCCCTAAGGCCTCTAATGCCTATATTCCTAAAATTGTAGTCTATACCAGACCCTCAAAATCCTCAAGTTCTATCATTAGCTCCTATTCCACATCCTCAAGCCCAAGTTGTAGCCCCTTCTAGTCAAGATAGTGAACTTTGAGAATTGAAAGGTTTGTTTTAGGCTTTTGGAAATTAAATACTATGATTGAAGAGGTCACAATATCAAGAAAATATGAATTATCAATAACCAAGTCATCCCACTTATCATCCCTTCAGAGATCAAAGGCCTCTATATCAAGGATTTAGAGAGAATATACCATCCTACCAATCTCAAGAAGCCATAACTTAAGCTAAACCATTTAAAAATTTTGATCCTAATGAACCTTCCACTTAAAATGATATTATTCCTACACCACCTCAAAAAAACTTTATGCAATACTAAGGTTGGCAACCTTCTAATCTCAATGATGTTCAGAACCAAGCCTTAGTGTCATAAAACATGACTATGCCATAAATGACACAAGAAGAGTTTTCTCTTCAAGGAGGTCAATACCAAGAAATAGTTTTAGTACCACAAAGAAAGGTTTAATAAGTTCAAGGGTAACTTGATGTTAGTAATGTAAATTGGTAGATGGATGATCATGTGGATTTCAATTAGGGTGGTGAGACTAGCACTTCAAGTGACCAAGGTACAATTGTTACTAGAGCTAAAATAAGAGCCATTGATGAGGATCAATGTGTGATTAATGCTCCAATTACTCTTAATATTATTTTCAAAGGTAAAAAATATCATATTACTACCCCAACAACTCATAAAAATCAAAATATAGAAGCTGGAAGGGTTCATCAAGTACTTTTAGTTTGTGAGCAACCAGTGCTTCAAAAAGTAAAGCCAAATGTTAGTGGGGATAAATTAAGTATAAAGGATAAAATGAAGAATTATAAAATCAGAATAATCATATGGGTTTCCATATCTATTTCAAGATAAAAGGACATAGTCATTCAAGATTTTTCAGCTCTCAAGTTTCCTCCAAAACTAGTTGAGAAAGAAGGTGTTGTCTTGACTAATTTAGATGAGCCAATAAAGGAAAAAGTATTTTAGGTAAATAAGATGGTAAAGGTTGAAAAAAATGAGGTAAAACAAAATAAAACTCCTCCTTTCTATATTTCCTTGATAGTTAGTGACACTTTAATTCATAACTGCATGGTGGATAGTGGAGCCAGTATTACTATTATGACCAAGTAAATTATAGATAAGCTTGGTCTATTTTATGAACCAAATGCTAAAGGAGTATTAAAAATATATGGGTAACCAAATTATATATTATTAATGATTAATAATCTAAATTTTACTTTACATGTTTGTCCAAATGTTACCATTCAATAGGATGTAGTTGTAGTAGACTTACCTCCTTACTTTACCAGGTGTCTTTCAAGAGACTTTACCTCAAAGAGTGGGGGATAATTATAAATTGATTGGAATTATTTTATGTTTATAAATAGGTATGGTAATAATGTAAAAATTCATTCTAAACCCATTTCACATTTCTATTTAGAGCCGTATATACCAAGTGTTGTAAACACTAACTGTGTCATCTCAGATGAGGTGCTAAAAACTAGTGGAGTGTAAACTAATTCACCAAGAGATAAAGTTATAGATTTTTTCATTTATGAATGGGAATATAAATTACATGATAATTATCCTTAAAATATAATTTAGGAGGAGGTAATTGGTTTTTATTACCTCCATGAGAATGATGTACTAATTCCAGCCATGGCGAAGGATGATGAATCTAGTGAAGGTTTATGGTAGTTATACTTTGATGGATCAAGAAATAATCAAGGTACCAAGGATAGAATGATGTTGATTTATATATAAAAATAAAGGTATTTATCTTCCATTAATTTTTAATTTGGTTGTTAAAATAATGTAGTAGAGTATGAGGCACTAGTTCACAATTTGTAGTTAGCTAGGAAGATGAAAATCAACACCTTGCAAGTTTTTGGTGATAGTGAACTTATAGTTTACCAAGTAAGAGATATTAATGTATAAAATAACACATTGATTGGTTATTATAATAATAGGGTGTGGGAATTAAGTATTTTTAAACTTTTAACATTTAGACAATACCAAAATATGATAATAAGCATGTAAATAGGTTGGCTGCCATAAGGGCTCAATTTAGTATCCCAGGTGATATTAAAAATGAGAAAATTTAGTCACAAATTAAGGTGGTTGTGAGGCCTTCTATTTAAAATAACCATGAGAATTGGTAAGTGATTGAGGATGAAAATTAGATTGTTAAGTTCTTGAAATAAGAGGCTAAGTTCTCTAGAAATTAGTCAAATTTATTGTAGTAGTATGGTGATTATATTGTGCAACTAAAAAATAATAAGTTACCCAAATGATTGGTCACACTTGAGAACATATTCAATGGTGATGATTAATTTAGGAAAGAGAAGTCATCCTTGTCAACTAAAGAAGAACACTATGCTAATGTGGAGATTGCAATTAGTAAGAACTTGAAATTGGGTAAGGTATGCACTCCTTCATAAAAGGAATATTTTATTGAATTATGTAAAAGTTTTGTTGATGTGTTTTCATGTCAATATAGTGACATAAAAATATTTGACCCAAGTCTAACTCAGCACACCATTGAGCTAGAGGCTGAAACCAAACCAATGAGATAAAGGCAAAGGCCTATCAATAAAAAACTTGAGCTTTTGATGAGAGATGAAATTCATAAGCTCATAGAGTCAGACATTATATTCCCAATCAAGCACTCAACTTGGGTGGGAAACCTTGTTCTAGTAGAAAATAATAATAGTGAGATTAGACTATGTGCTGACTTCTAGGATTTAAATGAAGCTTACCTTAAAAATCACTATCCATTGCCATCCATGGAACAAATTTTACAACTAGTCATAGGTTTAGAGAGGTTTTATTTGTTGGATGGATATAGTGGCTATAATTATATATTGGTTAAGTAAGAGGACCAATTCAAGATAGACTGCACTTCAAAGTGGGGGACCTTTGCATATAGAAAGATGCCTTTTGGTTTATTCAATGTTGGAGAAACCTTTTAAAGGGCCATGCATATGGCATTACAAGGTCTTATTAAAAGGTTTGTACTTGTCTATTTGGATGACATAACCATGTTTTAAAAAAGTGAAAGTGAGCACATGGTCCACCTCAAACAAGTGTTCAAAAGTTATAGATAATTTGGGGTATCTCTTAATCCCAAAAAGTGTGTCTTCTTGGTTCATGAAGGTAAAATTCTTAGGAATGTGGTTTCAAAGTATGGTTTAATTATAGATCCTAAAAGAATAGATTTAATTCTTTCTCTTTCCTTGCCTAAACATAAAAAGGTATTGAAAAGCTTATTAGGGAAAATCAATTTTATAAGAAGATACAATTTAGATTTTGCCACCTTAGGTAAGCCACTTAAAACCATGATAGAATCAAAGTTTTAGGTGGTCCAAGGAAGGAATGAAGAGTTTTGAAGAGAAAAAGAGAGCCATAGCTAATGATCCTAAACTCATAAGTCCATATTTCACAAAAGACTTCATCTTGTAAACTTATGATAACATGGACACCATTTCAGGTATTCTTATGCAACCAAATCATGATGCCTTGGAGTAGCCAATAGCCTTTTTAAATAAAGGATTAAAGGAGTATGAAATAAAGTATTATTTTTTTGAAAAACATGTACTTTTAGTAATAAGCTCTCTCAATAATTTTAGATACTTGTTGTCTAATAACAAGATACACCTAATGGTTACCCATCCAAGTATTAATGAGTTCCTCTTGAATAAAGATAAAAATGTTAAGAGATCTAGTTGGATACTGAAGGTAATGGAGTATGATGTGAAAATCAAGGTCAAAAAGCTGATTAGAGGTAAAGGACTTTGTGAGCATTTAGCCCAAGATTTGTAAGAGGCTAATGAAATGGTTTTAGTGTCAAATGATGAAGAGGTTGTAGTTGATCATACCTCACCTTATAGTTGGTTTCATGATCTGGTAAGATATCTCCAAGATGGTATTTATCCTTATCATTTAAGTGCTTCAAAAGAAAGATATTTTAGATTGTATTCCATTCCATTTCTTCTGGTCGATGGTGTTATTTTTAGGAAAGATATCAATGGCATGCTACTAAGGTGTATAGATTCAAACCAAACATAGAGATTAATTGAAGAGTTCCATGATGGGCATGGTGGAGAAAATTTCTCAGAAATGAATGTAAACCTTAAGATCATGAGAGGTGGTTACTATTGACCAAACATATTTGGTGATTATAATGCATGTGTTAGGAAATGAAAACAATATGATATGTTTGTAGGGAAAGTGAAACTTGTAGACTTACCTCTCCAATGAATTATAGTAGACCAACCCTTTGTCTAATAGGGATTGGAATTTATTAGCCTCATTAATCCTCCTTCAAGCTCATGTCATGAATGAATACTTACTACTATGGTTTACTTCATAAGATGGATATAGGCAATAGCATTGAAAGAAACAAATGAATCTAATATTATAAATTTTTATGAAGGTCTGCTTGCTAGATTTGGAGTTCCTTTAACCATCATTTTTGACAATGCCATGGATTTTATGGGAACTAGGATCAACCAATGGGCTATTCAACATGGTCTTTACCTCAACACTTCATCAAATAATATACACAAGGCATTGGCCTTGCTAATTACACAAATAAGAACCTATTGAAGATCATAAGAAGGACTATTGAAGATAATCATAGTTTCTAGCATTTAAAGTTGAAGTCAGCTCTATGGGATGATAGGATCACATACAAAATATTAATAATCAACTCTCCATACAAGCTAGTATATGGTAAGGAAGTAAGGTTACCCATTTACCTTGAGTTTCATGCTTTAGAACTAATGCATCAACTTGAATTGTTGGAGAATGAACCCATGGAGATCATGTATGATCAGCATAAGGAGATATAATAAACTATAAATTAGTCCATGCTATCCATGGAAATTCACCAAGCACAAGTGAAGAGAGCATTTAATAAAGGATCTTCTTCATGGAGTTTAAAAGAAGGAGACCTAGTTCTCAATTAGGATGAGGATAGATATAAACTAGGAAGGCATACTAAATTTTAATCCCTTTAGAGTGGACCATACACAATTTCCAACTACAAATCCCATAATGCCTTCCAACTTGCAAATATGGATGGTGATGAGCTTCCAATCCCAGTTAATGGGATACATTTGAAATATTGTTATTGAGAGCTAAGTTCCTTGTACATAGTTATTTAGTTTTTTTCCCTCTAATTTATATCCTAGTACATTAGCTTGTTTATGTTTTGTCTCAAATAAGTGCTTTATTTTCACATTTGCTTTGCTAGTTAGTTTTCCATGTTTTGTGCATTTTCTTCCTCGTTTTGGAGGAAGAAGTGTTATTATTTTAAGTTAAAATTGTAATTTCAGTAATGAATAAATCTAATCATTTTTTTATGAGTCTAAAATTCATGTAAATGGTTTATTTCTCATGCATAGAAGGCATGCTTCCCAGTTGAGTTGTCAAGATGTTGATAATTTTGACCTCACGGGTCAAATTATCACCCCTATCATTTAAAACTTTGCATACATGAAAGTTTGTCTTATGGGTCAGTAGTTTAGTCTTTAAAATTACTTAAAGTGATAATTATAAACTATTATTATTAGGTATTAATGTTGATTAGGTGAATTAAGGTCTTATCCTTCATTTGTCTTGTGTTTGTCTAGTCATTTCTTGGCCTTTTCGAGCCATTTTAATGGTGAGAAGAGTATAAAGTGTTTTTATGAGTTTCATATCATGTTTTAAGGTCATTAAATTCCTAAAATATTAATAAAAATGTTGATCACATTTTGGACTAACTTCATGACTCATTTTTATGCAATTTTAACCATTTTTTGCCCTTTAGAGAAGGTTTTAATAGGTTTTGATGGTATCTAATTAGGAAGAAGCTTAATTACATTTTTATTCACCTTATAAGACATTTTTAATACTTAATAACACATTTTACATCATTTCAATCAGATCTCCTTAGTGAACTTGGCTTTTTCAGTGTAAAAATAAAACTTTTTGAGGAATTCATATTGGTTTTCAAAGAATTTCTGTGAGAAAATAATCTAAAAGGAATAATTTAGTCACAAAAGTGTCATATTAGTTGTTTTTAGGTGAAAAATGGCAAAAACCCACTTTACTCCTATATCAACTATTTTGGTAGCTCCAAAAGGGTAGTTTTCAAGTGCTCGATACAAAAGGAGGAGAGAGAGTTAGGATATATATTTTTAAAAAAATTTAGGAGTATAAGTAATATTTAAATTAGTATAATTATTTCATGGATTGGTGAGCTCATTTTAATAAAAATCACTAAGAGTGACAACAAGACACTATAGCTTATGCATCCGAGAGGGGTATGTTCTTGGACCTATTTCTTAAGATCAAAAAATGATTAAGAGGAATGGTTTTAAGATATTATTTTAGATTTAATTAGTCTCATTTCAATCTTAGTTTCATTTTATAACTACTTTCAAGAAAGTATTTGTAGTATAAAACCATGTTTCCTTCACTATCTTTGTAAGTGATCTTTTAGGTTAGTTTTGAAACAAAATCTAAGTTGTTTAGAAAATATTTTCATATTAATAGTTTATAAAATTGAATATATAATTCATGACACACATTTTTCATCCAATTAATGGTTCATAAGTCTCCATTTTGAGTGTATCTCCTTTGAAAGAGTTTAAATTGAGTAGATCTCTTCAAAAAAGTACAAATGCATTTATTGAGAATTATTTAAATGTTAAAAAGGTTATAAGGTGATTAAAATATTCTAATTATATAAATAGCTCAACATGATGTTATAATTCCTCTATGAGAGAGAGGTTGAGCCTCTATGGCTTGATAAGCACGTTCATAACTTGATTGAAGTTGTCTTAGAGATGTAGATCATTGACTATAGGGTATGTACATTTTGAGGAGTTTCATAGTGTATATATAATATCGGTGTTACTATAATATATTTGGTTTAAGTGATTCAAGATAATTATTGAGGTCTTACACCCTTATGTACTTCATTACAACTAATGGTTCTGATGTTGGAGAAGATGGTTGTTGATTTTCTCATAAGCAGAGCTTTGAGATAGATATGGAAGAGCCTTAGAGGGATTTTAATCCATGTGAAGAGATTTTATTTAGTTTATAAGTATGAATAATGTCTTGGTATAAGTGATTACCCATGTTCCTCTCAAAGAAACACATATACTCCACACAAAGTATACAAATTACTTCAAGGCAACTTTACCTTAACTACTCTAAAGTTTCTCTTTACTGTAAATGATTCCATGCCATGGAGGCACCAATGAGAGACTAAAATAGCTAAATCATCTTGTCATTACACCTTATACCTAGTGGCAATCTATCAAGAGAAGAAAAATATTTTTGATTGAAAAGAAAGGGAGATTGAATGGTGTCTTATTTCAAGTCAATGTTGACTAGAAACCCATAGTAGAATACAACACTCCTAGTTTAAAAGAGACTTAAAAATTGTAAATTGACTTCTAGAATAAAGTACTTTGGTGATTGAGAGGAAAACATGGTCTTAATGCGTGAAAGAGATGTATATAATGGCTAGTATGATCTTAAAGTGAGTTAAAGGAGATGACCTCATAATACAAGCATTAAAGAAGTGACCTATAGGGGTCTTTATTAGATGGTAACCTACAGTATACTTAGAAGTCTAAAATATGAACTAAAATTGGTGAAGTGGAATCATGTTATCTAGGCATAAAAGTGACATGATGGTGGATCACATGTCTCAAGGTAGGGTAAGAGATGACTACATAGGTTTCAAACATAAGAAAAAACCTACAATAATAGTAGGATGCTTTCAGGATATGGAAAAGGGATATCTTGTTAACCAAGGTCAAGGTGGATGGGAGTAAAAAGCATGATGGATGAAACATAGACATTATTCAATATACATCATGTATTCCTTGTCAAAGATATCAATACTTCTCACACTATGTGGTATTCTACTTAGTTTGTATAATGATGCATTCAACACTCACAATCAAGATCATTAAAAAGTGTACTAAAGTGGCTATGCAAGGAGAGGGATTTCAAGGTAATTGAGGGATGGATGAAGTTTAAAGAGGGATAATAAGTTATCCTATGGTGATCAACTTGTCTATCACCATCATGATTACACTTATTCCATACACTATCTATTCATTCCCATCTACAACCATGTATTGAAGAAATGCCTAAAAGGGCAATGTTTAGAAAAGTCTGATAGTCTTAATAAAGGCCTTGAAGTGAGTAAGTCATAGAGATCCATTAGTTGAGTCATGAAATATGGTTCTTAGGCTATTCTCAGCCTTCCTAGTGAAGACATATAGTTTCATCAGTGAGACAACATTCAACCCTGAACCTTTATAAGAAGCAGACCACCATTAGAGAACATAACTAGCCTAATGAAGGTCAAAATAACCTAATGAAGTTAATGGATGCCTTATAATTAGGGTTTAGGACTTAAATATCAATTAATGAACACTCCAAAAAACTTTCATGACTTGAAAGAAAACACACCTACAATAGTGCTTAGGTAGGGGAGGTTCACAAGACTCTAGTAGTTGGTTAGCTTAGAGTTAGCGCAAGAATGAGTAAGTGGTAAGCAAGAAAGGGTGTAATGGGTTTGGGATGGAAATATTGAGTGATAAGATGCCCTTAATTACTTTTAATCTAGTGGTCATGTATACCTCCAAGGTGGACTTGAATGACACACACCTATAGCCTCTTAGTTAGACTAAGCATTACATATGAAAGAAGTTTGAAGATAAATTATGATTATCAGACTGTGGAGTCTCCTATGATATTTTTTGGTGTTTTTATGATTAAATAAGACCAATAAACCCATGTGGGAGACCTTAAATCTCTCAAGAAAGGCTAATATTGTCTAGAAAACACCTACAGTTAGCCATGAAGACAAAGGAATGCAAGTTGTGAGATGGTAGAGCTGTAAGTCCATGAGTTTTTTAAGCAAGGGTGAAGAAGGTCATATTTACCTTAATGTATTTAAATAATATGTGAAATCAAGACTAAGTATCACTTTCCATGTCTTGATCTACACCTACATGACACCAAGCTCTATAAAACCATCCACAACCACACTTGGCAAGTTTAAAGAGTGACCTTATGGATATAAGGCAGTTCTTAGGTTCCAAGGACTGAATTTGTTTTTAAAGGAGGATTGAGGGTTTACAAAGCTTATGGATCATTAAATGAGTTTAGATACACCTATCATAGGTATTAATGTAACCTACATGCCCCCAAATGATCAAAAGGAACACCTACAACCATGTTATTACAAGAAGAGGATTAGTTGATGCAAGGTGCCCTAAATGGGTTGATTACCTTGTCTTAATTATTTAGAGGTTCATAATAAAGTCTTGTGCACTCAAGTATTAAGGACGTAAAATCATTCTCATATTGAGCCTAATATTAGATTACTCTGTGTATTTCCCAGCCTAGTACATATACTTGTGAAATCATGGAAACCATGACATAAGAGGTGGGTGGTGGAAGTGGTTGGATATGAAAAGACCACTTCAGAATTGAATGGAAGAATAGAGAGGTGTAAATTTAGTTTTAGATACATCATGATAATACATTAATGGTTATATACATAAAATGATGATAAGGTGGATCATAGACTCAATTTTGTTCTTACTAGTACTATGAAGAAGCCCTTCTTTGTGAATATTGCAAAGAGATGAGTGGGATGTTTATGTAAAGACCAATTATACAAATATGTAACCAAAATCCATAAAAATTTCAAAATGATAGTAAATATAGGTAAAGTTGGACAAGTGGTGGAGATCATGCACATAGTCACCATTAAAAGCTGGCCTTAGGGTTTTTAGTGTTTGAAGGTTTTAGAGAGGTCATCTACCTCCCAAATTTGGTACATATGGTCATTGTGACCTAAAATAAATCCTTATGGATTTGTTTTGGCTATGAAAATAGGACATAGATCCTTGATTTTTTCTAAGTGGTAGGGTACTTTCAAGCAAACTAAACTATAGGCTATGGTGAGAAGATGATCAAAAGGAGTGTTGATAGGTCTTGGAAACACTATGTGACATCTTGAGATGGTTTAGTAAGGTGCATTGAGATTTAAGGAACATGAATTAAGCCTAGGAATATTGATAATCCATTTAGAGTTAGTGGTGAGTAATGATTTGTAGACTAAGCCTACTAAGCCTTAAATAGGCCTAATGCCTAAAAAAGGGTCTAATACCACTTATAAGGCCAGATGAGATTTGAAAAGCATTAGAAGACCTTCATAGGGAATTATAAGGTGGATTAAATAATTTATTTTATAGATAAGTGTTAGAACTCTAGGTTACACCCTAGTTAAAGGGAGGAGTGTTCAAATCTTACCCTCAAACCTAGACCAACATGGGAATGGTCTAAGGTAGTGGGTTGCCTATTTCTATACTACACCTCTAAGATTTTTAACAAGGTTAACTCCTTTGATACATCATTTTAGACCTTTATTTATAAAACCTAAAACTTATTAGGGTGAAAAGGGATAAGGATTTACAAAATTAAAACCTATTCTAACTTGTGGTGATGCACCATGAAGTTTGCCCATACACTCATACTTCAGCCTCTAAAAAACTAGTGAGACAGAAACAATTAATGAGATCTATGAGTCTAAATGCCTATCGTGCATCAAAATTTCATGTAGAGGTTTATCAAATGAGTGAAATCTAAGGGAGATGATGGAGATTCCTAGTTCAAGGCACTAATCTAGTCAACATATCTATTATTGGCTTCAGTCAAATGACATAGAACACTAAACATTACTTGCATAACCAAACATCTACAAACTAGGTGAGATCAAGACTTGGTAAGGGATAAATCTCTACAACTTATGAAAATAAAATTGACATGAAAACATAAGGATAATATCATTAAATCTAAAAAATAGTCATCTTATTTATCTTAAGAGGTTACAAGACTCAATCTTGGTAGAGTATAGTCATGCCCAAGAGAGGGATGTAGTCAAGAGCTCAAGGCTAATATTTATATGAAGAAAAAGGGGGAGAGAAAAAAAATGGTGATAAAGGGATCATTAATGAGCCCCATTCCATTCAAAATAACCATTCACCAATCCTCCTTGAGACTACTCCTACATTAATGTCACTCTTTACAAGATGAGGTGTTCTTATTTAGGGTCATGCTCATGTCTACTTTTAGTAGTTATTTATGTTGGGTGAATATTTTGTCACCAGTTGACTGACGGCAAAATAGGTGCATCAACCATAGCATAAGGATATTTATATAGAAAAATAGATGCGGTGACCATAGCTAGATTGAGACAAATCTCTCCTCTCATCAAGGGGAGGTTCCCTATAAACTATAGTATATATATATATATACACACACACACACACACACACACACGTAGGGGTGAAATCATACCATCCATCTATCTTTTTTTAGAGATGATGTTCACAAAAGAGAGGAGAATTTTGGTGTAATTACTGAAGGCACTTCTCTTCTTTCAGAAGTGATATTCAGCCAACAACAAGATCCTTCTTAGGTAATAATAGAAACCACAAGAAAACCATGAAAGCATAATGTCTTTCATTGTTTCTTAATCTGATTTAGGATAAGGACACTGTAGGATTAAGCACAGCCCAAAGTCTCCACCTAAAAGTACAATAGAGTAAAGGATTACAAAGGATAAAGAGAGATCAAAGTCTCTCTAGTATCCTTTACACAAAACATAGACTGAAGACAATTATGGTAGCATAAAGTCTCCCATAGTCAGCTTCAGGACATCTTCCAGATTATTTCCACTTGTTCTACTTATTTGATTAAATGGAAAAGACTGTATTTAGGAAATAGACATAATAACAATTTCCTAAATGACACAAGCTATTCAACACAAAGTTTGAAAGGTCTCTTGCTTTCTCATTCACTTATCAAAGTATGATTAATAGTTTGAGCTCAAAGTCTCAAGAATGCCTTTCAATTTGGGTAGAGCTTTGCTTCTCATAACAAAGAGATCTCCCTTATATAAAATGAGAGGTTACAATATATAGCATCACAAGAAAGACTTAGGTGCTCGTTTACATGAAAATGGCCCATGCTGTATTAAATGCATTGAATATCTATGAAAGGGCCATGTTGGAATAGGTCATCAACCTTGACTTTGGAATTTTGAATCATCTCAAATGTCTCCTCTTAAGCATGGATTGTCTTTTCTTATTTATGACGCTTACATGGCTGTCTATTCACCTTTACTCAATGTAGAAAAATAAGCCATGCCTTTGAAGTTTGTGTTCTTTGAGGTCCACTTGGTGGACTATTCCACCTACTGGAATAACTCTTCTACATATATTTTTGGATTTCCTATAGTTTTTCTCTCTTTCCTTGCCATGTTTTGTCTCTTCCTGGCAATCTGAGCTCTTAGGGCTATCTTCTCACATTTTACTAGCTCCTTCAGCTCTTTTTTAGGCTAGTCACTGAGCTTATTCTTAGGTCTTTTGAAAACCAATAGTTATTCCATCACCCTAAATTTGACATCCATGGGGACATCACTGGTCAATTAAACCTCTTTGAACCTTGAACTCTTTTGGTTCAAAAGCTTAATGGTTCAAAGGTTCAACGATTGAATGTTTTGTAAAGGGCCGCATTCGTTCGCTCTCTTTTTCTTCTTCGGTTGAACCATTCCTTTGAACCTCTTTCTATAATCTTCCACTTCATCCATTCACTTAAAGCTTCCTTTTTAACTTTGAACTATTTGAACCCTTTGAGCCTTTAAACCTTTGAACCATTTCGGTTCAAGGTTCAATGGTTCAATGGTTCAACAGTTCATTCTAATTATTTAAATCCTTTTATTCTCTAAGTCCATCAAACTCATTGAAATCATTGAACCTTTAAACTCTTTTGGTTCAAGGTTAAACAATTCAATGGTTCAATCTTAACTCTTTGAATCCTTCTTTTCTTTAAGTCTATCGAAGTTGTTAAACCTTTGAACTCATTGAACCTTTAAACCTTTTGGAGGTAGGGTTCAATGGTTCAAAGTGGTTCATTCTAATTTTTTGAAGCCCGTTATTAAGTCTTTTGATTGAACCTTAGTGTTGAACCATCCTCAAAACACTAAGGAAATGCCTTAAGTGTTTTGAACTTCCTTTGAAGAAAGCCTACCTATTGAACATGTGACTTCCTTAGCTGGAAAGGCTTAAATATTTGAAAAACTTAAATGCTTAAAACATTTTTGAGAAAGAAAAGAGAGTTTTGGTTTACAGGACCAAAATGGTCGGTATGTTTTCCACCAAAAACAAGTGATATATTTTGGGAACAATAGTTTGTATGGCTCGAGATGCTCCTCCATTAATTAAATATATCTCCCTCTACTTTGAAATGTGCACCTAGGCTTACTATAGATTGAAAAACATATTAAAATATTGTTTTTCCTATAACTAATACATCCATTTGGACATATCTATATCATATGATCAATTATTAACCCACCCCAATCTATGCCAGGTCATAAAATGACCTATTTTATCTCTATAGAGTCTTAATGGTGTCATTCAATCCCAAAAAATATAATCATGATCTAACCTATATCATGTTAGAGCTTATTTCCATTCATACTTACATTTCTTGAGTTGAAAATGGCTCTTTAACCTCTATCTACATCATTTGGGCCCTCCTTTGCTTTGATTGGTCACCAAAAAATGACTCAGATCTTTGACTCTCACTGTCATATTTGCCTAGGGTGAATGAATGCAATTCATTGATTCCTCATCCAAACTCATGCACTTATGACACTTATCCATCACACCTTTTCTCTTGAAATTCATTGACTCTTTGACTTGATCATACACCATAGATCCAAACTAGGCCCATCGACCAACCAATTGCTACTCACCATTGGATTTGATTCGAGCTCCTAAGATCTTGACACTTATCAAGCCCATATTTAATTAGAGGCCCTTTGTCAATTATTTTATTGGGTCCACCTTATTGGATAGATCCTTTAGAGAAAATGTAGAGGATATTTACCTAGAAATTGACCCTTTAGATTTTTGAAAATTGCCCTGTTCAAAAGAAAAGTACCCTTAAAAAACTTGTAAGTGGACCATTTCTCCAAGATACATACCCTTCAAGACTTTTGTTTTGGGCCACTTCCCAGTGAAAATATCCTTTGAGCTTGTGTGAAGCACTTTGTCCAAAGGAAATTGATTTCTTTGTTTTTACCTTTGAGAAATTCTTTTAGACAAATGTCTAAAAGAATTCATGTCTTTTAGATCTCTGTCTTGGACAATTTTTTTGAAGGAATTCTACCTTAGTCTTTTGCTTCAGGGCAAAATTTTTGAAAGAAAACTATCTTTGATAAAATTGTCCTAAATAATTTTCCCAAAGGAATTATGTCCTTAAAAATGTCCTTTGGCCTTTTTGACATAGTCCTTTGGAACTTTAGAATGGTCCTTTTGAAACTCTGCTTTGGACTTTTTGGGAAGGACACTTTGCTAGAAAAGTGCCCTTTAGAACCTCTGAATCAGATCACTTTTCTTGTAACATATCCTTTGGGACATTTGAATGGAAAATTTTCCTGAGAAAAGTACCCTTCAAAAAAAGTGTATATGACACTTTAGTATAGAATAATTCCTTCAAAAATTCTTAAAAGGACCCATTCATTGAAGATTTATCCTTTGGGAAAATTGTCCCAGATAATTTGTCTCTAAGAATTCAATAGTTAGCCAAAAATAAAGATTATTGAAAGAAATATCTTATAAAAAGAAAGCTCAAAAGAAAGAACAAATGGTCAAATGAAAGGCCCAAAATAATTTAAGTAGAGACTTGGCCCAAAAAGTGTTTTGTACTTAGCTTTTATTGGCTAGTAGGCTCCTTTAGACTTGTTAACAAAACATTGGTTTGGCCATTAAAGCTATGAAACTCTACTTAGCTTGTCCATCTAGGCATAAGCTTGGTATGTGGGAAAAAATGGACAAATTTTTTAGAAACTCAGTAGGGAAGCATGCCTACTATGCTTGATGAACCTAGATCATGTGCCTAGTCCAGTCCATTGGGCACATAGTCTCTACTTAGATCCAACACTTTGACTACCATTCTTGCTCTAACCTCTCTTAAAATAAAGTAAGGAAAAAAAGGATAACATAAAAAGATAGAGTGCTCAGAGCACTTATTGAAAAGGAAACTAACCTAAAATTAGGACAATAAATAAATGTACTAAAGTAACACTTAGAGGGATTTAAACAAAACCATCCTAAAATATACAGCTTAAAACTATGCGTGCCTTTCCTCCTAGATCAAAAGGAAAGTTTGAAAATTTTATTGCCTTATGGGATGTGGAATTCAATGAGACATGAAAATCCTTGAATCTTGGTCTTGATGCCTACTTATCATTTTTTACAACTATCAGCCTCTTTAGCATGATTCTTAATGAGAACCAAGCAGCTCCAAATAGGTTAGCTACATGCATCCAGATAGTCTCAGGTTTCTCATATGGATCCTCAACTATAAAATCCAATGATGGTTTAATAATGCATACCTATTTTAAATTTTATGGCATCCTTAATAAGATTGGGCTTCTTCTTTTATTCAATTTCCTTAGGCTCATTAAAGAGATCTACTTATTCTGCCCAATCTTGATCATTTTCCTCTATGGGAAATTCTTTGTCCATCTTCTCAAGCACTTGATCCTCAACTTGAACAAGATATTCAAGTTCTTGAAAGAGATTCATTTAAATATACCTATCATCTTTTTCCTCCTTAGCATCATGAAATATTAAGACATGCTTTCTCCCACCAAGTGGTGTCCTAATAATGATTTCTTCTTGTTGGTCACCCAAGTCATCTTCATTTCTTACTTTTTTAGTTGCATCTTCTTGATTTGCCTCAAAGAGGAGAGGATCTTTCTCAAAGAGTGACATATAAAATCCTTGAAAATACTCAACAAGGTGAGAAAGGTCCAAATAAGCTACCATAGGTACCTAAATTTTCTCTTAAAGATACTCTTTTTGGATTACCTTCACCTTCACCTTCACCTTCACCTCCACCTCTTATTCCTATTTATTTTACTCTTGAATATCTCTCTATAAAGGAAGGGCTCTAGGAATTTTAGGGGAAAGGAGTGGAGGCTACAAGGTCTCTTGTATGACTTCAACAATCACCACCCCATCCTTCTTCTACCCACTGCTTTGAATGGATTTCCAAGATGGAAATGACCTAGGTTCTTGAAGAGGGAGGGATGGGGGTTGGATGCTCTAATTTACTTGACTTCATGAATTGGATCTAAGAAAATAAATGTAGAGGTTCTACTTTAACCTTTTGATACTGGTTATCCTCTTCTTTCCTTGCTTTTAGCTCTAACTCTTTGATTTGTTTATCTATATACTCTTGAAATATCTCCTCTTTAAGGTGATTAAGGGCTTCATGAAGGTAAGGAACACAAGGAGACTCTTGAAGAGGGATGAGGGGGATTTTTAGAGGTTCATTTATTTATTTATCTTGAGCTCTAAATTTGAGATATACCTTATTTTTCCCACCCGATGACTTCACCACTTGATTCCAGCTTGGAACCTAGAAGGAATTCATAAGGGGTTTTTGAGGAAGGATGGAGTTTTGGACCCAAGTAATAGGCTATTTAACAATAAGCTCCTCATTTATTTAACAACTCCCTTGGACATATTTCCAAGAAGGAAAGGTCTAAGGAACATATGATGAACTTGGAACATTCAAAGGAGTACTTGGAATGGTCTCTTGAGGAGTGTATGTCATATAAGAATGCTGAGGTGGTGTATATGTAGGCACAAAAGGTTGGTGAGGTTAGACCTACTATTCATTAAGGCCTTTTAGTTTGTCCTCAATGTTTTGAATATAACCCCTACATTCATCATGTCATCTATGAAATTGTTACCATTTTCTCTCTCAATAGGTGTCCATTCTTATTTTATTCACTATAATGACTCTCTCACATGATGAATCAAGTGAGTAGGGACATCTTGGCCATAACATCTTTATGAGCTCAACTTTAGTGCATAGTTATCAAGCCTTATTGAAGTTATCTTAAGTGATGGTATGTATGGTTTATGATAGGGTTGATGAGGATAAATATTATGATGGGATTGCTATCCATAGGGAGGATCAAGGAAATATCCTTGATGATAAGGATCATGATAAACCTAGTAAGGCTCCTCATAGCTTTGATAGGGTTCATGGTAGGGATGATAAGACTTATATGGATCATAAGGATCATATTGGGGATACTGATAAGTAGGTGTATAATATGGATATTCACCATATATGTTCATATTAGCCTCTTATATCAAATGAGATGTAAAAACTAACTAAGATCTCTAATGAGACATACCTAGTCTACTCATAACTAGAAGCTTTGATTTGGAGTCACCATTGGTACTAACTAATTAATTCCAAAATTTGATTAGAGGAAAGACACACCAAGGTCTTTCCATTCTTTTTAGACCTAGTCCTATTGGGCATGCCAAAACTGTTATCACTCTAGGTTGCACACTAGCTAAAGGGAGGAGTTTTCAAGTCCTACCATCAAACCTAGACCAACATGGGAATGGTCTAAGGATATGGGTTGCATATATTTATACTAGACCTCAAGGATTTTTAATGAGGATATTTTATTTGATGCATAATTTTGGACCTTTGATTCTAAAACTTAATTGGTTGGGGTGAAAAGGGAGGAGTTATAATATTAAAACCTATTATAATCTATGGTGATGCACCATGAAGATTGTCTATCCACTCATACTTGAGCCTCTAAAACACTAGTGAGATATAAAAAATAACAATATCTATGACTCCAAATGCCTATCATGAATCAAAATTTCATGTAGAGGTTCATCAAGTGAGCAAAACCTAAGGGAGATGATGGAGAGGCTTGGTTCAAGGCACTAATCTAGTCAACATGTCCACTATTAGCTTCAGTCAAGTGACATCAAATACTAAACATAACTTGCATAACTAGACAATCTACCTGCTAGATGAATTAGTACTTGGAAAGGTAGAAATATCTACCACTTAAGAAAATCAAACTGACATGAACATACTAGGCTAATATCATGAAATTAAAAAAATACTCATCTTATTTATCTCAAGGGGTTACAAGACTCAATCTTGGTAGAGTCTAGTCATGCCCAAGAGAGGGATGCAATCAAGAGTTAAATGATAGTATTTATAGGAAGAAAAAGGGTGAGAGAGAAATAATGGTGCTGAAGGGATCATTAATGATCCCCATCCCATTTAGAACAACCATTCCCTAATCCTCCTTGAGCTTGCTCCTACATTAATGTCACTCCTTGCAGGATGAGGTCTTCCTATTCAGGGTCATGCTTGTGTTTGATTTTAGTGGATATATATAAAGGGATAAATGGTGTCTAAAAATGTTCTCAATTTCCCAGTATCATCTCCATCGTATCCCAAATAAGGAGATTTTATTGGAAAAAGGCTATAAGGAGTTCATAAGAAATGCATGGTTTTGGAGTAGAATTAGGTCTGTTTGAGTGATTGATGCATCAAATTGCCTTATTATAGGTATTTTATGCTATTAAAAATTCATATATGGAATAAATATGCATAATTTAAGGAAACTTGAAGATAAATCTACTTTTGCCTTCTACACCTAGTAGGAAGTGAGAGATTTGAGGAGCTAAAGGATTAAATTAAGGCATATAACTCCTCATAATGACTTAAAATAATAATAAGTGATATTATAAAATAAATTTGGACATATAATAAATAATAATAATTTAATTGAATATTAGCAAGTTGGAAAAGGTCTCAAAGCTCTAATAGGACTCTCCTTTGCTACACCCCATTTAAAGATAAAGTCAAAAGAAAGTTGAACAAGTATCTCAATAACTTGTGCCAAGTGTTGAATAATAATTCATGATAATTAATAAGGGTTAAATTTAAGACTTAAATGGGCTTTAATACCCACTTCATGGAGGAAGACCCATTCATCAAGGAAACATATGAGCTAAAATGTAGGGGTTGTAGCAAGAATCTAGGCATTCTCCAAGTGGTGTAGGCTTGACTAAACATTATGAAAAAGTTACCAAGTAATAAAAACATTTAATACTCTATTTTACTTGACACACTATGGAGGATTAATGTTTAGAAGGCTAATAAATGCTATGTAACACTAAAGGAGGAGTTTAGACCAAGTTTGAAGGCCCCTATTTTGGGGTTATTTTGTCTCCAAGCATTTATTTTTGCTATATTAATTCATTTTATATAATGTAAAAATGACTCTTTTACTTTTGTTTGTGGCTAAAGGATACCAAAATTTTATATTCACATTTTGAGAGAAATAAGAATCTTTATTCCTTTATTTTTAGGCTTTTTGAGTGAAGTGTATGTGTTTGCCATTGATATAATTTAGTTAAGAACTTATTTTAATATGTTATTATCTAGTTATTGTACCTTCATGAAAGATATTTTATGTTATATAGGTCATTTTAAGTGTCAAAACTAGCTTAAGTTCATGTATTGGATGTGATTTTAGTCCTTCCTTGCATAAACTAAGTTTTTCAAGTCCTTGTGAAACACTTTTGTAGAAATCATCCCTAAGTGTATAGAATGTATGCAAGGTTATCTTTTTCATAAGAGTGTTATTCCAAACATAAGTGGTTTCAAAACAATTATTTCATCACCTTCATTTTAGTTTATCTTTCAATTCCATTGCAAATATTAACTTACACACCCTTTTCATTACTAGAATAAATAGATAGTAAGTTAAGAGCAGGTTTTAATGAGAGTACCAAGGGAACCAACACTCTCTAGAGATTCTCACACTTCTAAATTCACACACACTTAGGAGATATTCCATGTTCTAATAGGAGTGAGGAATAACACACTTTCTCTCAAAGGCACACTCCTGATTGATAATAATTACACAAGTTAATACCAAGTTAACTCAACTTAACCTTTTCTTAGAAGCTTCCAAAATATCCATTTTCAAACAAATCCATTCATAGGATTTCATGTTACTAATAATTATTCCAAGTAATTAAGTCAACTTACTTAACACAAGATAAGTCATTTAATGAATATGTTCATCCTATTGTTTAATTGGGATTTTACACATATGTGTTTAGCAATTATAATATGTCAAATATTATAAATCAATAATTGTCTAAAACAATAATTAAGTAGCCTAAATTTATATTAAGTCATTTTTTTGACAATTTAATTATAGCATTGTTCACTATCTTCATTTTCCTATTGAAAGATGCATCAAATAATCTCACAAACATAATATAACATCTCATAAACATAATGATCACTATAACCAAGTTGAATCTATTCTAATACTATAGAGTAATAAAATAATTCCTTTTTAATGCACAACTAAAACATGATCAATGTAAACTACTCAAGCTTTAAAAAACATAATACTATCAAACTAGATTGACATATAGAGTTAACAAGTCAATCTACGATGGTGTGTGAGTTTGGGTTACTAAAATTTCCCTCCTATCATCTTGAAATCATCCCATCTATACCATCCTCTTCAATTATTCTCTCCGTCAACATGCTCTAAGGGTAGGATCAATCCTGCATCCACTAGGTAGTTAGTCTGAGTCATCATAATATATAAACCAATGATGCAAGACTAATAAGTATACATCTATAATGTACAAAATAATAAAATATGACTGCCACATCATGTATACTAATCAACAATATTAATATTCCTAATAGTACATGTCATAAATCTCAAATTAAAGTAATAAAAATCAACTAAAAACCATATTAAATCCATGGATTCAAAGGTTAAAATAATATGGTGAAATCAGGATATAACAAGATGCCACCTTTTATTTTCATAACATATCCATTTGTAATAAGAGTAACAAAATAGAACACATAGTTAACAAATGGATTCTCTTAGGAGATACCTCTCTCAAAGAGGCCAATAATAATCCTGTACCCATTACCATATTCTAGATAGGAATCCACATTGTTATGGCACTATTAAACCATTTGTTTGGTCACCCTAGGATCCACTTATTTAATTTGGAGTGGTACCACTACTTGACCTATTGATCACTTTAGAATGCACATTTTCACAAGGGGAGATTATAGGAACTCATTTGCATGAATTGATATTGCATAAAGATAGGAGGCCCCAAGGTGGAAAATTTAACAAGATGTCCTACCTCTTAGATGCAGATATGGGAACTATCTATAGACATAATGGGGATTTATGGAATCCAAATATTGAATACATTAAGAACATAATCTATGATGCCTACTAATTTATCCATATCTATGCATTCACAAGTAACATATCAAGGATTACAAAAAACTTGTATCCTCAAGTTTAGATGGATATTTATGGTGAACCTTTGGCTAGATTTTTTAAGAATATCACCAATACACTCATATATTTGGGTGATTAATGTTTGTATCCAAATTAAACTATTATAATGGTTTTTAGACATAATGTTGATCCTCTTCACCTCCCCAAGTTCCCCTTAGAAAAATTCACTAAACATGAAATTGCCTATCAGTTATGGAAGGGGATAGATCAAGACCTCATCAAAATCAAGAAGAGAACCTTTCATGGATCCCATCTCATAATTGGGAAGATGTGCTACACCTAATGAAGACACTTCAAAGAGGTTTGTGGTTTTAGGAAAGACTATGCCTTGGATATCTTACCCCATAGGGATTGAGACCCACATGGGAGAGTGAAACAACACATTCATAATTTGGGAATTCACATTAAGCATAATCCTTTTTATTAGGACTTCTTATTTATAAATGAAACATATTATGTAAAGGTCAAGAAAAGGGATAGGATTGCTGGAGTGACTAAGGACTTATTTAAGATAATCTAAGTAGATCATTCCCTTACACTTGGACAAGAAAAATTCAAAATACCACCACTAGGGGGATGGACATATTAATATTTCTATAACAGTAGACATTTCCATCAACCACAAGACTAGATCCAAGACCTCTAAAATCCACCCACTATGATGACATATATAGAGCAAGAGTAAGGTGAAGGGGAGACATTAGTTGTTGCAGTGTAAATGGAAGAGTAAACTCCTCAAGTTTATGTTGAATTAATGCAAATAAAATAATAAAAAGTAGAATAATTAATAGAGGAAAAGGAAAACACTAATGGGAGAGAAGAGGAGTTCATTTTCTTATAGTCCTTTGATGAAGAAGACTTTGCACTAGCTGTGGTAGCTCTAACAACCATAACATCTAGCATGACTCTCCCTCTTCCTACCCAATAAGTGGCTACTCATCAAACATAAAAGATAAAAATTTTTATAAGAGAAAGTCTAAGGTAGGAAAACCTCAAGTGTAGTCCATAGAGGGACCAAGTGAGGAGATAATACCTTAAATTGAAGGCCAACTAATATATGGAGTATAAGAATAATAATTGTATCAAGTCAAGGTTTTAAGCTTACAAGGGTTGAAAGGAAAGGTACCCTTTAGGGGTGACCAATCAAGTAAAAATACTCCCACCACTCCACTTGTTTACTCTCCTATTATTTCATTGCCTATTGTCTCTTCTTTTCTAGTTGTGTCATCACCTCCTTCTGGACCTATTTCTACAATTGTAACTATAATTGCTCCTTCAGTCTCTACTTTTATTTTCACTACTACTAGCTAGTCTAGCACCTAATTGACAATATATTCTACCCAATTGAACTCACCTATTCCCTCCTCAGGAGTAGCGTAGACCATGATAGTGGTGACTACCAAAATAGATCCAAAGAAGAAACTAGTCAACATTGTCCACCCCATGCCACATCTAAGGAATGTGGATTGGTGTAAATGGCCATCCATGCCCAAGCCAACCCATGAAATTGAACCTATAAAAGACACTTAAATAGAAGCACATCCACTAGACCCATCAAAGTTGAACCCTTCATATTGGGCCAAAGAATTAGGAGCGTTATCTTATAAGAGGCCAGACTTGAAGATAACCAAGTTGTCCACTATGAACTCACTATTTGATAAGTTAAATGGATCTGTGAAAAGGGTGAAGTAGAGGAAGATATAAGACACCACTGGGTAGAGCTTGATTTTGGAATAAATAAAAGAGCTCTACTCTCTTTCAAAGAGGCAAGACAAAAAAAGGGTTAGTCCCCTTTCATTCAGGACTTTAAGTCCTATATGGAGACCCACATTGGAGAATTTATAGCCATCCATGAAGACACTGAATAGGTAATAAAAGAGTTGGAATAGGAATTGGAGACACTTAAGGAACAAAAAAAAAATCCACATTCCTTCAAAAATAGAAGATGTATAGAATGCAACATTGAGGTTATATGAGATACTAGATACTAGTGATTTTTTAGGGAACAATTGTCCCCCCAAACAACTTCAATACATAAATTGTTTAAGGATTTCAAGGATGATGATACCAAGATAAATTTTTTGGTTCTGTATACCCTTATAAGGCCTTAAACCATATCAATTTGATGTTACCCCTGGAGGTAGAAAATGTATTAAATCTAGTGGTCATCAAGAGCCAATAAGATCAGGAATGGATTACATCCTATAACATTTTAGTCATGAAGATCACTGATCAAGAAAATTAGGTGGTGTAGATTTTGAATTAACTAGAGTTAACACATGCATGAGAAGGCATAGGGAAGATGGTAGTTAGGTCTATTTTTTACCAAATGTTATAACAAGCCTCAACTAATTTCAAATAGAGTATACAGGGATTAAATTTTGAAAATGTTGAGGCTAAGTTGAGTTCATCAAGGAAGAAGGTGAGTGAAGTAGAAATATGTTGAGTAGGGTTTAGAGCTACTAAAACTAAGCATGCAAGATTGATGGCATAAGTGAATAGGGTGAATAGATAGTCTCTTATTAACATGAACATAATACATGCATAACATAATATTGGATACAAACACTATTAGGATATAGAGGCCAAAAAGAAGTCTAGTTTGAAACCACTTACTATTTCAACAAGTGCTTCAACTACAACTTCTAGTTAGCTCTAGGTACCACTTCAGTTCTAACCATGACAATGAGTAGTGTCATGTAGTTATTTAAAGGATAATTTTGTATAAATTTTTTACATGCATTTATTCTAAATAACTATAGTTGGTTTACATTCATGTTATATTTATCTAAATTATTTTTTACCAGCATGCACATGTTGCATGACTGTTGTAATCTAAGAGTTATAACATACCATTTTTTATTAAACTAGAACTTAGGTTTTATTAATTTTTATATAAACTAAAGTTTCAATACACTTGGAGGATGAGGAGACCCCTTACCAAGGTTTTTAAATACTTTTAAAACCCTCTTTCAAAGGGTTGGAGTTTTTGATCAATATAGGAAGAAATCAATTCGTTGATTGTCATGCACCTATGTTTTTTCTTTCTTCTTCCTTTTTTGTGTTATTGAAAATTTAAATTCTTGTCCATATCAAATTAGTAATTTTGAATTATGTAAATGATATAGATGAATCTAGGTGTTATAATTGATCTATGCTTATATAAGATGTGTAACAACTATTAAAGATTAATAAATTTCATTGATTTGAGAGACTAGCTTATACTAAGTTGATATTCTGAGGTGTGTAGGAGTATTTATTCTTAGTATAGCCTTTTGTACATGTGCTATAGATACTATATATAACTTCCTATTCTAAGCTATAAACTCTCAAATAAGGGTGTGCAATAATAACTCTAAAGAGAACAAACTTCAG